>OX393577.1:36853485-36972909 GCA_947652605.1 Elmis aenea | reverse complement strand
ATACAGAAACGTTTAAATTAGCAAATCTGTGCAGAATTTAAAGGGAAATCTGATACCATTTTCAAATTTGAACTACGTCATCAACTTTTTGAAATATTTTGAAAAAACTGAAAAAGGTGGATTTTTTCAAACTTGAATAATTCCGTAACCATATGAGTTAGAATAAAAATAAAAATTGACTTTTATAGATGTTTTTACGTAGATTTTAAATATGTTAACGAAATTTTTATAGCACTCCCGATTTCCGAGTTATAGCACAAACTTGCATTTTTTTAAATGGAAGGTTATCTTTTTCTCGTTTCAATGATATAAGGTTTGTTATGCTTTACTGTTGTAATTTTTCTTTAAATAAGCAAAAATCATTTTACATGTTCACTGCCTACTAATAGATGGGAGTTATCCCGTGTTGATGTTCTTTTTTTTTTCTTCAATGTGACATTTAAGAGTTGTCTCTTATTGTTAGTGTAGCAGTTATTAGCCAGTTACAAATTTTAAAAAGAAAACCTCAGGGTTAGTCAAATATATTTTATTGATTGTTTTACGTATAAATCTCTCTCTGGTGTTGATCAAAATTTTTGATTGAGTTTATTGTAAATTTCAAAAACAATGTGTTCTAATTACTTCGCTTGTAATAGAAATAGTAGAAATTCAAGTGAAATGTATTTGCAAAGATTTAAGGAAAGGAGGCAACCAAGAAAGAAATTATTTTCGTTATTAGAAACCGATTTAAAAAAATACAGGTATACCAAAAAGCCTGATAATATTTCTTCATTAAAAAACATTGCTTTTGAAATTTATAATAAACAAAAATTTTGATCAACACGAGACAGAGACATACGTATAACAAACAAGAAATTTTATTTGACAAACTATGAGGTTTTGTTTTTAAAATTTGTAACTGGCTAATAACTGCTACACTAACAATAAGAGAACTCTTAAATGTCACATCGGAAAAAAAAGAACATCAACACGGGATAACTCCCATCTATTAGTAGGCTGTGAACATGTAAAATGATTTTTGCTTATTTAAAGAAAAACTACAACAGTAAAGCATAACAAACCTTATATCATTGAAACGAGAAAAAAATAACTTTTTTAATAAGACCACAGCCAACTATGACTTCCATTTAAAAAAATGCAAGTTTGTGCTATAACTCGGAAATCGAGAGTGCTATGAAAATTTCGTTAACATATTTAAAATCTACGTAAAAATATTTATAAAAGTCAATTTTTATTATTGTTCTAACTCATATGGTTACGGAATTATTCAAGTTTGAAAAAATCGACCTTTTTCAGTTTTTTCAAAATATTTCAAAAAGTTGATGACGTAGGTCAAATTTGAAAATGGCATCAGATTTCCCTTTAAATTCTGCACAAATTTGCTAATTTAAACGTTTCTGTATCTCCAATATTAACGGAGTTACCCATACAACAGGTTAGAAAAATGGGCACCCTGTATAGCAAATACAGATGGAGTATTAATAAACTAAACTCTTGGGTTGTTATAACATGTAACAGAAACTTAGAGTTCGGTAACTGTTTTTTTTTGTAAAGATTATTTTTGTTGTTCTGTAAGGTGACCTGTATCACTCAATTAAGGTTTTAAGTGTTTTTAAAATATTGCAAGTTACCCATGTTATATTTTTTTTGAGAACTGTTTTATCTGTGGGATTTTGTATGATTGGTCATACACAGCTTGGTTTGTTGTTACTGTGTCAAGTAAGTTTTATGACAAAATTGCTTTAGCGAAATGCTTAAAACAAATTTCAATTTTTTTATTCATATAAATTTTTAAAGTATTGAAAGTCAGTGCTTTGGTTCTCAATCTTTTTGAAGTCGGGGAACACTAAACTCTGACATTTTTTTTTTTGCACGGAACACTTACAATACAACATAAGCTTTAAAGCAGGGGTGGCCAACCTTTTTGAAATCAAGGGCGCATTGAAAAAAAAAAGGACATTGCTCACGAAAATAACTCCATTATTAAAGAAAAAAGCGGAATCGTGTCGCGGGCACATTGTGGGTGCACTTGCACCCGTTGGCCACATCTGCTTCAAAGTGTTACTTTTATAAAAGAATAAAATACCGATATTGATTGATGCAAACATATTTATTTATAAATCATTTAAAATTACAATACTTTTAAAAAAAATCTAATTTAATGCGATACATGCTGATCTTTGGAGATTTCAGCAATATTGGGACGAATAAATGATAAAGCCACTCGCATCTCCGCTTCTAAATTTTCCAGTCTTTCGCGTTTCTTTGTTTTAATATTAACCATCGTTGAAAATCCTGCTTCGCAAAGATATGACGTAATAATAACGTGTTTAGTGCTTTTTTTTGCTAAACCCGGGTATTCATCTTAATCAGAGATCCAGAATTTTTTATGAGCATATTCAATGAACTTCAATTTTAATCTAAGATCTGAAGAGAGCGACGCAGTTTTTCCTCTTCATTCAGAATAAAGCTGGAGAAGTCGGAAGAAACTAACGGATATCTTATCCAATTGAATTATTCAGTGTTTTTTAACAATGGAAAATATTTTTCAAAATTATCTTCTATTGTTAAATGTACGATTATTAAACAGGGCTGTGGAGTCGGAGTCGGAGTCGGAGTCGGAGTCGGAGTTTAGGAGAAATTTCTGGTCAGTGGAGTCGGAGTCGGAAAAAATGTACCGACTCCGACTCCGAGTACAACAAAAAATTGCGAGATGGTCCTTTGCCGCAAAGTTTAAACTTAATTTTTAAATAATTTTTTTGTTTGTTATTTTTTTTGCTATATTACACACCATAAAATGTCTTAGTATTTAATTTGGTCGGAGTCGGTCCACTAAAATTATCAGGAGTCGGAGTCGGAGTCGACTTTTTTTTTCCCGACTCTGCAGCCCTGTTATTAAAGAAGTGATTGCCTTGTTTGTATCCTGCACAGAAGGGAACATTTCTGTGCTTCTTTCTCTTACATGTCTCTTCCATAGTAAAAGTTTTTTTTTTTCATTGCTTATAATTTGTCAGTCGTTGTAAGAATGTTTTCGTTGTTTCCTTGCATACTTATATTGACAGTATTTAAGTAAGTAAAAATATCAGCCAAATACGCCAAATTATTGCACCAATTATCATTAATTATAGCATTAAAAAATTAATCTATAAACAAATACTTATCAGAGCTAACAGATGGTAAGGAAACAGATTATTCCCTCTGGAAAGTTACCAAAAAATTGAAACGACCGTGCATGCACAGCGCGCCAATCAGATCCTAATGGTGCCTGTACACCTGAGAGTAAAGTACTCTCGAGAGTAGCGTCGCCAAGGATACAGCCAATCGCGAGTTACTCTCAGGGGCTGTATCCTTGGCGACGCTACTCTCGAGAGTACTTTACTCTCAGGTGTACAGGCACCATTAGATGGAAGCTGGGCAAAGACTAATCAGCAAAAAGCAGAAGTTTTTGCTAACACCTAGAACAAACTTTTCAGCCAAATGATGGCCAGTTTGTGCAAGAACTGCCACATGAAGGCGAAGAAATAAGCATTGACCTGGTAACTCCAAAAGAAGTTGCAGAAGAAATTAAAACCAACATCACCTCGAAAAAAGCTCCGGGATATGATCTCGTGACCGGAGAAATACTTAAGAAGCTGCCCAGGAAAGCAATAGTAAAACTTACTTGATAAACGCGGCATTCCGCCTGAAACATGTGCCAGACGTCTGGAAAGTGGCCGAGGTAATTATGATTGCCAAACCTGGTAAACCCCCGAACGATGTCTCATCATACAGACCCATTTCGCTACTCCCAATAGTATCAAAATTATTCGAAAAACTGCTCCTGAAGCGATTAAAACCAATTATTGAAAACAAGAGTCTAATTCCTAATCACCAGTTTGGATTTAGGAATAGGCACTCGACAATCGATCAGGTTCATCGAATAACGGATATCATTGAAAAAGCGTATGAAGAAAAGAAAATATGTTCAGCCATATTCCTAGACGTAGCCCAGGCGTTTGACAAAGTCTGGCATGAAGGACTAGAAAAGAAGCTAAAGAATATGTTGCCAAAACAATATGCCAAAATATTAAAATCTTACATATCCGATCGAATGTTTCGTGTCAAGCAAGAGAGAGATTACTCGAACATGAGAAATATAAATGCAGGAGTACCCCAAGGCAGTGTGTTGGGACCTATTTTATACTTGCTGTACACTACTGACAGTCCACAAAGTCAAAACGTCGCAATTGCAACTTTTGCTGACGATACAGCCATCTTGGCAACTGGTAATGACAATGTAGAAACAGCTGCTAAACTGCAAGAAGCATGCAACAGAGTAACCGATTGGACTAAGAGGTGGAGAGTAAGAATCAATGAAAGTAAATCAGCACATATTGACTTAACTTACAAGCAAAATGAACAATTTTCAATATCAATAAACAATGCCAAAATCCCACATTGCGATACAGCAAAATACTTGGGAATGAATCTGGATATTCGTCTTCGATGGAAAGAACACATAAAGAAAAAAAGAAAAGAACTCAACCTTAAATACAAAAAAATGTACTTTCTGATTGGAAGAAAATCACAATTGTCTGTGCATAATAAGATGCTAGATGCTAGAGAAGACTTCACTCCCATGACAACACCGAGGTGCTGCAGCTCCTAAATAATGCTGGTTCGAAAAGAAGGCTCAAGAGGACTAAACCTTTTGAACTGGTGTAGTGTGTGTCACGATACAGTACTAAAGCAGAGCATAGTGAACCTGTGCGTAACACGACAAACTTGTGTTTTATGTTAAAAACCAAGAAACGGGGACATCTCGGAAAAATACGTAGTCTTTAAGAATTGTAGAATAAAACTGTAGGTTAGTCTCTCTAGACTAGTAACAATATTTCAATATACAGAAAAAAAAAATTATCATTTTTCAGATATTTTCCAAAAGTTTTGTGTTTTTCTGTGTCGTAAAAAAACAGTAATTCATTTCTTAATTGCAACACACGATTTAAAATCTTTCCACATGACAACCACCTCACTTCTGTATGAATAAGTAAACATTCGTAGTCTGCGTCCTTAAATGAACAAAGTTGTTTGAAAATTCGGCTTTTCATCGGTATTATTTTAATAAAATTAACAATGGAAACTACTTGAACCAATACTTCGTTTAGTTTCTTAAGCATTGTATTTATGAGAAGTACTTCTCCACTTCTCAGTGCAGAAAACAGTGATGAAATATTATATTTGAATTGACTGTTTTCGCTAAAGTCACAAATCCTTTGACTGATCTCATCATAGATGCTGCTCCGTCGGTACAAATACCTACACATTGATCTCATGATAATTTTAACTTATTCAAATACAACATTATCACGTCAAATAAGTCCTGGCCAGTTGTACGCCCCAAAAGTTCTTTGCAGCTTAAAAATTGATTTATTATCTTCTGTTTATAAATAAATTGTCATTCGCCTTTGCTGATTACAATCCCATACAAAAATTATTTTACATTGTTTTGATTTTTCTTTTGTAACAATTTTTAATTGTGTATGTGATTTTTTCGTGGAACACTTAAAGCGGCTTCACGGAGCACCAGTGTTCCGCGAACCACGGGTTTAGTGTATTGTTTTAAACATATTCCATGTGAAGTCAGTACGGTTAGATATTATCTAGGAATTGAATTTGTAGTAATAAGTTATGGGCATTATTTTATGGTTGCAACTATTTTTGCCAGATTTAAACCAAGCGTAAATATTAAAAATGGAAAGTTAAATTATCTCTGGTGAATTAATTCTTTCCATTTAGTTCACTAAACTAAACAGAGATTCATTCAATAGATATATTTATACGATTATCTGTAGCTAGTTCACTGCTGTTATTGTTTGTAAAACGGGTAGAAGCAAATTTGCTACTTGAAGATTTGATTCATTGTCTCAATTAATTTGTTTAAAGGCCAGGTGTTTGTAACAAACATACCTTTATTGTCATAAAAATTGTTTGTGTAATGTCTTATCATTTAAAACGAATACTATATCCATAGCCATGTAGGGAATTACATTGCGACTAATACAAGAATTGGCGAATTATTATTTTTTTAATGCAAATATCCTAATACGAATCACATCAGCGATTCTTTTAATTCAAACGACCCAACTACGGTAATAATTTTGGTAAATTAAAATTCTGTTTCACAAATTAGTCTGTTGATAATCATTAGGATAAAAATATCACAATATGTTTGCTTCAATTTTATTTAGAATTAGTTTTTTTTTAAAGAATTATTCTTCTGTTTAAGGTTTATCAAATTAAAAATACTCAGGTTATGATGCACAAAAATGAAGTGGTTTCATTCTTAATCTTAATATTTTATAATTATTACAAATATGAAGAATATGAAAAAAAATATTCAAGAATTAAATAGACATTGCATATTTGTGGCTGCTTGGGAGCATAAATGGTATATCCAATTTCAATAAAGTTGTCATGCATATTCTGGTAACGTATGAATGTGGTGTAATGTTTTTGAAATTTTTAACCTAAAAGCTGGTCAAATTATTCCACTTTCTCAAGTGTGCAGTTAATTTAGTAGTTATATTATTTGTTAAGATTCAAAATAAATTTTATGCTTCAAAAAAATTCTTGGGAAAAACATGTTTTTCATGAGAAACTTAATAACTAATTTTAGTGCATTTTTTAAATGCTTTTTTATTGTTTAAAATAATTGTTTCAATCCAGTAATTAATCAGATTTTACTTTTTTCATTACGCAGAATAAAATGTGATTTAAGTGAATATGTGTGTTAAAATTAATAGTAAATATACTCTAAAATTACATTAACAAAAGTTTTTGATTTTAGATATGTACGGTACAACCTACCCTGAAGATCCGGAAGTAAAAGGATTCGGCTTCTCTGATAAAAGTATACGACGAGGCTTTATTCGCAAGGTGTATTCTATTTTAATGGTGCAGCTTGCTATAACTATGGTTTTTATTGCCGTATTTTTATACCACGTACCGACACAACGTTTTGTTCAGAGTAATCCTATACTGTTTATAATAGCTTTGGTGGTGTTGATTATTTCTATGATTGCATTAGCATGCTGTGGCGAGTTGAGACGTAAAGCTCCAATGAATTTTATTTTACTTGGTGTGTTTACTCTTGCTGAGGGATTTTTATTAGCAGTATCCGCTTCAAGGTACAAATCTGAAGAAGTTATGATGGCAGTTGGCATTACAACTGCTGTTTGTTTGGCCCTTACTCTATTTGCATTTCAAACTAAGTGGGATTTTACTATGCTTGGGGGTATATTATTTGTGGCAGTTATAATATTACTTATTTTTGGAATAGTTGCTATTTTTGTAAAAACAAAGATAGTTAGTCTTGTATATTCATCTTTAGCGGCTTTGATATTTTCTGTTTATCTTGTGTATGATACACAAATGATGATGGGGGGTAATCACAAGTATTCAATTTCTCCTGAAGAATACATATTTGCAGCACTTAATTTGTATGTAGACATAATTAATATATTCATTCACATTTTGGCTATTATTGGTGCATCTAGAGATTAACTAATGCAGACTACTTTTTTGTGTATTAAGCTGTTTGAACTGTATCGATTTAATAAATTATTTATTTAAAATAAACCAAGTTAATTTTCAAGTTTGATATATTCATTTTCATTTACCATTTTTCGTATAATGACTGCTGTATGATTACAACATATGAAGTAGAGCTCAGTGCACTTATCCATTATGCCATCCATGTGAGCTTTCAATTTTCTATCGACAGATAAGAACATATGATGTGTAGTAAATTGGTGCTGGCACTTTAATTTAACATTTTGTTTTTAGCATAAGTTTTTTTTTTGAACACTAAAGGGAGTGATAAACAAACAACTAACTTTATATCACTTATGTTTGAGTATAGCAAAGGTGGATGTGATAATAATAAAATATTAAATATTAAACAGACATAATAAGCATAAAAGAATCATTCTGTATGTTTATCAAATTTCATTAAAAAATCTGGTGTAACTTTTTAATTTAATTAAAAAGATACAATTTATTTAAAAATATTTTAAGCAATAAGTATGACATTACATTAAAAAAAAAAACAATTAAAAAAACTTGAGTTACATCCTTTATATGGAAATTTTAAGGTAAGATTTGATGACAGTGAAAATGAATATATTGTGTCTTAAAATTCTTTGCATTTTATAATTTTTAATAATCGAATAAAATTGTGTCTGAATGTTTATACAGGTGAAACCTCTCTTACTCGACTTTAAAGGGAGGCATATGAAAATCAAGTTATGGAGGAAAATCAACTTGGGGAAGTTCTGCTAAATATGCAGTTAGAGTGGAAGATTAAAGCAGGGCGATAAAGGTTAATATGGTGTTAGTAGAATATTTACAGTTCATGTGCACCGATTACAACGGACTCTATTCAAAGTCTAGCAACTGTGGTAAATCGAGTTACAGATATATCGAGTAATAGAGGTTTCACTTGTAGTAATAACTTTCCTAATAATAATTCTATTTATGTAAGTAACAATATATTTATGTGATTATTCTAGATACTAAAACATATTACCTTAAGATTAAATGTAACTATATTTCCACTGGTACAAAAATCACAAATTAGATTTCAGTTGATAGTGTAAATTAAGGAGTCGTTAAAGTACGTAGTGTTAAAAGATGTAATTAATCGCCTTCTTGTTTGTAAAATTGACAGTTTAAATGAAAACAGTCACTTGATGGATTTGTAAAATTGTAATTTCAAGCAATGATATTCCCTAAAATGGTCTCTTACATATTTCAGACAAGTTACTTTGATTTTTTTGAGTCTATATTTGTGAAAACAAAACATTACTTCAGTAATGTTATCAAATGGTTTATTTAATACTCTTGTTTGCATGATTGTTTAATTTGTGTAATATATATATATATATGGTCTACTAAATACAAACTGATATACATTCTTACCTATGTGAATATTGCATATGTACATGGGGTAGGTGTTATGATCAAAATATAGTCGAAGTATTAATCTTTTGTTTGAAATTTTTCGCTTTATTTTAAGTTAAACTTTTATGCTAGTGCAACATGACTGATAATAATTGATACTTGTGTACATAATTTATACTCGTTTGTTTTCTGTGTGTAATAATTGATATATTTAATTTGCTTTTTCAATGTAAGTTACATAATTTTTTCTAAAAGACATGATGAAAATAAACAATATGACTTATTTCAAAAGCAAATGATCCAGGAAATATTTTAGTAGTACAGCCAGCTTAGATTGATATTGAGATCATTTTAAAAAGTTTTTGAAATTTGATGGCATAGCTTACATTGAAGTAGTGAAGTATTTTATTGCTTCTCAAAGAGACAAGCTAGATATTATTTTTTCAAAGTAATTGTATTAGTTATCTATAGTTTTTAAGAATTGATGTAACGTGCAAATGCTACAATTTAATAAAAATTCACTATAAATAAGGTTTTTTTAGTGTGTTCTATAAACTTTCACATTACAGTGCTGTCCCACAAAGCAGCCCCCTTACTATTACAATGTATCATTGAATTGCATATTCATAATGTCTTAAAATACTTAACTATCTAAAATGGCATACATTTAAATAAAAACAAGAAATAATTGAGTACCTTTTATATCGGTGTATAAGACGAGGTGCAATTTTCAAGCTACATTTCAAACATTTAGCTCATCGATCGTATAAATTGAAGGAATTGTTGCCTGGTTTCAATTATAGTGGCATTTAATATTTAAATATGAAACTATAGGGAAAGAAAAGTGGAAACATATCTAAATGCTAGAATGAACGCAATTGGTTCTTGTTCGTTCTAGCATTTATATATATTCAAATATAAATAAAAAATGTGTGTAATGCACTAGTTAAAAAAATATCTAAAAAAAACTTCGGTTTAAACTTTTTTTAACCCCGTTACCAACAGCAGAAATTTGGTATTCCTGGCTTAAAAAATTGAATTAATATTTGAAATGGGAATTTTTTATTGCTTATAGGTGCCACATTGAATTTTTATTTTAGTTGGCGAAGTTTATGGAGAATACCATGATTATTGGATTTTTTAAAGTATAAAGTTGTATAGGGTGTTTTAAATGGGATCACATTATTGAGGATATCTTGGTTAATAACGAAGTTACCAAAAAAAAACTGGCCGGACATTATCAACTAAAATAAATGAAAACAATCT
Organism: Elmis aenea; assembly: GCA_947652605.1. Lineage (NCBI taxonomy): Eukaryota > Metazoa > Arthropoda > Insecta > Coleoptera > Elmidae > Elmis > Elmis aenea. The sequence continues at coordinate 36,962,700 of OX393577.1, read as the reverse complement.
TGTAATAAAAACGGAAATCAAATTAAATGTCGAAATCGTTTTCAAAGATAAAATCTGGTATTGTTAAGCATAGTTTGATAACATTGTACGTGTTAAGTTTTTTAAACACATATGTTTAATTGTTTGTATATTTTTTAATTGTTATGTTACGCAACACTAACTCTAAGATAATGTTTATATAATTTTTGTCAATATCATATTCTCATTTGCAGAAATTTTGATACTATTTTAGGTGTTTGATTTCCACATATTTCTTCTCCAGCTTGTTGCAAAGACTGAGCCCCTGTTTTGAAAACTCATTAATCATGAATAGTAGGTATAATATAGTGCATAATTTGTACATTTATCTTATCTTTCTAGATAAGCATGATGGACGATAATATTCCAAGGAACAGTTATTAGGTTTTTTATTTTAAGAGTGTTTATAGTTATTTGATTTTAAATTTATGTTTTAATACTGTTTGTTGAAAATTTAACTTCATATATACAGGTATATAATTATAAACAATACCAAATAACCATTTACTAGTACATTGATTTTTACGACCATATCACGAATCAACTTCAGGTAGGTGTATCTTGATAAAAGCATTTAGAAGTAACTAAGTATCTTGTACAATAATGAAAATTATAGTCAGTAACGTTATCTATTAATATTTAAAAACCGTTAAGTTAATAAATATCTGAGTGGATTTGTCTGATAAATTTTTTTTTTGTCAAGTTTATCTAAACGTAATATATTTTGATGGCTTAATATGAGTGTCTTACTACACTAAATTGTTAAAAGTGAAATATTATGTTGTTTACAGGTGCAATACATCGCGCTACAAAATATTTTGTTAAATAATAGGTTAAACTCGAAAATGACAAATACAGCCCCTTATCCTCAGCAAGGTATGTAGCTGTAATACTATAAAATATATTTAATGACTATCATGTTTATTTTTTAAAACTATTACATTATTTTTCTGTTAATATCATATGATTTGCACTTTTAACAATCTAATAATGCTTAAAGTTATTTTTTTTTACAGTTCCAATGTATCCCCAGCAACAATATCCCCCAACAGGATATCCTAGTTCTGTAGGGTATCCTACCGGAGGAGTACCACAAGGATACCCAGTTGGTCCAATGGCACCAGGTTTTATTGATTCGCCATCAGGTATGGCCCAAGTTGTTTTCCATAATCAGTCAAATCCAATAGGTGAAACTACTCCCCTGTCAAATAGACCTGGTTAGTTTTTAGTAATTTTTACAACATGATTTGATTAATTACCATAAAACGTCGGAACTCACATGTTTAATGGAGTTTTTTGTTAATTTTTTATTTCTAAATTTATACTTAAATTTAAAGAACACTTTTAATAGACATCTTGTACAGGGTGTACCACTTAATTTCGGCCACAATAAAAATCTCGCTTAACCAAGTGATAAAAATCCATTTGAATTAGTAAAAAATAAAAATAGAGCTCAATTTGTAGCAATATTCAAACGTTTAAAAATGCATTATATCCTACTTAATAAAAGCAATAAATAAAATAGTGCAATTTTTCAGTCTGTTTAATATCTTTACTAGTTTTAAAAATAAAAATTGTGTTTTTGTGTATTGGAATATGTACACATGCCAAATTAACTGGTGATATCAGTTTTTTTTTTGGCATACTTAGTAACAAAGATACAACAGCCAACATTTGATTTTCTGTTCGGCGCTACATTAAATATTTACCTAAGTAGATAGCATGAGCTTTTTTTCCTGTGATATATCACTCTTGAAAAAAAATGAATAAAATAGTGCAAGTCAACAAAAATAAATTTTTACGAGTTGGCTATGAATGGTACTATTTTTTTTTCAAAGAAGAACAAAATGCTTGCTATGCACACTTTTTTAAAGGAATTTAATAGTATATTACATAACAATAGTTGTAATGGTGCCTGTACACCTGAGAGTAAAGTACTCTCGAGAGTAGCGTCGCCAAGGATACAGCCAATCGCGAGTTACTCTCAGGGGCTGTATCCTTGGCGACGCTACTCTCGAGAGTACTTTACTCTCAGGTGTACAGGCACCATAAGAAGCATATTACGCACGAGTGGAAAAGATACGCACGGAACCGCGTAGGGTCGAGTGCGTAATTGCTTTACAACTCGAGTTATTAACCAGAATTAAAATTGCAAAATTTTATTGTTTGCTTTCTTCAAGTTAACTGCATTTTCCAAAACACCTGAATATCGCCATAAATTAAGATTTATTATATGTTTTTGTTAATTTTACTTAATCTGAATTTCTTATATTAAGTGAGATTCCCCCATAGTAATCCGAATTAAGTGATATACTGTGTACAATATACATATCAATTCAGTTATACGAGAGTCAAGCTGAATTCATTGAGAATAAAAAATATCGGTAATATTTTATCTTACAATTAGCTTTTATTTTAACCCTCCGTTGGTTTGTCCAATTGTAATTTATAATAAATAAGGGTGATCCTCAAAAACCTGAAATGATAAGTTTTTACAATCAGACAAAATCTGGTGTGGATGTCTTTTTTACTTTACCCTTCTTAAAAGCTTCTAATCAATCTTTAGGAGTACTTGTAAAATAATCGTGAACGGCAATATCAATTTTCTCCTCCGACAAGAATTTCGAACCCGGCAAATTTCTTTTCATTCCAAAAATAATCAAAAGTTGCACATTACCATGTCAGATGAGTACGGTGGATGCTCTATTACTTTTTTCAGCCAAAAACCTTGAACGTTAAAGCTGCCATAGCAATAAATGCATTATCGTGATGGAGCATAATCTCCTTCTCTGAAATTTTACTGAACACTTTAGGCAAACATTTTTCTATGTATCATTTCGTAGTAACTGTTTTCTGTGCATACATTACTTTTTTCATTGCTCGCTGCTTTTTGGTCATTATCGGAGTTTGCTTATCTTTGCAAACCCATACATAATTTTCTTGGCATGAAAGTATATCGAAAAAGGAAATGTAAGTTTCTTCGTCTGTCATGATTTTGAAAAAAATTGAGAAAATAAATGTGGTTCACAAAGAATTCTTATTTATTTTGCTTTATAGAGCTGAGAGAGCTAATGTGGCACAAAACGACTGACAATCTTAATATTAAGTGGATGCTTTATTATCGCATAGGCTTTATTGTCATCTTCAATTATATTTTTAACTGCAGCAATGTTGTTTCCCCTAACAGCCATAAGAGGACGTCCTGCACCTCTTTGATGATAAACAGAACTCTTTTCGCATTCAATTTCTTATAGCAGCGGTATATTGTAGCCAAGGAAGGCGCTTGTTCACTAAAAGTTGAATCTAAACGTTCTCTGCGCTCATAAACGCTTAAACCATTTATAAAATCGCAATAAAACATAATTCGAAAATGCTTTCTGGAAAGCTTAGTTTTTTCAGTAGTTCCACTATTTAAAGAAATTAAAGATTAGTTTTTAATCAACTTAACTTTGACAATTAAACCGCTAATGACAGATAAAGTACCAAATAAGATGAAGGTGCCGATTTTAAATTTTCACAACTGACTATTTTTTAAATTTACAATTTAGCTTGGCCCTCGTTTTAGAGAACTACTCTAGAATGTTTTAGAAACAAACATATTTTTATTGGATAATTAAGTCAAAAAGACAGTAGATATTTTGTATACGACATTTTAATATGCTTTAGTTTCAGATATGCAAGATAATACGTGTTCAGAAGAAGAGCAGTTCGATTTTACTGACAAATCTATACGAAGAGGTTTTATTCGTAAGGTTTATTCAATTTTAATGCTACAGCTTGCGATAACTGTGGCTATCATAGCTGTTCTTTTATATCATAAACCTACTCAAAAATATGTTCAAGAACATACTGAATTATATATTGCAGCCATAGTAATATTATTTGTAACACTCATTGCTTTATCATGTTTTAATGATTTGAGACGTAAAACACCAATAAATTTTATTTTACTTTTTATTTTTACACTAGCGGAAGCTTTCATGTTAGGAACTATTTCATCAACATATGATTCAGAAGAAGTTTTAATGGCAGCAGGTATTACTGCTATTGTATGTTTTGCTCTCACTATATTTGCTTTTCAAACAAAATGGGATTTTACAACAATGGGGGGAATATTATTTGTGGCTGTTATAGTATTACTAGTTTTTGGGATTGCAGCCATTTTTATTAAAAGTAAGATTTTATCATTGGTGTATGCATCATTAGGAGCGCTTTTGTTTTCTATTTATCTTGTCTATGATACACAGCTTATGATGGGTGGTAAACACCAGTATTCAATTTCACCTGAAGAATACATTTTTGCGGCACTTAACTTATATGTCGATGTTATTAATATTTTTGTGTATATTTTGTCTATTATTGGTTTATCTAGAAATTAAATTAGGTATTGTATTACATGTTATTATGGTGACAAAATTGACTGTGTGACATAGGTAACTTTGTTACTATAAGAGTTAGAGTGTAATTTAAACTAGAAAAGTTGGACAGAATGATAAAAAAAATTAATTGGTCTTTAAAAATAGCCAATGATACACTTTTAGAAAAATTCAAAATTCTAAAAAAAAAAACTTTAAATGCAAATATAACATACAAAGTATTTATACATGGGCAATTTTTAAATAATTTCACTTTACTTGTGATAAAACTGATAATTTTTTAAGTTTAAGTGGTTAACGTGATAGACAAAACTTCCTTTTTTTTTAAATGGCAACCCGTAGACCATAGTTGACTGTAGCCTTATAAATTATTTTTTTAAATGATTTTATCAATGCATATGCCATACCGGTTGTTAAAATTTTAAAAGTTCTGTGTACCGGTTGTTAACGGCGTTATTTGAATATGTGTATGTAAATCATTATAAAACAAATAAATGTGTAAAAAACGATTTGTTTAGCTCTATGTATCGGCATATGCGTTTTTGTTTGTTACCTGCTCTTAAGTGTTAAAAGCAAAGTTGGGCAAAATTTGATTTTTATTAAAAAAATCAAAATGAAAAATCATTGATTTAAATTTAAAAACTAAACAAAAAAACACGAATTTTTGATTTTTTTGTTTTTTATTAAGAAACTTGCCTATTTTCCCTTTTTACAACTAATTTATTCATTATTCACACTGCATTTATATCTTCTATACAGCGTGATTTAAAAAGTATCAAGAAATGAAAAAGTTTTTTACTAAAAATTTCTCAGAAACTTTTATTTCTGAAAAAGTTGGTGTATGACCTAAACTACTTTAAAGATGGAAAAAATGTATACGATACCAGATTTAAGCGATTTCAGAAATATTCACAAGAGTAAAGGGGCCTTATTTTAAGAGTTACAAAAAATACTTCATAGGGAAAGATTGTTAAGAATTCAAAAAACGTCCAAAGGTGAAATATGACGTTAAAATTTGTATACTTGAAGTAATTTTAACATCCAAAAAGTGCCTTATTTTAAAAATTTTAAAAAAGGTAATTTTTAGAATTTAAAAACTTTGTTCAGTATAAAATATCGTTTATTCTTAAAATATGAGCACTTTAATCTTGCAGATATTTTAAAAATCGCTAAAAGCTAGTGTCGCATGAATTTTTATAGAGCTTTTTTTAACTTAAAATTAGTTTTATACCTTGCACCAACTTTTCTTAAGAATAAAATTTTACAAGAAATCGATAATAAGACTTTTCCATTAGTTGCAAACTTTTTGAATGTTGATACTACTATAAAATTCAAAAATGAAATTTAACGTCAAATTTCGTATGGTCATATTTTTATTTCTGAACAATTTTTTCCCACGATTTTTTTTTTGTAAGTCTTAAAATAGGGGCACTTTACTTTTGCGAATATTTTTAAAATCATTAAAATCTAGTGTCATATAAAAATGTTTTCATCTTTAAAATTAGTTTTAGGTCATGCATAAACTTTTATCAAGAATAAAATTTTCTGAGAAATCGATAATAAAAAACTTCCAATTGTTACAGACTTTTTGAAAAAGGCTGTTGAACTTTTGACCATAAAATTTAAAATTGTGGTGAAAATTTACAAAGCAAATTTACCGGTATGCATCTGTAACAAGAAAATTGCTGTAGATACTTTTATTTCCTCCCGGTCTATAACAAGCCAATGGGCAATATTTCCGGCGTATTTTACTAGCGTTTGTTTAAGCTTAAGCGGTTGGAGATACAACGTGCATTTAATTTATGTGACGTGTGACGTTAATCGTGAAAAAAAAGTTTGATTTAAATCATGATTTTAATTTTAAAAAATGAGCTGATTTAAATCAGGCTAACCCTGGTTAAAAGCTGGTTTTTCTTCTTTTATAAAAAGTTTTGCCATCCTCCCCCATTGCAAAACCTCCAGCCGACGCCCATGCGTACCAGTTGTTTTAAATGTTTTGAATATCACCCCTGTGCGGCTGTGCACTGTAAGTTTGTATCTTATTAACCGTCAACTTAAAAAAATGTCTATGTATTCATCTTAATTATTATCTGCATAAAATATTTAAAAGTTGACCATGTACAACTATTTTCTATTTGCCATGGTTGAAAAACACACAGATGTTTTAACCCTAGAAGCACAATCATATTTTTGAGGCTATAATATAAAGCTATAAAGCTATAAAGTCAAAACGACGTACAATTATAAAAGAGCTCTATCTAAATAAACTTTACTGCAAATACTAGTTTTTTGTATGGTTTATGTAAAATACTTTCTATGTAAATAAAAAAACAGAAATTTAGAAAAAATATTGTTTATTTAAACTCTGAAATGTTCACTTTAATTAAACATACAAAAAATGGCACGAAAACTGAGATCCTTGTAATTTTTTCTTATATACTACAAATTGTTTACAAAAATCAACTATGTATTTATATTTTTTTATGAAAAACGAATCAACTCTTATCAAACATAAATCAGTTAAGTCAAATATAATTCAGAAAATTCGAAAAGTGCAAAAGTTAACAAAGCAACATACGTCATAACGACGTGTAGTGGTGCCTGTCCACGTGAGAGTAAACTACTCTCGATAGCAGCGTCGCCAAGGATACAGCCCCTGAGAGTAACTCGCGATTGGCTGTATCCTTGGCGACGCTGCTATCGAGAGTAGTTTACTCTCACGTGGACAGGCACCATAATATTGCGATAACAACAAAATGGCGGCACTTATCAAAGCGAGACTGCTGTCTCCTGTTAGCTCTGGGCATTAGGGGTGGGGGGCGATATCCAAATTTCGATATCAAAATTATATCGATATGTATCGATATATCGCCCACTCCTACTGGGCATGTACCGAGTTGGCTCGGGTGGTCACGGCGATCTAAGCAAGCGTGCGAAAGAGATCGCGAATATGTGTTGGAGTGTACGTCAAAATGACGTAGATTGGGCTTCTAGGGTTAAAATGTCATTTTCTAGATTTTTGCAGCTCACAAAGTTGGCAACACTGGCTGATTGTTAAAATGCTATTTAATTTATTTCGTAATTTTATTCAACTTTGTGGACATAACCGACTCATTAACTGTTATAACAAAGTTACCTACATTCTATACAGGGTGTCAGTGGCGGATCTTGATTTTGTGGGGCCCCAGGCGCAACCTGATCTGGAGGCCCCCTATTAAGATGGTTCACTAAAATGAACAATGCAGAAAAATCATAAACACAAAAATCAAATACGGAAACAAAAAAATATTCTCAGGTACCAGAAAAAAAAATCACATTTCCATTTAAAAGAAAAAATCCCATCTCAGGTAAAAAAAATCACAGTAAAATTCTACATCATACAGTACAGGTGGTCCAAACTCGATGGGACTACAATGGGTACCTCGCTTAATAGTCAAGATAGAGAAACGGTTAAATTACTAAAAATGTGCAGTTTTTTTAGAACAAACTCAGAACAGTTTTCAAAAATATTCTATCATTTCCGGTTTTTGAATTATTAATAAAAAACTGTTTTTTTGTTATATCTATAATGTGTCATCTCTCCCTTATTGTTTTAAATATCGAAAAAGTTTATAAAGATAATTTTTAGATATTTTTATGTAGATTTTGATAGTAGGTACTAAAAAAAAAAAATTACGCTCGCCGTTAAAAAGGTATGACATAAACTCACCATTTTTTAAATGGAAGCTATAGTTGGCTATGACCTATTTAAATTCCTTATTTTTTCCCTTTCCAAATACAGGGTTCTCGTTTTTCGAGGGCCACTATGGGGATCTCGTAAACGGTAAGAGTTACGACTTCGGTTAAATTAGGGCAAAGTTGTATATTCAGATGCTTAATAATTTGACGCAAATAGAACTTATCTAGCTCTTTTAGTTTTTGAGATATAGGGAAAAAAGTGGATTTTTGTTTTTTGCCCGTAACTTTTTCATTTGATGTCGAGTTTCATTTCTGTAAAAACTTTTTCATGGCCACTTTTTGCAAGGAATTGGACTAGTCGCGCTCCGCGCTCGCGCCCGGCGGACGATCTCAGACGTTCAATTACAGAATATTCGCGCTCCGCGCTCGCGCTCGGCGGACGTTTCCGGCCGTTCCCGGGCATTTCCGGCCGTTCTTTATACGACGTTTGATCCGTTAGGTCCTAAATAGTAACTGTGCAAAATTTGGTCCCGATCGGTCAACGGACCTAGGATTCTATAGCGAACAAACAAACAAACAAACAAACAAACAAACAAACAAACAAACAAACAAACAAACAAACAAACAAACACACAAACAAGCTCTTTTATATATGTATACAAGGTGACCCAGATTACATTTCCAGCATGGGGATCTCGCTTATTATAAGAGATACAGGTTTGTTTAAATTAGATGAATTGTTCCTTGGTATGAGAGGAGCTACAATCAATTTTTAAAAGTACAAAATTCCTCGTGCTTCAGATGTTATAGCAAAAAATATGAAAATGCCGAATTTCTTTTTTCTCTCATAACTTTTTTGTCTTAATCATTAGAACAATTTTATTTATACTTTTTCAAAGTACTTTTTAATGGAGAATGTAACTGTTATTTTAGATTTTTTTTTAACACCTACCATTTTCGAGATATTACCCCTAACTTCATTTTTTCATATGGGCCGCAGAGTTGGCTATGGAATAGTTGAATGTGCTTTTTTTTCTTCTTTAAAATGAGATATTACTTGCTACGTTTATTTTTATAAACAAGTCACAAAATCAAGAAAAATCGTATTTTACCCATCACTTATCAAGCTATCTATGAAAATAAAAACAAAAAACAACTAATTAAATGTCAAATGACAGTTACCATTTGTCTGCGTTATCATTTATTCGAATTGTTTAGTATTGTTGTGTAATTCGATAGTCTTTGTAGCAAATTTGTTATCATATAATTATGGGCACATTTACAACTAATTAAAAATTTTATATGTTGAAATGCCACATTATTTGCAATAGAAACTGTGTAAAATAAATAATTCTAATTAATCATTGATTTATTTTAGATTTTTGGTTGGTTTGTCGAAAAAACCATACAAGTACTTTTAAATTTATTTCCAAATTTTTGTAATTACGCATCCTTCGTTGCCTTTTCTCGGGATATAGCTCTAAGCAGGGTGGATAAAAATCATGATTTTTTTTTAAAATCAAAAAAATCGATTTATTTGATTTAAATCAGATTTTTTTGATTTAAATCAGATTTTTTTGATTTAAATCAAATGTACCATATTATCGAATTTAGTGACATATTCACATGCTATTTCTGTTTTGTGCTAATATATTTAATAACCAATATATTTAATTCATTGGTGAATTGTTGTCAAAATGAAAAATGAAATATAATGATTAAGAATTTTGAAAAAATCAGTGCTAAATGGTGATGTTTAATTAATTATATACAGGTTGAGTCATTAGTGCGGGATCGGTCGATTGTGGCTAAACGGTTTGAGATATGAAGTTGATTCAAATAAATGCTATTTTATACAGTTTTTTCTAAACAACACAATAAAAATATTTTCAAATATACAGGGTGAGTCACCTTTCTGCAATTAAAAGCAACTTTTATATTTCAAATACAACACCCAATTTATTTAATATTTTTGACCGCCTTAATTTTAGCTTTGCATCAATATAAAATACTACAGGTTTTTAAACGGCGTTGTAAAAAAAATTTCTAAATTATTGAAGGTTTTAAGTCTTTATTTAAAAAATTCTCCTAAAGTTATTTTGAAGTACAGAGTGGACATGCAGAAAAAAATTCTCTGTTCGCTCGATATGAAAAAATTTGAATCACACATACAGGAGTGTTTATAAATAGGTGGCAACATGATCTTCAAAAGCTCGTAACTCGATTTTTTCAAATGCAAACCCCTTTTTTTATGTCATCGAATTCGTCTTTAAAAGAGCTTCATATTTTGTTAAGTATGTCCTATACCCAAAACTCATACTTTTCGAGATATTCGACATTTTTCTTCAAATCGTTATTGAGCAATAGAGTGCCGCGGAAATTGAAAAAACTGACTGTTCACTTCGCTAACGTCAAAAACTTGTCATTTATTTTTTGAATTATTGCATTTCCACAATGAATATTACTTTACAAGAGCAAATTGATATGGTTTATTCACCATTTCGTGTATTATATTACTAATAGTAATACAATTTTGTTTTATTATAAATATTATACGGTATCTACTCATATAATCTGTGATTTAAATTAATAAATTTAAAAAAAAATCACTTGATTTAAATCAATGATTTTTTAAAAAAATCACTTGATTTAAATCATGATTTAAATCGTGATTTAAATCAATTGATTTAAATCTGCTCAACCCTGGCTCTAAGTATATTCGCTCAGCTTCTACACAGTTTTTATGGCAAACAATGTAGCATCTCAACATGTAAAATTTTTCACCATTTTTAACTGTAGCCATTATTATAACGATTACTATCGAATTACACAACAATAATGTGAAATTATAATAAATGATACCGCAAACAAACGGTAACTGTCATTTGACATTTAATATTTAATTAGTTGTTTTTTGTTTTTATTTTCATAGATAACTTGATAAGTGATGGGTAAAATACGATTTTTCTTGATTTTGTGACTTGTTTATAAAAATAAATGTAGCAAGCAATATCTCATTTTAAAGAGGAAAAAAAAGCACATTCAACTATTCCATAGCCAACTTCGCGGCCCATATGAAAAAATGAAGTTAGGCCAGTTAGGGGTAATATCTCGAAAATGGTAGGTGTAAAAATAACCTAAAATAAAAGTTACATTCTCCATTAAAAAGTACCTTAAGAAGGTACAAATAAAATTGTTCTAATGATTAAGAGATTAAGACAAAAAAGTTATGAGAAAAAAGAAATTCGACATTTTCATATTTTTTGCTATAACATCTGAAGCATGGGGATTTTTGTACTTTTAAAAATTGATTGTGGCTCCTCTCATACTAAGGAATAATTCATCTAATTTAAACAAACCTGTATCTCTTATAATAAGCGAGATCCCCATGCTGGAAATGTAATCTGGGACACCCTGTATAGATTAAGGTAACATTATTTTGCCGGTAAAATTATTGACAAAAGTTTGTTACTTTGGTAACATCCTGAGACAAAAGACATGACAAAATCCTGTCATTCATTTTGTCGAGGGATGTTACCTATAAGTAACAAACTTGAGTTAAAAATTTTCCTGCAAAATAATGTTCCGAAATAGATTTGATTAGACTATTTCCCAAATAAGATACCAAAAATAATTACAATTTTCGATAGCGTACTAACCTCTGTAGCAGCATTTAAATCGTAACTCCTTTCCTTGCAAAATTTTTCAAATTGTTTCCATATTGACGTTTTGGAGGCAACAGTATTTTTGGGAGTTATATTTGCAACAGTTTTTTGTATTTCTACTATGGAAGTTATTCCAAAACGGCTCATCTTAAATATATTTTACAACTGTCAAACATCTGTAAACAAACAACCAGGTTGCTAAGGATATAATTGACATGACAACGGGATGTTTTCGCTATTTTGCTGGTGATAACTACACTCATATGTTAAATTCTCCATAATGCAGGGCTAGAAACCGAAAAAAATTTTGGTTAACGGTTAACCGAATTCAAGAACTTTATTTTTTAACGGTTTTTGTTGAAAAATCGTTTTTTTCCGTAAAAAACCGGTTTATAAAAAACCGGTTAATGTTAATTTAACCGGTTTTTAACATTATTCAGATTTGGAATGCAAAGTATAAAAAGATATTATCTATTTATAATTTTATAATATATGTACAATCAAGCATTCAGTAATTACTTTTGGTAAACTAATCACATTTAATACAGATTTTGTATTTTTTCAAAATAATTTTTATTAAAAAGAGATGTTTAAAAAACCGGTTTTTTATTATTTTGGTTAAAGGTAACCGTTTTTTTTTTGCCTTTAAAAATAACGGTTTCGGTTTCGGTTAAAAATCACAATTTTGGACAAAAAATAAAGGTTAACCGGTTTTTTAAACCGGTGTAAAAAACCGGTTTCCTGCCCTGCCATAATCACGTCACGTTTTGTCGTTATGACAGTGGATAAAAAGGTACCTAACTAATATCCACTTGCATTTTTGCATGTAACTTCGTTACCATGCAACCGACTTATTTGGTTGTAACTAAGTAAAAGATTTGACGTTTTGTCAGTTATTATTTGAAGGTTATAATTTATTCGTGCAGTTATCTTACCGAATTACACTCGAGCTTTGTTTTTATCCTGGACAAACTTGCTTTTACTAAACTCAAGTTTAGTTGCTGTTGCTATTAGGCAAATCTTGACTCGACAACTGTCAAAGATAAAACAACTCGTCCTACGGACTCGTCAGGACTCGTTGTTTTATCAGACAGTTTTGTCTCGTCGATTTTCCTAGCAACCAAACTTTCGTAGCAATAGCAACGCAACTTTGTCCGGCTATAAAAAAAGCTCTAGTGTAATTACCCCCGAAAACATCTCAAGGGACGATTTGGAGTTTTTGCCGCTTAAAAATGAACGTGATTGGTCAAAAAATTAAGGCGTGACTGTAATTTGACTAAAGTGATTGGTTTATATGACGATGAGGGGAATAGTCAGCATAATTCTAAGGCAGTACAGATTTTTGTCAAAACGCGTTTTGTAATTAATTGCTTAATTTTTAGTTATTGGAAAACGAAAAAGTAATAGTGATTACATTTATGGATACAGAATTTTTTTTCTCTACAAAAAACGTATTTGCACTTTTTTTCTAAAATAATTAGGGGAGCAAGAATACGACTTTTAAAATTTTACCATTGAAATTGCTATGTTGCGTGATCCGAGTCTACACCCTGTATAAAACATGGTAGGTCTAGGTATGTAGTTGCCATCCTGTATTATTGTAATAGTCGTTCACTAGGGCAGTGGCTCTTAACCTTTTAGTGGTCGCCCCCTAGTTTGTAGTAACAAAAATATTACGATTTATTTAAGAAGATGGTTCGAGTAAAATAAGAAGCAAAAAATATATTTTTTAAAGATTTCGATATTTTAAAAAGTGTTTTTACTTTTTTTTATACATTATTCACGGCCCCCAGAGAGCCGCGCCGCCCCGGTTAAGAAGCGCTGCACTAGGGTACCCTATCGTTCACATACAAACTTACAGGTCAATTCTCATTGCAGATAGTGATAAACTAGCAAGCTCAAAGTAATATATTTTAGACATTATGTGTTTATATTATAAGTAGATTAGTAGGGAAAGGTTGACCATAACAAAAATCATTTGTCAAAAATATTTTAGGGCTACGAAGTGAACCAAAAATGGAACTAAAACTAAACCGTTTTTTTAAGTGTGTCGCAGACCTGCCAAGAATATCCTTTTTACCTATCTACATATTTTTGCACATTTATTTTAAACAGTTTTTAGATCTTTTAAAATTGCCAGCAAATTAGAAATATGACTCAAAATATTTGTTCAACGTGTGTAATGAAAACTGAATTTTTCTGCAATCGTCACTAAACTAGCTCAATAAGTACCCAAAAGCGGATATAATAATCATTTTTACTGCCTAGGCTTTAAAAAAGTAAAATACGCTACGCTCATTGGTTAAATTTAGAAAAATTTGGCGTGCTTTTGTTCGGAGATACATATTTGAAAGAATGAAGTAAAACTTTGCTTAATTTTTTGCTATTTTTTTGACGATTGCAGAAAAAATTTAATATGCATCTCGGCAGTAAAGTTCCTATTTATCACTCGCGTGGTTATTATAATATCAACACTCGTGATAAAAAGTCGAACTTAACTGCCTTGGTACATAAATAACTATTAACTGTTCTAACAAAAAACAGCTTTGTTTAACATCAATTCAAGAAATTAATATATATTTAATAAACTATACATGCATAAAATATTTCAAATGTTCTATGTGCATAATATGTTACAAATAAATTTTATAAATTATTGTTTATAAACGCATAACATTAAATCAGTACATAGCGAAAGACTTCTTATTTCATACAAAATAAATCATCATTGATAGGATCTTTAGATAAATTAAATTATTATGCGAAATAAATTTAACGTACCTATACCTATATACAGGGTGCACCACGACCCTGAGATTCTTCGATAGCTCCTTTATTAATGAAAATATCAAAAAATGTTTAATACAAATATTGTGCGAACCTATTTTCTACATAACCTAAAATTATTTTCAAATATACAGGGTGTTTCGTTTGACCGGCACATATAAAAATTTATTTTTTTTAAATAGAACACCCTGTATATTTTTACATTTTTGGATTCCTCTATAAATTTACTTTAAAAAATGTAAAAGGTTATATGGGTCTTAAGACAACCGTTTTCGTAAAATTTACATTTTTATGAAATTTTTGAGCGATACAGCACTTTCATTTTTTTTTAACATTAAAGTTATTTAAAAAAGCGGTAAAATTTCGTTTAATATTTAGATTGACAATAGATTAATTAACACTTTGCGCTAGCTACATTTTAAAAATATTATACAGGGTGTTTTTTACGCTTGGTCAAACTTGTATATTTTTACATTTTCTTGTAGAGAATTTAATTGTCTTTGGAAATTATTAAGCATGTCCTATACCTAAAGTTAATATTTTTCGAGCTATCTCGATTTTTATTAGTATTACTAAGGCAATTAAAATATTTTAAAGTCGGCCATGGACGTATTATTACAATATTATTGTATTTATTAAGTTTTATCAAAGTGGTAATTGAAAAACAAAACAAAACATCACATAAATAATGTAACTGTACAGGGTGGTCCAAATTCGATGGGATACATTGGAATCTAGCTTAATATTCTAGATAGAGAAACGGTTAAATTACCAAAAACGTGCTGTTTTTGAGACTTAAGAACTAAATTTTTTTTTTACTATAGCCGTTAAAAAGTTATAACACGAACATATATTTTTTTAAATAGAAGCTATGGTTGGTTTTGACTGATTTAAATACCCTATTTTTTTGTCATTCCAAATATCAGTAATACGTAAGTTACAAAGGTTATTTTTTTAAAAGAAAATTATAGTAGGCTGTGAAAACAAAAACAAAACAAGGTGTAAAACCTTTTAAAACTCATTTGGTATAAGTTACGAAGGTTGCTGCAATTTGTTGTTGTGATAAACATTATAAGTATTATTATGAAAATAAGAAAACAATGGGTTTAAATGAAATGTGGTACACCCTCTTTTTTTATTCAGTTTTGATTTTAGATAAATGAAATGTTAGACATATGAATCATATGATACGTGCATAAAACCGGGCTTTTTGAGCACATGCACACAATTGTTTCACTTCCGGTTTCGCCGGAAATGACCCCAACTTTGTTATTTTAAATGTATATTTACATTTTTGTAAAGAAAAAGCGATTTTGGATACAACTGCACTATTTTGGTTAATTTTTATAACCTCAAATTTTTTTAAACAAAATTTAATGGTTTATTACGGGTGCCGTGACCTGCATAAATTGAATTTTATTATGTCAACAATTGTCCAAAAAACGTTTTTGTACATTTTAAATGACATTTACTTTAATCGGTTTTAAAGGTTGCGGAATCGGTTTTTTGACAAAAAGTCAATTTTTTTAAATGGAACTATGGTAGTACAAGCGGTTATTTAAATGGAGCATCTTGTAACGAATCCATCGATACCAATAACTTGTATTTTTATTAAGTGTCTACTTCAAATTATTATGAAGATTTATTAAGAGATCCTGTTAATCTAAGTACAGGGTGGACCAAATTCGAATGTTTTACGGGTTATCTCGGTTACCGTAATAGATAGCCAAAATCTGATTTCGGTCTCTTGGGCTATTTTTTTGAGAACATAACGCCTATGCAATCAAATTTTTTCTATCAGATTTTGGCACTACAGACGAAAAATGAAATTTCAACATTTTTGAAAATTTGCTGTAACTTCTTTATTTATTAAATTAGAACAAACTGTTGTAAAGGTTTTTTATACAGATTTTTATGCTTAATTTAAAAACAAAAGTAATTTTTTCATAGCTACCTTGACTTTTGAGATATGGAGTAAACTTACATTTTTTTAAATGGAAACCCTAGTTGGCCATGACTTTATACGAAAGAGTATTTTTTTAGCTTTTCAAAAATATATAGTTTTTTATATTTGTTGCAAAAAATAGCCAAGATATGGCCAATTTTGTAAAAATTCGATCATCAAAGTTAGCCATGCATTCGTAAACAAGTGATGTTTGCAATTATTAAACAACTAAACGTCATTGCTAAGTAAATTCTGCAGCAGCCGCTACGTTTTTATGACTTACAAAGTAATATTCTGACATATTAAACTTTTCAGAGTTCAAATTTAGCCATGTTCACAATACCACAATAAACAGTTATAAAATGCAAAATAATACACGGATTTGCTTAAAAGTTAAAAAATTTACTTCGAAATGACATTTAGTTCTTTAATAATTGTAAACATCACTTGTTTACGAAATCATGGCAAACTTTGATGATCGAATTTTTACAAAATTGGTCATATCTTGGCTATTTTTTGCAATAAATATATAAAATTATATATTTTTAAAAAGCTTAAAAAATACTCTTTCACATAAAGTCATGGCCAACTAGGGTTTCCATTTAAAAAAATGTAAGTTTACTCCATATCTCAAAAGTCAAGGTAGCTATGAAAAAATTACTTTTGTTTTTAAATTAAGCATAAAAATCTGTATAAAAAAACCTTTACAACAATTTGTTCTAATTTAATAAATAAAGAAGTTACAGCAAATTTTCTAAAATGATGAAATTTCAATTTTCGTCTATAGTGCCAAACTGGAATTCGATCTGATTGCATATGTTCTCAAAAAAATAGCCCAAGAGACCGAAATCAGATTTTCGCTATCTATTACAGCAACCGAGATACACCGTAAAACATTCGAATTTGGTCCACCCTGTACACTGTGCATAACTGCAACAAAACAAATTGTCGTTGTTTTATGTTTAAGTACTATAGCCATTTAATTAAAAGTCTAAAAAAATGTAATTAGTGTGATTAAACTTAATAAATACAATTTTATTGTAATAATTTGCTTATTTTTAAAGATAAACCTAACAATCCATACCTCAATAAAATGAAAAAACAATACTCTTTTTAATGGTGTCACAGTCAACTACGACCTGTATTTAAAATGAAAAAGTTGATATTAAAATAACAAAAAGAAATGAAGATAGATGAAAATTATTAACAAATTTCAAATTTACGCAAAAAAAGTGTCCATATAATGCCAAAAAATATTTTGAGTATGATTTCAAATAAGCAAGTTAAAAGCAAAAATGGAAAACGTATTTTTGTTTTTCAAGATTTTCGTTGATAGAATAGTTGTTCTTAAATCTTACCGTTTACGAGATCCCCATGCTGGACACCCTGTATTTTTTTTTTCATAAAATAGTTCCTAAATCATAGACCATTTTGACTCATTTAACCAACTTTGTATCTCTTGCCGTTTACGAGCTGATTAAAAAAAAAAAAATTATGTAGAAAACAATTTTACTGGTATTCAACAAAATAATTTCAAAATTTGATCAAGGTGCATGGTGTCAAGTGAAAATAAAATATTGTTGGAAGGTGAACACAGAAAGGTTAGTTACTTAATACAGTGTTTTTCTTTTGTTTGTTTTATTTGTTTTGAGCCTAAATATCAAAATATAGTTATTTATGTATCAAGGCCAAAAAGTGTAACTTTTTCGGCCGCGTCTGGTTTGCTGGCCGAGACGTAGTCGAGGCCAGCAAACAGGCAACGCCGAAATAGTACGTTTTGGCCGAGGTGCATATTACATTTTCTGTGCGATCGAATTAAAAACAATTTAAATTTTTAGTAATTTTCAAAATTATAGGTTAGAAACTACGTGACATTCTGTCACTGACAGATGACGGCGTATGTACTGCGTTACCGGCCCTCTCCTTAGCAACGGCCGTAAAAGTTACTTTTTCGGCCGTTGCTAAGGATAACGGCCTGAAAAGTAACTTTTACGGCCGTTGCTAAGGATAGGGCCGGTAATGCAGTACTTTATGGTTCCTAACGCGTCCGTCAAACAGCTGTTTCTAGTACGATCGCACAAAAAATATATTAAATCTTATATTATTGAAAACGGGGGGAAAAAAATGCATTTTTATGAGGTCATAGCCAACTATAGTTTCCATTTAAGAAAATGCAAGTTTGTAATTTATCTAAGAATTTAAACAATATTAAAACAAATATTTTCATTTTATAGTGCTTAAAAAAATCTACAACTTTTCCCCAAAAATATTTTTGTACCATCTACTATTTACATCCCTACTCTTCCCTCTTCCTATCTTCCTACTCTCGCCACTTTGGGCGTCAATTTCAAATTTTCAAGGTTCGTTGTAACATTTGTTTGGTACGGCTCGGTTAGGGTACCTTAATAAACAGGGTATGGACAGCCAAGAACAAGTTTCTATTGGCTGAGGTGTATATACGGTCGAGTTTCGCTTGCCGCTAGGCTGAGACCTCCAGATTTCAAATAATTAGTATGGAGCGCATAGGGAAATATTCATATTTTATTTTTTTCTTGCGTGTTCAGAGTGTTTAAGTGTGTTCTAAGACTTTAAAAGACATTAGTGATAGTTGTGTAAGTTATTACCATACGTAAATTTCATAAGTTAAGTTAAATACAATTATTTTTTTAATTTTTAAGAAAATGTGCCATGTATTATTGGTCTACATCGAACTTAATAGCAATGATTGGGATTAATAATGTAATTTTGTGATAAAATATAAAATTAAATTGATAAATCTATACTTTTCAGTTGCTCATTGGACATTAAAAAATACGTTTATCATGACGTCTTGTTTTATTCCTTACCAGCCTACAACCCATGACACGCGGCGTGTGTCATGGGTTGCATGCCTACCATGGAAATACGCGCTCCGTAAATGTTTTTTAAACATTAATAGCTAATAACAATTGTTAATCCTTCGTTTTACTCATTTTTTAATTGCTATACTTATTATTGCATCTATTTCTGCACGCCAATTGAGTTTTTACCTACAAATTTTGTTTAAAAATTGAGTTATTAAAAGAAATCCTATATAATCCCATGGCGGCTATTAGAAATTTGGAGGGTTTGTGAAGCGTGGCCATACCCTGTTATATAGAGGTACCCTAGGCTCGGTGAGTGCGTAGCGTCACCTACTCGCGCACTCGCTAACTCGCTATAGCATGTGCCGTGACTACAAGCCTCAACTGTTTTCAAATCTCTTAATCGTTGGTTAAACCATCTATTATTCTAAATACATAATTTCATCTGATAAAAAATTAAAGCGTATGCGGGGTCCCGTCTTTCAGGGGCCCCTTTCTTTTGGAGGCCCCTGGCGGCCGCCAGGTCCGACACCCGTTAAATCCGCCACTGGGTCAAAACACTAGTAAAATAAGTGCTAGTTTGATCGAGGTAACCGGCCAGCTGGTCAGTCTCAACTATGTCCAATTCAGTGTCACAAAGTGCTACATATTGTTCTTCTAAAATAGATAGTACACTATCTGGGATGTTAAAAAAAATACTGTAACTTCTATAATATATTATTAAGTCTGTTCAGCATGAAGAGAAAATAATACAAACAAAAACATTTTTAGCACAACGCAGTTTGCCATTAATATTAATTGAGCTATACAGTACAAACGCCCAGTATAAACATAAATAAATGTAAAAATTGAAGTACCAGAGTAACGCAAATTGTTCTATTAGTGTCCCTGGTTTGTTTTATAGCTTTAATAAACGACAATTATTTTAAATAAATCCCCAGTCTTCTTTTATCAAATCCGACCCTTTTTCCGCTATCATATAGGTTGGGCCGTTGGTGTGACCTGCTGGAATCTCGGGCATTATGGACGCATCAATAACCCGTAGGTTTTTAATACCATGCACCCGCAATCTTGAATCTACAACGGCGCTTTTGTCATTTGCCGGGCCCATTTTGCAAGTACCACTTTGATGGTAAATGGTGAACGTAAAATGCCTCGCTACGCACTCCCAATGTTTGTCAGATTTAAATGTGTAATTGCTACAACCAGGAATTGGCATTGGTAACAGTGTTGGTCCCAGCTCTTGGAACCCCGGTTGCTCTGCCAGTTTAAGAAGTAATTTGATGCCTTCCACTAATGTATCCACGTCATCTTGGTGCGCGAAATAGTTGGGTATGAGGTACGGCTTCATCCGGTAGTCTTTACCGCGCAGCATGATTCTTCCTTTGCTTTTAGGCCGAAGCAACATGGGGTAAACCATAAAGGACTCTGACCCAAGATATGGCTTATAAATCAAGTTGAATAGCTCGTCCGTTACACCGAACATCTTGTAAATAAACGAATCTGCAGTAATAGATGCCGCTGCAAATACGAACTCCAAATCGGGCCATCCATCGGTATCGTTCGGATGTTTCAAGTCGTGGAAGCTCAACGCTTCGCAACCTCCAGCAGTTGCAAAAGGACCCCGGCGATGAAGCAGGTATTCTTTTTGTATTTCCTGGTTGCGCAGCCATTTATTAATGTAAAACGAGTACGGTTTTTTGATGAGGAATGTGATTCCGCCCGCAGTGATGTGGTCCATGAGATTATACCCAACTTTTGAGTTTTGTATGACAGGGATGCCCATTTTGCTTAAATGTTTTTTGGGACCGATCCCTGACAACATTAACAGCTGGGGGGAGTTTATAGCTCCTGCCGATATGACCACTTCCGTTTTAGCCCTTACTGTGTGGGATCTACCCTTGCTTACAAAATTAACACCATATGCGCGCTTGGTGTTGGGATCTATAAGGATTTTAGTAACTGTGGCGTATTTTTTTATGAAAAAATTCGGTCTATCTCTGATGGGATGGAGATAAGATCTACTGGCACTAGCTCTGGTGCCGTTTTTCAACGTGGCGTGGGTATAGGATATTCCTGTTTGAGTTGCTCCATCGTAATCCACGTATGGCCAACCCATCTGTGAGGCGGCTTTCATTACAGCTTCAGCTATTTTGGTCCGATAGGTCGAGTAACCAACTGTTAAGTATCCCCCCTGTCCGTGGTATTTAGGATCTTGATACTCTGGAACCGTGAAGTCTTCAAGTTTCTTGAAATACGGCAGAACGTCCTCGTAAGACCAACCGATGTTCCCCATCCCAGCCCAGTTGTCGTAGTCTCTTCTATTTCCTCTCGTGTATATCATAAAGTTTAGCACGCTAGATCCTCCCACGACTTTTCCTCTTGGCCAATTGCACTGGTGATGGTCTAGGCCTAGGCAATATTTATCGCTGGGTTCTGTTTTGTATTTCCAGTTTGCATCCGAAAATTGTAAGTACGGAGCTGCAACGGGTAAATCCATAACGAAATTTTCAGGACGACCTGAAAAATCATAAAAAACACGTTACGCGCTTTATTAATATGTGCAATTTTTAATGTACAGGATGTGGCAAAAGCTTTGCCGAATTCGAAAAACAGATTGATTTGTAATTGTAGTAATGTTGTTCATTTTAGTTAAATGAGAACAATTTTTAATAAATACAGTGTCCACCTAGTGCAGGGGTGGCGAAACTATGGCACGCGTGCCAAAGCTGGCACGTAGAAAAATATTATTAGCACGCGGGAGATATAGTTGTTTTTCTAAATTTTTTGGAAAATTAATACTTTTTTTTTAAATAATGAATTAATAACACGAAATTATATTTATTCAAATAAAATACTTGCATTTTGTTTCGAAACTATGCGAATTTCAAACAAAATTACAAGTATTTAAACGAGATATTGCTTCTCATGCATTCAAATATGTTCCAAATTTAATTTTTTTTTATAGAAAATCCAACAAATCAAATTCAATTGACTGAAGATTTAACCACAGCCGTGGAATCAATAATAGATGAATTTTCTTCGCGATTTCTTAATTTAAAAATTTATAAGAAATTTCAAAATTCATAATTCACCCAGACATAATCAAAGTTGATGAACTTAATTTGGAAATTTTTGAATGGTTAAAATTAGAAAATTTTGGAATGCAATTAATTGATTTTCAATCAATGTGGAGGCAAAAGTCTATTGACTTAAGGGAACATTTATAGATTATTGAAAGGGAACGTTTGCAGGAAAAAATAAATAATAATGCTGAAAGCAAACTATTTATGCCTGGCAAACGATTCCAGAAGAGGTCAAATCTTTAAAGAAATTAGCGTCGGCTATTTTAACTATATTTTTTTCCACAAATGTGAATCACTGTTTTCACAAATGAATTTGATAAAAAATAAATTCAGAAACACTTTAACGGATGGATCTAGTTCAGCAAACATTTTATTAAAAGTAATGAAATACCAACCTGATATAAAAAACTTAACAAAAACATTCAACAACAAAAATCCCATTAAAAACTCATATTTTAATTCTTATTGTCTGTAGGTACCTACTTAATTAATCTTGTTTGAAAAATAAACACATGTAATGTGCAATTATTATTTTTGTCTAAATATATCTTTCTATTGGTAAAATATTCAATATTTGTTTTAAAATTTAGTTTTGTATCTTTAATTGTTGTTTAATTACAAAGCTTTATTAGCAGTCAATAAAAAATATTCATTTAATACAAATATTGTAATATTTACTCTTCATCTCCTCACAATCAGTAATGTTTTTTTCCCTTTCATTGCAAAAGTTACCTGGCACGCCAGCA
Organism: Elmis aenea; assembly: GCA_947652605.1. Taxonomy (NCBI): domain Eukaryota; kingdom Metazoa; phylum Arthropoda; class Insecta; order Coleoptera; family Elmidae; genus Elmis; species Elmis aenea. Next base: position 36,939,556 of record OX393577.1, on the reverse strand, counting down.
TTTCAAAATGTGAAAATTTTAGAAAATTGGCACGCGGACATAAAAAGGTTCGCCACCCCTAACCTAGTGCGTAGTTCCTTCATAATAACTCATTTACAAATGAATATGGAATAAAACCTTAAAATAAAAAGTTTTCAATATCTTTAACTGCATAACCCACAATTATTTACAACTTTATTGAGTATTTTGTTTCCGCATACAAACTTTTTTATTTTTAATAGAACATCCTAGTTTTATAAAAATGATCTTGAATTTAATATCTTGCTAACGGTTCAATTTATATAAAATTATATGGCATAATTCAAAAGGCTGGTGATCCTCTCTAAATAATTGTTATCAACACCAATGCTGTATTTCTGCTGTAGAAAATTACACAGGTCAGCGATTTTCATTAAATAAATAATAACAGATATTGAGTACACAGTACACCGACGTAGTCTGTGTACGTATCAATGACTATATTCATAACATCTAAAGGATCAAAATATTTGTGTAAAATATTAACGTTTTTGTTAGAAATACTAAATAAGTCACAAAAAATGAAAACAAACAATGAAGTAGCACGCTGAGATGCAAGTAACAAAATACACATTAAGCAGTATGTATCAAATAATAACATTGTAAAGTTTACTTAAAAGTCAAGGTGACACTTGTTACAAAAACAAGTAAAAATCGATATAGTTAACACCAAACACAAGTAAAAATAGCGTTTCATTTTACTTCAGTTTGTTTTGAGATCATTTAAATGGAAAATTGATAACATTTTTATCATTTTACAGCCTTGCACAGTTTTTTAATCACACAATTAAAAATAAAATAGATTTACATACCTACTGTCAAAACAAAACATCAATACGTTTAATAAGTAAAATTGAATATATGAGGTGTAAACGAAATCAGGCTCCTCCATTTTTTCTTGTCTTCTTTATTCTATATTTAGGAGAATCAACTAAAAAAAGTACTCTATGAATTTAAAAAAAAACGTTGACTTTCGCCAGTCATCGTAAAAAACATTTAAACGTCATTTGATGACGAATTTGCTGCGATATACTAAAATATGAGGTTTGTAGGAATTTCCTCTTAAAATATCAAAGTTAAGAGGAGCGACAGTCAAACTGAATCACCGGATATACAGGGTGTTTCAGATAACATTTTCAGCATAGGGATCTCGTTTATTATAGGAGAGGTTTGCTTAAATTATTCCTAAGTTTAAGAGGAGCTACAACAGTTTTTAAAAGTACAAGATTCCTCTTACTTCAGATGCAAAAAATATTAAAATGTTGATTTCTTTTTTATTTTGCAACTTTTTCGTCTTCATCATTAGATCAGTTTTATTTGTACTTTCTTAATATATCTTTTTAATGGAGAATGTAACTATTATTTTAGATTTTTTTTATCACTCGCCTTTTTTGGGGGATCGTATGCTTAATTTCATTTTTTCTTATAGGCCGCGAAGTTGACTATGGAACCGCTAAATGTGTTTTTTTTCACTTTTTAATGAGATATTATTTGCGACATAGGTATATATTTTTTAAATAAGTCACAAAATCAAGAAAAAATGTATTTTCCAATCACTTATCAAGCTATCTATGAAAATAATAACAAAAAAACTAATTAAATGTCAAATGACAGTATCAATTGTCTGTGGCATCATTTATTAGAATTTTATAGTATTGTTGTGTAATTCGATAGTCTTTGTAGTAATTGTTATAATTATTATGGTTACATTTGAAATAACGAAAAATGTGATATGTTGAAATGCTACATTCTTGCCATAAAAACTGTGTAGACGCTGGCGAATGTACTATACAGGGTGTCCCAGATTACATTTCCAGCATGGGGATCTCGCTTATTATAAGAGATACAGGTTTGTTTAAATTAGATGAATTATTCCTTAGTATGAGAGGAGCCACAATCAATTTTTAAAAGTACAAAATTCCTCGTACTTCAGATGTTATAGCAAAAATTATAAAAATGTCGGATTTCTTTTTTCTCTCATAACTTTTTTGTCTTAATCGTTAGAACAATTTTATTTGTACTTTCTGAAGGTACTTTTTAATGGTGAATGTAACTGTTATTTTAGATTATTTTTAACACCTACCATTTTAGAGATATTACCCCTTATTTCATTTTTTCTTATAGGCCGCAAAGTTGGCTATGGAATAATTAAATGTGTTTTATTTTTCTCGTTTAAATGAGATATGACTTGCTATACCTATTATTATAAATAAGTCACAAAATCAAGAACTGTCATTTGACATTTAATTAGTTGTTATTTGTTTCTTTTTTCATAGATAGATAGCTTGATAAGTGGTTGGTAAAATATGATTTTTCTTGATTTTGGGACTTATGTATAAAAGAGATAATATGGAAAGTAATATCTCATTAAGAGGAGAGAAAAAAAGCACATTTAACTATTTCATAACCAACTTCACAGCCCATAAGAAAAAATGAAATTAGGGGTAATATCTCGAAAATGGTAGATGTTTAAAAAAAATCTAAAACAACAGTTACATTCTCCATTAAAAAGTATTTTGAGAAAGTACTAATAAAATTGATCCAATGATCTAGAGAAACAAAAAAGTTACCACAGAAAAAAGAAATTCAACATTTTCATATTTTTTGCTATAACATCTGAAGTAAGAGGAGTTTTGTACTTTTAAAAATTGATTGTAGCTCTTCTCATACTTGGGAATAATTCATGTAATTTAAGCAAACCTGTATCTCTAATAATAAGCGAGATCCCCATGCTGGAAATGTTATCTGAGACACCCTGTATAGGTTCTTTTCCAGTTGCTTTTGGGCACTTTATTTGTGGATATGAGTTGTTAAAGTGGGTTTAATTTACTATTAGGGATTGATTAACGATTTACCTGACTCTATTAGTAGGACATTCCAATAAGGGTTCTCTGTAAGTCTATTTGCCAGTACACAGCCTGCTGTTCCTGCTCCAACTATTACAAAATCGTATTCCGGTAGAATATTTGCTACATCGTCTGGTTCCTGATTGTGATGTTTGTCTCCATCTTGAAAGTAATGGAGAACAGCTTCCAGTAGTGACTGGGGTTGTGTGAAATGAAGAAAAGATAAAATCAAAAAAATAACTTTGCTTCTTTCCATGGTTCTTTAGACTTCCTCTAAAACATTTCTGAGAAGCATAAAATCAATAAAAAGTATATTGAAAAGCGCGTGAATTTATTTGATATCTCAAATAATAACTAATGTACAGGGTATATAAGTTTTAATGCTAATTCAAAACTAAAAAAAAGGTAATAAATAAAACTATTTTGTTTATGTAAAAATAAAATTTATGTGGGGCAGTGGCGTAGCTAGAAATATTGGGCCCCTATGCACAGGGCCATTCACAGAAAATTCGGGCCCCGGAGAAGCAATAGACAACGGGCCCCCCCTTTTCTCTATGAAAGGTATACATTTAAGACTCGCATTTTGATATACAGGGTGGTCCACATAGAAGGGTCTCTATTGGGATCTTGTGAACGGTAAGAGCTACAAAGAAGTTTAAATTAGACAAACTGACAAATAGTGAAATAAATGAATGCTTTCATTTTACAGTGCGTAAAAAATCTACAAATTTTTTCCCAAAAATATTTTTGTACCATCAAGTGTAACCGAGTTATTAACGATTTAAAAAATGCATATTTTATTTTTTTTCATTTTTTAATGTTAATTTAAAGTTCTTTGTAACTCTTACTGTTTACGAGATCCCAATAGTGGTCCTTTTATGTGGACCACACTGTATACTATGTAATTTTGTATTTAAAATACGAAAAAAAATAATTTAAAGCAAAATGTTTAACATAATATAATAACGTAAGTCTTTAGAGTTCATCGGCTTTGGCTACAATATTTTTCTTTCCCTTTTTTTTTTTTTTTTTTTTTTTTTTTTTTTTTTTTTTTTTTGGAATCCAGTATTTAGGATGATAATCTTCCATCTTAGTTTTATATAAATTAAATTTTATTCAACATTCGTTAATAATAATAATAATAATCTGTTATTAAAGAAAACAAAATAATATTCCATTGTACATAAATAATGATTAATATAATAAACAATGTAGTCAGGGCCGTCGCGAGGGTATATGCCGCCCTTAGTTAATTTTTTCAATAGCGCCTTTTTCCGGTGTCGTCATCAAAAGTTACTAACGAACAAACCATTTTCATTTACCTTATTTATGTTTAAAGAAATGTCGAAATTTTTTTCAATTTTAATTTTTTAATTGTGGTAATTAATAACTTTACCGCCCTACGAAGTGCTACCATCCTCCATCAGACGCTGCCCAAGTTGCCGTTGTGCTAGCGAGTAGCGACGCCCCTGAACTTATTAAATTAATAACAATATTTCTTAAAAACAGATTTCACCGGGTATATACGCAGCATAGACAACACAAATATAGATGGGTATAAACTACAGGCCTATGGGCGGGCCTCTTTACGGAAAAAGCCGACAAGTCTCGTGTAGTATAAGACTTCACGAACGGTAGGGTTTTTCGTGGGCGCAGGAACACAATATGACGACATAACATCACAGACGAACACCAGAGCTCTCACTACACTGCGACTCGAGTCTGAACTAGGATGAAAAAAGTGGGAGGGAACGTATGACTCCATACGCTTCAAAAAATTATTTTTTATTCGTCGCTCTTCTCATACATTTTCACGGTATTTGCAAACAAAACATTGTGTATTCGCTCGAATCTGGGCCCCCTTTGCAACACCGGGCCCCGGAAATTAGTCCGCCTCCCCTCCCCCTGTGATAGGCCCTCTATGCAATCCCAGTAGGATTTTTTTGTTAAATTTTAATTTACGGGATGACTTAATAATATCAAAATTATGAAATTATTTTTTTATTGAAAAACGTTTAAATACATTGTTATGTATAAATAAATATGTATAAGTACCCCACGTCCAGGTTTGGCCGGGACAGTCCCGGTTTAGAGGTTATGTCCCGGTGTCCCGGTTGGTTTCGCGTTTGTCCCGGTTAAAAAAAAACATTTCGTACTAATTTTTTTGTGAAATCTGACCGCGTGGACAACAATAAAGGGCTAGGAGCTAAGAAAACGTGTTTCACTGTCATTTTGTTGTGAAACGTCTTTGCACGGGTTTTATAGGGTTGCTAATTGCACGCTTTTGGTGCGGACATACGCTTTTCCGTAAGAAAATATTAATGTGTACGCTGTAGCTTGTAGCTGTACGTATGCTATTGAAGAAATTCGTAGTAATGTACGCTTTTTGTTTATAACTTTTGGGCTTTTTGAGCAAGCAACAATAAAATAAAGTTAAAACACAAGCTGATGTGTTTCCGATTTTTTTTTAAATTTTTGACCGATATAGTTTTACTTTTTTAAAGTTTATGGTAATATTATGTTTATATTTCCTTTACCTAAATGGATCTTATTAGTGAAAGTTTTAACCTTTATTTAAAATAAGTTGTAAGGAAAGTGGGGCGATCTGATAAAAAAATCTGAATAGTTTGCCAAAAAACTGCAATTTTGGATGATAAAGTATGTACTATACATCAGTGGTTCTTAACCTTTTAGTAGTCGCGGCCCTGTAAATATCCTAAAATATTTTCGCGGCCCCCTAGTTTGTAGTAACAAAAATACTACGATTTATTTAAGAAGATATCTCTCCGATGGTTCGAGTAAAATAAGGAGCAAAAAATATTTGTTTTTAAGATTTCAATATTTTAAAAAGTTAAAACGTGTTATAAATTTTTCCCAGCCTCTCTTAAATTCTTCACGGCCCCCCGGTTAAGAATCGCTGCTCTACATTATCTAATTTGGCATTAAAACACGTTTGATCTTTTAAAATTAAAGAAACAATCGCCTGCGGCGCATTTTGTCTCTTCACCCCCACTTGTTTGTGCCAAACAAAATCTAAAGTTAATTGCGTTATCATTGTTAATTCATTAACAATAAAGAAATGAACCCATGAAGGACGGAATTAATTTTTTGTTAAAAAACAAAACAAATTACATGTTTTTGCTATATTATGTATAAATAACACAAAAAAGTAACACATTAAAAAAAACACATATCCACATTCAAAAAACCGGTTGTGCCATATGGCAATACTAATCCTTTCCACTAACTAATTAAATTAAAATAGTAATTCGTCACAAAGCAATAACAAAATGTAATAATATCGAAAATCTCTCATTTTGTATGAAATGGAACGTTGCAATCAATGAATCAATGCATAAGCCGGCGTTGCACTTTACGCACGTAGTTCTCCTTATAGATTTACTACAGTCCTTACCAGCACACCTTAGTTTTTTTTTCTTTAGCCCGTGTTAGTGAATTGCCATTATTGACATAGCGAATGTCATTGCAGACTCTACTTTGGGAGCTAGATAAAATGCTTGTAGAAGGTTTTCCTACAGTTTTGGTTGGATTTTTGAATTTAGCTAGGTAAGTTTTTACAATATCCCTTTCGAAGTTAAGTTGGCTGCAACTGTGACCTGATGTTTTATAAATTATCCAAGCATTTTGAACGGTGACATCTAATAACCAAGAAAATATGGACCACCACCATTTTTTCCCTTTGATCGTGATATATTTTCATCCATGAGATCCGTTCCTCCCATATCATTATTATATTTTGCTATTGCGTGAGGACGCGGTACCTGTAAGCTTCCTTTTTTCTTGTCTGGAAAAACGTTTTCCATTGGTTAGAGGATGAGCGTCATGATTTGTAGAAGCTACTGTAACTACATTATTGTCTTTTCAGCGGATCAAAGAAATGCCGTTTTCTCTGTCAATAACAGTATCATAACATCCCCTTGACTTATTGTGCATACTTTTTTTACTTTCTATGGGACAATATCGTGGTATACGATTATCTCTTATAGTTCCAGAAGCTTCATATCCCCGCTCTCTTAGATGTTTTAGAAGGGTAAAACTAGTAAAAAAAATTGTAAAAGTAAAAGGTTTATGGCAATGTAGCTATTTCATTTGGAAATTCAGCCAGCATCAAGTGTTAAACCACCACTGTAAAAATGGTTTATTTCGTATAAAATAGGTATCTAACCAAATGTACTATCGTTGCCATATGGCAACATTAACATTTGGCAGACCATAAAGAAAAATGTTGGATAAATTTTTGGGATTCAAGAATGAAAGTAATTAATTTGATTATTACTTAACACATTTTTATAGGCTATAGGTATTATAAGTATTTATATTATAAAAGAAATATTATACTTACATCAATTTGAAGTTCATGATTTTTAAAGCACCAATACAGAACAAATTTTGAAGATGCGTAAAATGGCACAAACAAGAAACAGTTACAAACGACTCTTCATGCTTTCGCTTACCATTCAGTGCGCCATGTATTTGGTAGTAGCAAAACGAAATTTACTTCAGGCAATTTTATCCCAGTTTACCTACGTTGCCATACGGAAACACGAGTCTTTTAAGGGTTATTACAACAAAGAACAAAAAAGTGCATATTTTGTAGAGTATCTTTTAGATGCACAAGTTTCTGCCTTTAAATCAAACTTTGAGCATTTTAAGTACTTGACAAATTATATTTATTAACTCAAATTAATATAAACTAAGTTATTTGCATACGAAAACACAATGGATATAAAAACTGAACTATCATTGTATGTACGTTTTTGGCAGTACATAATCACTATTAAAAAAATATAACTAATTGCCAACGAGTTATTAATAGTTATAGTTATAATAAAATTGATTTAAATGCTCATACGTTACATAGCAAATTAGCAAAAAAACATCCAGTCTTAAAAACATTACAAAGGGTGTTCAAAATTATTACTAATACCGACAGAAAATGATCTATTTTTCTTATTTTAAGAACAAAAGCTTTTATAAACATGTGCGTAAATTATGGTGATGAAATGAAGTTTTAGATCTTCCGATAATTTTTCTCCTACCTTTCTCTAATAATTAAATGTTTGTATAATCCGACAGTTTGGGCAGAACATGAAAGAGAATTTTGATGAGAATCGAAAGTTGTTGTATGGCACTTTGAAGTAGCTAAGAAAGAGAAAAGAATATGGTATAAAAAACATAAAAGATAAAAATTGAAACATAATCACGGATGAGAAAAAAATAAGGGAAAGATGGAAATATTACTTTAAAGTGCTAGCGAGACAAATGAAATAAACGAAAGATACAAAGTAACAAATGTAAGATGCTACAGAGATATCAGGACATAACAAAGATTACAATGGAAGAATTAGAAAAATCAATAACAAAATTAAAGATAGGAAAAGTCGCAGGTAAAGATGGAATTACACCGGAAATGATTAAATACATAGAAGAATTTGGGAAAGAAGCACTAAGGACTCTATTGAACGAGTAATAAAATTAAGAAAACTACCAAGGGATTCAAACATTGGAATAATCCTACCATTATACAAGAAAGGGGACAAAAAGAGTTGTTCTAACCAGGGCTAGAAACCGAAAAAAATTTTGGTTAACGGTTAACCGAATTCAAGAACTTTATTTTTATAACGGTTTTTGTTGAAAAACCGGTTTTTTCCGTAAAAAACCGGTTTTTAACATTATTCAGATTTGGAATGCAAAGTATAAAAAGATATTATCTATTTATAATTTTATAATATATGTACAATCAAGCATTCAGTAATTACTTTTGGTAAACTAATCACATTTAATACAGATTTTGTATTTTTTCAAAATAATTTTTATTAAAAAGAGATGTTTAAAAAACCGGTTTTTTATTATTTTGGTTAAAGGTTACCGTTTTTCTTGCCTTTAAAAATAACTGTTTCGGTTTCGGTTAAAAATCACAATTTTGGACAAAAAATAAAGGTTAACCGGTTTTTTAATAAACCGGTTTAAAAAACCGGTTTCATGCCCTGGTTCTAACTATAGAGGAATAACAATAATGAGTGTACCAGGGAAAATACTGGCAAGAGTAATGGAAGGCAGATTAAAAGAAAAAATAGAAAGCACACTAGAAGAATCCTAATACGGCTTCAGAAGAGAAAGGAGTACACAAGACGCAGTCTTTATATTAAGACAAACAATCGAAAAGAACGTAACAAAACAAAGCAATACATTTATGTTTTATAGACTTGGAAAAAGCATTCAATAAAATCAAAAGAAAAGACGTATGGAGGGGCCTAAGCAAGAAGGAAATAGAAATAGAAACAATCGACATAATAAAAGCCATGTACAAAAAAAACGGTTAATATTGTAAGAACACAGAATGAAAAATCGGAAGAGTTTGAAACAAAATAGGGCTTAAAACAAGGATGCGTGCTCAGCCCATTATTATTCTCAGTAGTTATAGATTATAGACGGGGTAATTAAAGAATTAAAATAAAAAATGAGACCGTTTCACCTGGGTAAATGAAAAATGGAAATTATAAACATAACTGAGCTAATATTCGCAGACGACATGGTCTTAGTCGCGGAAACAGAAAATAATCTGCAATGTAATCTGAAAACTTTAAACCAGGAATTGGAAAAAATCAATATAAAAATAAATACAGAAAAAACTAAAACTATGATCGTTACAACAGAGAACAAAGGGCGTAATATCATTTTCAATGGGCTTAGGTTAGAACAGGTAGAAAGCTTTAAATATTTAGGAGTGATCGTAGAGAAAAATGGAGGAATGGACAAGGAAATAAGCGAAAGGACAGGAAATGTAGGGAAGAATATTTAACAGTTTAAGAACAATATTTTTTGGAAATAGAAGTTCCAAAACGAACAAAAGTTGAAGTGGTAAAAAAGGTAGTAACTCCGGCACTTTTATACAGAAGTGAAACGTGGACACTCACAAAACATAGAAAAGTGTGCATAAGTTCAAATAATCGGGTTTTATGCACATATTTCATGTCTTAGATTTGGTTTGTTCAAATTAAATGTTAAATTAATCCTTAAATGCATAAATCTTTCAAAATTAAATTAATAATAGATACAGGGTGGACCAAATTCGAATGTTTTACTGGATATCTCGGTTACCGTAAAAGTTAGTGAAAATCTAATATCGGTCTCTTGGGCTATTGGTTTTTGAGAAAAGATCGCCTATTTAATCAGATTTTGTAAATCGCTTTCCATTTTGGCACTACAGACGAAAAATGAAATTTCATCATTTTTGAAAATTTGATATAACTTCGCTATTTTTGGTCGTACTCTCCTAGTTAGACTTAGGAAACCGCTCATCAAGAATGCCATCAGAATATACCTGGCGTATTTATCTGACCAATCAAACACCGTCTGCTACGATCGTTTCACAAGTACAAGCATTAAATTATATCTGGCCTCTAAAGGTCTACCGGTGGACCTGCCATCGTTAAAAAAGTTGTACAATGATTTTAACACCGCCTATGGTATTAGCCAAAACGAAGTAGCCGATGATCTAGCCGCCTACAGATCATACATCACATCAGAAAGAATCGCATTTTTGCGAAAATGCAGAGAAACTCAACGAAGCTACTACAATCCGCCTAGTCGAAATTTTTAAACTTGACGACGTGCCCCACTAAGGAGCAAGAATCGGTCACCCATGCAAAACAAACAAAAAAACTATGACACTCTCCATGTTTTTCATCACAATATTCAATGTTTACGAAACAAAACTTTAGAACTTGAGTTGACACTTAACACAACAACTTAAAACCACACATGCTAGCCTTAAGTGAACACTGGTGCACATCTGATGAACTACAGTGCCTCAACATCCCAGGATATACATTAGTATCCTACTATGCAAGATCGACCATGCAACACGGAGGAACATGTATATTCGTTGTCAGTGATCTAAATGACTTTACAGAATTAGAAAATCTTTCACTTTACAATATTGAAGGTCAATTCGAGTGCTCTTGTATCATAAACATTTCTTTCAAAATTATTATTGTCTGTATTTATCGAACCAATTTAGGCTCTCTTGATATGAGAAATTTCTAGAAGAAAGCTTCGTTACCTTAGAATATAAAATTATACTCACAGGTGATTTCAATATTTGCTTGCTAAATAAAATAAATATAGTAAACGGTTTCTCGACATACTCCATAGTCAAAATTATGAACAAACAATATTTGAAGCGACCCAGGTTACCAAACAATCCAAATCTCTCATTGACTGCACTTTCATCAAAAACTTTTGCGACACAGACCCTAAAAGCTGTGAGAAAATTATCCAAACAGCACTGTCTAATCACTACGGTCAGTCAGTTGAAGTAAAGATTGAAAAAGTTCATCACAAGGACGACACCCCTAAAAATCTAACCGCAAGGGTCTTCTCAAAGAATAAACTAGAAGAATTTAGAGCAAACCTTGCAAACCGTAATTGGGATGAAGTATACCTATCATCGGACGTAAACTCGGCTTATGAAATTTTGTTAAAAATATATAAAGAATTCTTTGACATTATTTTCAAACCGAAAACCATAAAACAAAGGCCAAACCACAGAAACTGGATCACTACCGGCGTCATCATGTTCTAACAAACGACAACTAAATGTAGATTACAGGGAAAGTCGAATATCCGAGGAATACTTTAAAACATACTCAAAAATATTAGAATGCACAATCCGTCTTGCAAAACGACTCGCGGACGAAAAATACATTAAAACGGCAAAAAAACAACAGTAAAGCAACATGGGAAGTTATAGGCAACTATTTGGGAAAAAGGCAAAAAGAAGACAATTTTATCAACAATGTCAAAAATACAGGCGATAACCCATTAGACATACTAAACAACGTAAATGAACTATTTATAAAATATGTGCCCCGACAATACAGATGGGCAAATTTCTGAAACCAGCCACTTCAAACATAATAATATGTCTATCTATCTACGTCCCACTTCTTACGAGAAAATCTATAAAACTATAATGTCACTTAAAAACACAAAATCAACAGGAGAAGATGAAATACCAACAAACCTCTTAAAATATACTGCCGACCTAATATATGGACCTTTGAGTCACATCATAAACCTTTCCTCAAAAAATGGCATATTTCCAAACAAACTAAAATGTGCAAAAATCAAACCAATCCACAAAAAGGGGATGTAAGTGACATAGGAAGCTATAGGCCCATACCGATAATTACAAACATCAGCAAGATATTTGAAAAAATAATCTACAACAGAATTGAAAATTACTTAGAACACTATGGCATAATAAACAACGCTCAAAATGGATTCAGAAAAGGCAAAACAACTACCTGCGCTATTTACATGGCAATCCGAAATGTACTTCAATCCCTCAATAAAGACAAACACACCATGGTCATGTGTGTTGATCTCTCAAAAGCTTTCGATAGTGTTGACCACGAGACACTGCTAACGAAATTAGAACACTATGGTATACGAGGGACCGCCCATAACCTTATAAAATCTTATCTTTCGGAAAGAAACCAATACGTTGCCGGAAAAGACTCGTCAGGTAAATTTCTAAAATCCAACAAAAAAAAAATCAAAAAAGGAGTCCCGCAAGGATCAATCTTAGGCCCCCTCTTATACATACTGTACACAAATGATCTTCCAGATTTTGTCAAAACTTCCCTTATACAATTAGCCGATAACCCATCTGCTATTATTAGTGACTCAGATTCCAAAAATTCTGAACAAAAAGTGTTTATTGACTGTTTAGGCCAACTCCAACATTGGTTTATGTTAAACAATTTAACCTTAAACGTCCATAAAACGCAAGTTATAAAATTTCCACAAAGTAAAATAACATCCGACTTAAAATTTCAAAATAATTCCACAAGTATAAATGTTGTTAATAAAATATCTTTTCTTGGTTTATGTATTGACTGTAGACTGGACTGGTCATACCACATCGAACGCCTGTCACAAAGCCTGTCACGGTGCCCTTTCTCACTAAAAAACCTAAAAAATTGATCAATGCAAACGCGGCGAAAACTGCATATCATGCATATTATGTCGAATCTAGGTTACGCTATTCTGTAATTTTTTGGGGTAACACTAGTGACTCAGAACCAGAGCTGAGCATTACTTAAGTATTTTTGTACTTCAGCACTTTTTCAAGTACGTTTCCGGTACTTAAGACTGGCACTGCAGTACATTTTAAAATTAGTTACTTAAGACTTGAATCTCAAGTACTTCGGTGAAATACTGGTACTTATTACTTGTATTAGTACTTCAGTACCACAAAAATTACTTAAGTAATTTGTAAAATACTGCAGTACAGTGCAAAATAAAGGCGGTCAAAAATATTAAATAAAAAATGGGGTGTTGTATTTGAAATATAAAAGTTGCTATTGGTTCCAGAGAGGTGACTCACCCTGTATATTTGAAAATATTTTTATCGTGTTAAGAAGAAAAAACTGTATAAAATAGCGTTGAATTAATACTATCTCAAACCGTTCATCCACAACCGACCGATCCCGCATTAATAACTCACCTTGTATAACATTTTTATTAACAAATTATAAACAATAAGTAAAATAAAGTTTCCAAAATATGAAAATTATTACCACTAGATGTAAATTATTAAATTTATTGTGTAAAGCCATTTTACAAAAATTATGTAATATTTACTTTGTAAAATTCATTTCAAGTAGTAAATATACCTACTACTCTATTATTCTACTCTATAATCTAAATAGCAAATTTACAGAAATGCTTTTTATGGTGTTGGACAAACTGATTATTATTTTTACTTATTTTGGTGGCATTAATAAAATAATTGAATAACTCCTTTTTAAGATGCGTTAAAAATTTTGGAACATTTTTTAATCCATAAATTCGGGTCACAATATTTAACAAAAAAATTTAGCTTGATTATTTTAGGGCGAAAATATTTATCACAAAACGAGACAGAAAATTGTGAAAATGTTTGAAAATTTCATAATTAAATTACTTACATGTGTATAAGGTGTGATATCTGCTTGACTAAAAGCAAACGTTGCTACCACGATAAACAATATAACTTTATTGAATTAAGAACCTGTAACGATTTATTGTCAACTATCAAATATTATTGTGTTAGGCCAAGTTCGGGATTCAAGTTTATTGTCGCATTTTCCAACTGGCGACCTTATTTTATGTTAATGTGTGCGCCGTTATTGGTCAATTAATCCATCCTCCCGACCAGGGTCGGCTTAGGATTTAACAACACTTTAATTCCTTGCACTTTATTATTAATTACCGTTATTATTGGTAAGGTTTCTGATTTTCGACCATTTTTCTATTCCCGCAACTCGAGATTTAAAAAAAAACGGAAATTTCCGGAATTTTTGTTTATCCGAGACTTTGCACCGATTTAAATGATTCCGTTAAGGAGAAAAGACTCTTAAATAATAAATTAAAGATAAAGTGTTATATGAATTAATTATTGTGACGTATACCGGATTGTACATCGGCCGCACTGTTGGAGATGAGTACTTTTTACTCTTATATTTATTGTTGTTAACTTTGGCTCTTGATAGTCTTTTTAAGGTGGTTGGACCCTCAAACGTTGTTTTGGGCAGTATCGGTCCTGGGTACTGGCCGTCCGAGTGCCAAAACCCATATTACGCCGTCACGTCAAAAAAAAAAGGTAATCGAATGATTAAATATCCGTGAATTACCTTGATGACACAAGAAAAGTAAATCTTAACATGTATGGCCTATTTTTGTAGTATATTAAGACCTCAAGGCACCATAATAGTTAGCCAGAGAGCGCAAAAAGATTTTTTTTGGCATAAACTGGTATGCAAACTAAATATCGAAAGGGTTGTTGTTTACGATAAATAATAGATAACAGTACAGTCTAAAAATTACTTTAATGTGTTTTACTAAAGTTGAAATTCTTATCACTTGGCCCTCTTTGAAGTGTTACATGTTTTAGTAACGAATTCGTCAGTATTTGTTTCATGTTAAGTAAATGAAATACTTAACACTGGAGCCTGATGCCAGGCGGGGTGTGACATTATGATTATGTAGTTCAGTGTTTATCGGCCAAATTATATTTGCGCTTCCGTTTCTCATATCAAATTTTACTGCACCCCCCTCTAACCGTTTTGTTTTGCCAAAACGCTCTATTTGTTTTTATTTCTTATCTATCTTTGTACTAAGTGTAATATTTTAAAAATGTGTATTTTTGTTAGTAACTTTTTTTGCCAATGTACACTTAAAAAACTTCGTAAAACAGACAACGGAAACTGTTAAAAGAAAATTTGACGAATTACTGTCCAAAAGCAAAGAAGGAACAGATATAGAAGAAAAGTGGAAAAGATACAAAAACGCAATAATCACGGCAGCAGAGCAAACATGTGGGACTACATATGTAGTAAATATAAACATGAAAAAGACACGATGGTGGAATGAGAAGGTCAAGGCAGCAGAAAAAGAAAAGAAGAAAAAATAGAAAACATACTTACAAACAAAAGAATGAATAGACTATAAATATACAAAGAGTTGAGAGCAAAAGTAAAAAATAAAATCAAGGAGGAAAAAGAGAAAAGTTGGAAAGAATTTGAATATAAGATGAAAACGGCTTACAAGGAAAACCCGAAACTGTTATTTGTAGTTTTACGCAATATGAGGAAAAATACTACAGAAACTATAAAAAATATCAAAGATAAAGAAGGAAAAATAATAACAGAAGAAACAAAGATCATAGAAAGATGGCGACAATACTTTAAAGATCTCTTAGAAGGAAAAGATGCGTAAAGCAATATGAAAATACCAAAATACAACGTACAGGAAGAAGAAGAAGAAGAAGAAATAAGTACAGAAAAAATAAAAGACGCACTAAATAAAATGAAAACAGGAAAAGCACCAGGGCATGATCAAATAACAGCGGAGATGATATATGCTCAATCGGACTTAGCTTTACTAGAACTCTTAAAACTATTTAATAAAGTATACAAAGATGGAATGGCGCCAGAGGACTGGAGGATCGGGATAGTATCACCTATATATAAAAATGGGGACAGTAAAGACTGCAAAAACTATAGAGGTGTCACACTAATTGGTATAGTAGCAAAATTATACGCAAGAATACTGGAGAAGAGACTAAGGAGGCAAATAGAAATGACACTAGAAGAAAATCAAATGGGTTTTAGACCAAATCGTGGAGTAAATGATGGTTTATTTATTGTTCGGCAGATAGCGGAGAAAGGTAAAGGACGTACATATCTGTTTTGTCAATCTAGAGAAAGCTTTTGATCAGGTTAGAAAAGATGATATATGGGCAATCTTGGAAAAAAGAGAAGCCCCAAAAAACCTGATCAAAAGAATAAAAAGCTTATACAAAAAAAACAATTAACTATGTAAGAACGAGGCAAGAAGAATCGGAAACATTAAAAACTATAACAGGAGTGAGACAAGGCTGCATTTTAAGCCCTACTATTTACACTAGTCCTGGATGAAGCCATAAAAGAAGCGAAGAAGAAAGTCAAAAAATACGAAGTGGGATAATGGAAGATGAAAAAATAACTGTATCAGAAGTTTGCTATGCAGATGACATGGTAATATTTGCGAAGGATGGAAAATCACTAAAAGAAAATCTGATTATATTCGGAACAACACTTGAGAAATTTGGAATGAAAATAAACCAAAAGAAGACGGAAACCAATGATAACAGGAAAAAATACACAACACCATATGGAGCTGAATGGAGAAAATCTAAAGCAAGTACAAAAATTTAAATATTTAGGATCGATGATAACAGAAGACGGAAAATCTATGAAGAGGTCAGCGAAAGAAGAATAAAAGGAGGAAGACTATTCAATAGCATTAAGAACACATTCCTAGGGAAAAACAAGATCCAGAAAGTCATAAATTTAGAAATACATAAAAAGTAGTCTGATATATGTCTCGGAGAGATGGACCACAACAGAAAAACATAAAAAGGCTTTGGAAGCAACCGAGATGCGATTCCTGAGAAAAATAGAAAATAAAAGCAAATTGGACAAAATTAGAAATACAACACACAGGAAATTTAAATGTGAAACCAACAAGAAATACAATAGAAGAAGGAATTCTACGATGGTTCGGACATGTAAAAAGGAAGGACAACATAAGGTTAACAAGAAAAGTGTTCAAAGCGAGAAGTAACAAAAAGAAAACGAGAAGCAGACCTAGGAGAAGGTGGCAGGAAGGAGTATAACAAGCACTAGACAGTAGAGGAATAAAGTGGGAGGATGTAGGGAATAAGACTCAAAACAAGAGAGAATGGAGGAAGATATGGAAAACACCAACAAATGAAAAATTAAAAAACATTGAAATCCGAAACACTAGTTATTAGGCTCATCGTATGTGCGACTGCTGACATTGTGTAATTGTTGTCTTGTTTCAATAAATAGTTTTCCTTCGAGCTCCCTTTAGATATTTTGCGCCCCACAGGTTTAATAATCTGTAACAGTTCTTTTACGAGATAAAAAATTTAAGTGAAAAAAGATTAGAAAAATATGTTTTCAAAAATACTAAAGCATTTAGCGCTTGGTCTGATAAGCGTATTTTCTTAACAAAATTACCGATAATGTTCTCCCACGATCTACAAGGTTTAATTGTTAGCAAGTTTTAAAGTTTAAACTAGTCAGCGATCATTAAGACACTATTGTCAACTAAAACATCAAAGGAATTCGTTTTGACATTGCTACTGTGTGAAATACGTATTAATATTTTTTTAGAGTCCTGTTCCTATCAATATTTTCATATAAAAATACTGGATTAAGATACAAAACACCTTTAACCCTTTCACTGCGGGAACCGTATTATTCCGCATTTCATTTTAGTGGCTCATGTGCGGGAACCGGAATATTACGCGGGCATGTTTTAAGCACTTTTTGAAGCGACAGATCACTTCTGCCGTATTTTTTAGCTTGCTATAGCATACTGTGCTTCATATTCTACCTACGTAATAGCTCGATATAAATGTGTATGACACTTTTTAGCCGCAGACTGCGGGAACCGTAAAATTCCGAGCTGTTTATTTAGACTGGATTTTTCATAGAGCACGCCAAGTATACGTCGTACGTACAGGTTACTTGTTCATTGGACAAATCTGTTTGCATTTTATAAAAGTGTAAATAAATACCTGAATATTCGGATGTGGTGACGAACAATACCAGTTGAATTTTATAATCTAAACTGGGTAAACTTTTAGAAAAGTTAATTAGGGTTAATCCACATAATCCAGGGCGGAAGTTTACAGTTAGAATCTGTTTGCATTTGTATCAAAGTATGCGTAAATACCTGAACGAAAATGCCATTTTACCTTTTCGACTTATTGAAAGGCATTTTCCATCAATATATCCAACAAATGAAAAAAAAAAATCCATCCTAAAGGTGCGTTATATGCACTAAGCGAAGCGTCCGAAAAGAAACGTGATTCACCTGCAAAAATTGTAATGTTCCACTTTGCGTGGTGCCTTTTTGAAAAATACCATTATCAAAAACGATTTTGGTTCTTAAAAACTCATTTTTTTTACAAATATTTGCATTATACATAATTTTATTTTAGTTATTATTATTTTTTGGTTTGCCCTAACATCATTTGTATAGTTTATTTATGTAATTCTTTGTGTGCAAACAATAATTATTTAAAAATAAATTTAAAAAATTGTTATCTATTATTTTTTTGCGTCGAACCTATACTCTGACTGCGGGAACCGTATTAATACGCAAGGTGCAGGGATCTGACTGCGGGAACCGTAATAATTCGCACTACCTGTCGAACGCTGCACAGCGGACACGACGAGTGCGGCAGCGAAAGGGTTAATGTTTTTGAAAAAGAACTTAATTTTGCATCTAAAAATCACAAAATATACAGCGTGTTACATTTTAAAAAAACCATGTTTTGTATCGGTGCACAAAAACAAAACTTTGTATTTAGTTAAAGATAATTTTAGATTATCTAATAAATGACTGCAAACAACTTCTGTTTAAAACTGTTTTACAGATGAATACTAATAACAGAGCTGTCGAATAATAATTTGTCTTGGCTGTATAAAAGTACAGGGTGGTCAAAATTCGATGGGATTACATGGGTATCTCACTCAATATTCAAGATAAAGAAACACTTAAATGACCAAAAACGTGCAGTTGTTTGAGACAAACTCGGAACTGTTTTCGAAAATATTCTATAATTTTCGGTTTTTGAGTTATTAGAAATAAAGTGCTTTTTTTGTAATATTAGTAATGTGTCATGTCTCCGTTATTGTTGTAAATATCGAAAAAATTTATGAAGAGTATTTTTAGATATTTTTATGTAAAATTTAAAGTTTCTTATATCTAAAACTACTCTTGATACATTTTTTCAATATTTACAGCAATAACGGAGATATGACACATTAGTAATATGACACAAAACACTTTTTTTCTAATTACTCAAAAACCAGAAATGATGGAATATTTTGGAAAACTTCCGAGTTAGTCTCAAAAAACTGCACATTTTTTGTAATTTAAATGTTTCTCTATCTTGAATATTAAACGAGATACCCATGTAATCCCATCGAATTTGGATCACCCTGTACATATTTTTGAAATATTAAAAAAAAAATGCTTTTCCGACGACCACTATGTTAAGCGAGTAATTTCGCACGACTTACTACGGCTGAAAACGACAAATTGCGCATGACACCGGAAATTGTGTGCAAAGCGCGCTTTGTACACAATTTCCGCTACTTTACACTTTTATCTATGCTTTACACACGCTAAACGCGCTGTCAAGTTAACGTCGCCGCAAACTTCTGCGTGAAGCAAATCTAACCTTACTATATCTACACAGGAGGTACTCAGTACTGGTTGTATAATATACTAGATATTAACAAATTGTAAAATAAAAAGGTAAAAAGTTTATTTTTAAAAGCATCGCTTGAGTCAGCAGTCAAATTACAAGTGTCACCATTCACCAACGTCAAAAAAAAAAGTTCTTACAATTTTTTTGCAAAATTAATGATTATGTCTAAATGGGCCCTGTTTCTCGAAACTTACAAGCCTTGTAATTTGTAATACAAGTCCGTAGCTTAGCTACACGTGTAGTTTTCCATTAGTTTCCATGGAAACTACACGTGTAGCTAAGCTACGGACTTGTATTACAAGGTTTGTAATTTTCGAGAAACAGGACCCTGGTCGTCGGAAAAGCATAGTGTGCTGAAAGAATATTTCACACTCGTATGACAGCCACTCGCCTAACGGCTCGTGGCTCAACTGTCACTCGTGTGAGATATTCAACTTTCAGCACTAGTTGTACAATATACTATTTTTCTACTCATGTTTATGAAAGTTGTCATTTTCTCACTGCCTGCCCTACATGAAAGTTTTACTTTCGTCTCTAGTGCGTAAACAATTTTCGCCACTAGTGGCGAAAATAAGGTGAATAAGGTCAATGTCAATGTCAAAATCAAATTGTAAAATTTACTATTTTTTTTTACTTAAACTCATATTAAACTAAAATTGCGTTAATATTCTTAACAAATAATTTAATTTAAATGTAGAATATTATATAAAAGTCTAAGAATGGTACAAAAATTAATATTAAATATATTTCGTTTACAGGTTATAATTTTATTTAAGTCAATGTCAGTGTGGTGATGTCGCTATGGAAATGAAATGATTAATTAATACTTTATAGATAATAGGTAATTGTCATGTAGTTCGTTTACATTAACTTTCGTTCTATGATATAATTTTAAATTCGTAGAAAAGACAGCATTTACGACTCGAGTTGAAATTAGTTTTTTCGTTCACGAAAAAAACTGGACTTTCATCTCTTGTTGTAAACTATAATATTTCATGTAGTCATGGTCAATTAGCATTTTTATTTAATTAAATTTAACTTTACTCCATATCTCAAACGTCAAGGTCGTTACAATTTTTTTAAAATGTTTTATTAATTAAACATATAAATGTTTATTGGGAACCTATTAAACATTTAGTTCCATTGAATAAATAAAGAAGTTACTTAACGTAAATTTTCAAAAATTATCAAACAGTCGAATTTGGTCCACCCTGTACCCCTGAAATGAAATTTTAGAAGTAAAACTTTTACCTTGACAAATAAATTCTTTAACCGTTTTTTCAATTTTTTATTGCAATATGTGCTTATACAGCAAAGGCGTCCTAGGTAAGTTCCTCTGAGTCACTTGAACCGGTCCTGCTACCAAAACTTTTATACCTTCAAATTTAATTAGATTTTTTCTTGCAGTCAGACGGTTTTCTTGGTAACACTGGGAATTTTGCATGATTGTGTACTAAGATTTGGCCAATAATAACAATGCATGTTATGGTGCCGATGAGTGATAATTATTTTGTTAAACATGTATCAAACAAATATTATTCATTTGTTGTTTAAATTACTAATATGTAATGTTTCCAACCTCAAAACTTCATCGATTTTATTACTTTCTTTGAACTTTTTTGTAGCTGTTAAAATAACTAAATAACGGCAATTTACTCTTGCGAATTTTTCTAAAATCGCTAAAATATAGTGTCATATGCAATTTTATTAAACTTTTTTATCTTTAAATTAGTTTTAAGCCGTGCACCTACTTTTATCAAGAATAAAATTTTCTGAGAAATCAATAATAAAATCCATTTGTTGCGCAGACTTTTTGAATCACCTTGCGACTGTATAAAGAGTGTCCCAGTGATCCCAGCATGGAGATATAGTAGACGGTAAGAAATATAGAGTTGGTTAAATGAGTCAAAATGATCTACGATTTAAGAGCAAATATTCCATAAAAAAATAATAGTTTTTCCGCTATTTATAAAAAACAAAAAAATAACATGATCATTTTTTTTTTATAACTTGCTTACTTGAAATCATACTCAAAACACTTTTTTGAGTAGATTGGAAATTTTTTATTAAATTTTATCTAATTCATTTTTTTTTTTTTTTTAAATAGACATTGCAGTTGGCTGTGACACCATTGGAAAGATATTTTTTTTCTCATTTCATTGATGTATGGGTTGTTAGGTTTATCTTTAAAAATACGCAAGTTATTGCAATATTATTGTATTTATTAAATTTAATCTAACAAGGAAAACTCACTTGGTGGTAATAAAGTCGGTTGATGGGACTAAGATTTTCCGAGAGAAGCTCGTGAATGAAGAAGAGTACCAAATATTTTGGTCCCGTAAACTTAAAACTTACCGTTGAAACTCAATTTTTATTTTTGAAAAATTGCACGAAATAGGTTAAAGGTAATTGAAGTTAACATAAACTCGTAAATAATTATTGTTTAATCATAATGCTTTCATGTTTTATTAACAAGATCCAAGTTTTCTCTTTAAAAATATGAATTCGTAAATAATAATTTGTTTAAATTTTTTGGAGCCATATACAAATTTAAATAAACTGGTGTGGCCACCAAATGACTTTCGCCATAAATATTGTATTTATGTCCGTATGTGTTTGTGTATTAGTGGGTATAAAAAGTTTAAAATGCCGCTCCAGGCGCTCTACCTAACCTCATTTTTGTTAATGACGTCTGTCAACATGACATAAATGACGTTTGTCAAAATGACGTTTCATGCGAATGTTTATGAATATAAACAACCTATAAAAATATTTTCAAAATTTTCAAAAAATCATAACTTTTTTCACAGAAATTCAAGAGAGTTGAGACAAATGGCATTTTACTAAGAAAAATAAACATACTAACATTTGAATAAAATTGTTTGAGCCGTTTTCGAGAAAAATTTTCAAAATTTTGAATTTTTTGAATAATTTCGTAATTTTAAATGTTACCAAAAACAGTTATTGAGGTTTTTTATAGACCCCAACGTAGACTACAATTCTACATAAACAGATTTTTTTTATCTTTTACCGTTTTCATGTAATTTTGGATTGTCGTTTCAACTTAAACACCCTGTATATTAGTTATTATTAAAAAAATTAAATATTTGCACGCACTTTGAAGAATACTTTAAAAAGCTCTATCGATAACTACTATCAAAAATTATCATTTTTAACGTCTGGCACATATGGCGAAAGTAAAAATCTGCTATACCAGCGTAAATACCAGTGTAAATAACCTTTAGTTTTGATTTTAGATAAATAACATTTTAGACAAATGTTATTTGCATAAAACTGATCTATTTGAACCTATGTATTCTATTTTTTCCATTTCCGGTTTTGCCGAAAATGACCCGAACTTTGGTATTTTATATAGAACACCCTGTATATTTTTACATTTTTGGGAAGAGGATGTAGTTTTGAGTATAGTAGTAAAACATATAACCATATAAGAACGATAGTGTATGTTTTGTTGCAGTTAGGCACAGCGTACTGCGATAAACGGGATGTCCTAATAAGTCTTTATTATACTTTTAAGTTTTTGAAGCAGACTTTTAATAAAAATTCGACCTATTGGTATTGATGAATTTGTTAGAAGATGCTGTGTAAATAACCGCTTGTTCCACTATCGTTCCTTTTTAAAAAATTGACTTTTTATCCGTTTTATTTTATACTAGGTATGCCTGTTATTTTAATAACCTTGGCACAGCTCTGTGTTCATATCATATTGAGTATTGACCCATCACTAATACCACATGGTTAATATATTATCCTATTAGCCGCCAAAAGATAAATGGCCCATTTAATACAAAAAACTATTACAATTGTCTATTTCAAAATTACACCTGTAAGTTTATTGAAGCAATAACTTATAACACTGATCTACAGCCACGAAGCAGTGTTTTAAGGCCTCTACTCACCAACCAATTTGTCGGGACAACCGACCGACTATTCCGATAAATTGTTTAATGTGTAGTCTGTCACCCGACCAACACGACAGTTGGAACGGTCTGGTGGCCAGACCATCCAACAAGCCAACCGCCTCACCACATTCCTCTAGATAAGGACTATTAAACCGAAAATTTAACGCTATTTATAAATTTGTTATCCACAAAATGGCATCAAGCCAAAATAATAAAAAAAAGTTAGACGTTTATGCTGTGTTGGTTGGACTGGTCGGAAGGTGTGTAGACAACACCCAACACGGAGTTCCCGACGGTCAGCTCCGACAAGTTGGATAATGAGTAGAGGCCATTAGCTACGACTAATTTTAACAAAAATTCGTAAAACCTCGTCACCGTGATATACACATTCTATAACCTTGTATATATTTGTTAAAGCGGTCTTTTCTCTCTGACAGCTCGTTCACACGGCACCGTATCGGAAATTTTCCCGTATCGGTTTTCGTACCGTATGCGTTAGTGACGCATGCATTTGCAATGTGGTCGTTCACACCCATTCACACATACGGTAAGAAACCGTTTACGGATAAAAGTAAAAGCAACCAAAATGTCAATGAATATTTACAAAAACGTTTTTGGCATACTTATTGACAAGGCACACTTAATAAACAAATTAATTTTTGTCCAAAAATTATTTGAGGTTATAAAAACTAACCAAAATGATGCCATTATACTTAAAATTGGTTCCTCTTCCCAAAAATGTAAAAATATACAGGGTGTTCTATTTAAAATAACAAAGTTCGGGTCATTTCCGGCGAAACAGAATGTGGAAAAAATAGGATAAGGTACCTGAGCTGAATAAGGCTCACTTAATTAATATTCATTTTTTATAACTTTATTTGGAGGAACATTGAAATACACTAAGTGAGACTAAATTCTTTATTTTCATTAGTAACAAAAATAAAATATGCCTTCTACATAAAATATATTTAAAGAACAAAAAAAATGTTTTTCTAAACTCTCATATTGGGCTATATTATATGCCTATGTATATTTTAAGGCCCTAATTAAAAATAAATTAGGAATAACAAAGAAACCGAACATTATCTTCTAAATCAGTTTTAAATAATAATTTATCACGAAAACAATGTTCCTTAAGAGTTTACTCTGCTCTAGAACATCACAATTATTTTTAATTGAGTAATCATCTTTTGAAAATTTTTGCCATTTGAGCGCACTTTTAGCTTCTCAAAAATTAGCGGCATTGAAAATCGTTATCCTCTGGTGTAAGCCAGACACATAACTATTTTTACTTCTTTCTTGTTGGTTGTTTTGGCCATAATATCAACTGTAACAAAAACAATTATTTACATAAACAATTCACATACACCTAATAAGGCCCAATGACCATCCATATACCTGGGCCTTATTGGATGAATGCGTCGTTCCTAAAACAATATATAAATTCCAAATGATCGATATATAAATTTGTTATTTTCTACAGTTAGGAAGTTAAATAATATTATAATCTGTCTGTTATGGGAGTCAGAAAGGTTGGCATTTGGACCTTATGAGAATGTGGCGCGCAGCATAGGCATAAGAACATTAATGTGAAGTTATTATTATAAGAATAAACATGTTATGCTAGTGTAAACAATCTTAATAAAACATGGTGTCAGAAGTGGTGTCTGCTGACTGAAAATCAATAATAAGCGAGGTAATCTCTGAATTTAAGTAGAAGCATCACTATAACCTATAAACAAAAGGAAAAATGAGCGAACCAATAACGAATGCACCGGCAGCTGTGCATATTCCTGCACCACAGGCTTTTAATATGAAAGATCGACAAAATATTGTTGAAAATTGGAATTTCTTTAAAGCGTCGTGGTTAAACTATGAAATTGCCACCGAAATAAAGAGCAAAGATGAAAAAATTAAAGTAGCAATACTAAATTCAGTAATGGGCCCAGATTGTTTTAGATTGTGTCCAAATCTTAAGATTAAGCAAACTAGGACAGACGAGATATTAGAGGAAATAGAAAAACATGTCTTGCCGAAAAAAAATGTTATTTATGAAAGATACGTGTTTGGGTCTGCTAACCAAGACAATGAATTATTCGATGAATATGTTGAGAAAATTAAAAGCTTAGCTATGACTTGTGAGTATGGTCAATTAGAAGATCAATTAATTAGAGATCGATTAGTATTAGGAGTAAAAGATAACAATTTGAGAAAAAGATTTCTCAGAGAGGCAAATCTAAATTTAGAATTAGCAATAAGCATGGGGAAAGCGCACGAACTAGCAGAGAAACAAATAAAGAGGCTAGAGGTTGAAGAAACAGTCCATGCAATCAAAGATAGGCCGAAGAAGAATATAAAGAAAAATCAGCAGGCCAAAGAAGTAAGGAAAACGAAGAGTGAATATGTTATCAAAGAATGTAATTACTGTGGCAATTCACACAAACCCAGAGAGTGTCCAGCATATGGTGGAACATGTAAGAATTGTGGAAAAATGAACCATTTTGCAAAAAAATTTCGTAGTAGAACAAAGCGAACAACAATACACCAAGTAGAGGACGCGAATGAGAGTTCGGAAGAAAGTTCATACAAAATAGAAGAGATAGCAACTGTACAAAGGGGAAATAAACAGTGGTTAACAAGAATTAAGTGTGCTGTAAGCAAGAAATCCAAATACTTTCTTGTACAACTAGATACAGGAGCTACCTGCAATATTATGAGCTATAAAGACTATTGCAAACTGGTCGAAGAAGAAAGTCCAGTATTACAAGAAAGTAGAGTTAAACTAAAATGTTTTGAAGGACAGATACTCAAAAGCCGAGGGAAGGCAATAATTATATGCCGCAAAAGAGGAATTACCTACAATTTGAAATTTCAGATAGTAGACAATGACCAAAGACCGATTATAGGAGCACCAAGTTGTGAAAAAATGAATCTAGTAGCAGTAAACGTTAATTTATGTAAGGTAGAAGAATTAACACCTGACGAAGAAATAACAGAGCTTGTGACAAGGTACGAAGATGTGTTTAAAGGACTAGGAAAATTGCCAGGAAAATATAAAATTGAAATCGATGCAAGTGTAACACCAACTCAACATTTACCGCGAAGAATTCCAACAGCTTTAAAGGAAAGAGTAGTACAGAAAATTAAGCAACTGGAGAAAGATGGAATTATAGCAAAGGTAGTAAAACATACAAAATGGATTAGCAGTATGATAGTAGTCGACAAACAGAAAAAACTAAGAATTTGTTTGGATCCACAGGATCTAAATAAAGCACTGAAGAGAGCTAACTATCAACTACCAACCATAGACGAAATACTACCGGATTTGACAAATGCAAGATTATTCTCAGTAGTGGATGCAAAGGATGGGTTTTGGCAGGTAGAGCTCGAAGAAGAAAGTACAGATCTCACAACATTTTGGACGCCGGTAGGAAGATATAAGTGGCTAAGGATGCCATTTGGGATTAGTACCGCACCAGAGGAATATCAGAGAAGACAGCAAGAAGTGATTGAGGGACTAGATGGAGTAAAAGTAATTGCAGATGACATATTGATAATTGGTAGAGGTGAGACTGAGGAAGAGGCCAGGAAAGACCACATGAAGAATTTGGAGGCATTACTGAAGAGAGCAAGAGAAGTTAATTTTAAAATAAATAAATCAAAAATGAAGCTATTAATGAAATCACATTGGACATATTTTGACAGATAAAGGGATAAAACCAGACCCAGAAAAGATTAGAGCAATCATAAACATGCCGAGACCACAAACCAAAACAGCAGCACAAAGTTTTTAGGTTGTATGACGTACTTAGCAAAATTCCTGCCAAAGTTGTCGGAACTGAGTGAACCTTTAAGAAACTTGACACAGAAAGACAGAGAATTCACTTGGCAATCAACACAAGAAAGGAGTTTTCAGACAATTAAATATTTGATTGCAAACACACCTGTTCTTAAATATTATGATGTAGAAAAACCAGTGACTTTGCAATGTGACTCAAGCGAATACGGTTTGGGTGCAACGTTATTGCAAGAGGGGCAACCCATAGCTTTTGCTTCTAGAACATTATCAAAAACAGAAAGAGGCTATGCCCAAATTGAAAAGGAGCTTCTGGCCATTGTATTTGGATGCAAAAAATTCAATCAATATTTGTGTGGGAGGGCAGATATAGATGTGGAAACTGACCACAAGCCACTAGAGGTTATATGTAAAAAATCTATACTCGCAGCACCCAAACGACTACAAAGAATGATGTTGCAATTACAAAAATTCAAACTAAACATACGTTACCGTAGAGGAAAAGAAATGTTCATAGCAGATTGTCTGTCAAGAATAGCATTAAATGAAAAGGAAAACCCAGATGACGAATATGAAATTTATAGGGTAGAAGAAACCAGAAAAGAATTCAGAAAGTTAGAAGAGGTAAATATGTTAGAAAATATTAATTTAAAAAATAGCAAAATTCAGCAAATTCAAGTGGCAACAGCTGTAGATGAGCAGCTAATGACATTAACAAAAGTAATATTAACAGGGTGGCCTGGGAATAAGATGCAAATACCTGAAAAAATAAGAGAGTATTGGTCAAATCGGGAAGAATTAGTAGTTCAAAATGGAGTAGTATTCAAAGGAAACAAAGTAATTATTCCCAAAGCGCTTAGAAAAGAGATGCTTAATAAAATTCATTCCAGCCATTTGGGAATGGAAGCTTGCCTCAGAAAAGCAAGAGACATAGTGTACTGGCCACACATGAATGAAGACATTCGTGAAAAAGTGAGCAAATGCAGTAGTTGCAATGAATACAGCGACAATCAGCAGAAGCAACCAATGTTAACTCATAAAACACCTGAGAGACCATGGCAACGGGTCGCACTGGACATATTTGAACTTAAAAACGAATACTGGATAATAATGGTGGATTATTATTCAGATTTTTGGGAAATCTCCAAAATACCAAACATCACAGCTAAAACAGTTGTAAAATTCTGCAAAGAAAACTTTGCTAGATATGGCATTCCAGATACACTAGACACAGACTGTGGAACACAAATGTACAAATGTGCAGAATTTGAATTTTTTTTGAAGGATTGGGAAGTTGATCATTCAACATCATCGCCACACTATCACCAAAGCAACGGTAAAGCAGAATCTGCAGTTAAAATCGCGAAAAAGATTATTAAACGAACTGAAAATAAGAAAGAAGATGTATATCAAGCAATATTAGACTGGAGAAACACACCAACCATAGGAATAGGTAGTAGTCCAGCGCAGAGATTAATGGCCAGAAGAACAAAGACATTACTGCCAACAGCGAATGCCCTGTTAGTACCAAAAGTAGAAGCTGAAGTAAAAGAAAAAATCGAATCGAAAAAAATGAAATATAAAGCACAGTACGATCAACACGCAAGAAAATTACCGGAACTTGAGTATGGGGATGAAGTGCGAGTAAAGATTAATCCCGAAAAGAAAAACGAAACTTGGACAAAAGGAACCATTACAGACAAATTAGGATCACGCTCCTTTATAGTGAACGTGGGAGGAAAGGAGTATAGAAGAAACCACATACATATAAAGCCCACCAAAGAAGTTGAAGAGGCAGAAGAAAAAACCGAAGCTAACCAGCAGCAGAATGAGTGCCCACAAGAAGGCCCTAACCAAAGTTCAAGTGAGCCTAACCAAAGTTCAAGTGAGCCTGACCAAAGAGCAAGTGAAAAAACGACCAGATGTGGTAGAACAGTAAAACTTCCGTTAAGGTTTCAAAAAGACTTATAATGTTTAAAGAAAAAGAAAAAGGGGGAGATGTTATGGTAGTCAGAAAGGTTGGCATTTGGACCTTATGAGAATGTGGCACGCAGCATAGGCATAAGAACATTAATGTAAAATTATTATAAGAATAAACATATTATGCTAGTGTAAACAATCTTAATAAAACACTGTCATATAAAACCATAAAATAAAGTATAATTAACAAACTTTTTGAAATACTTACGATTTGTTATAGCGGATTTTTATAAAAACGACACGTGCACTCACTGCGTCACAAAGTTTTGTTGCACTAAACAAAACGGAAAACGCGTTTTCCGGTTTTAATGCTCCTTGTCCCTTTTAACTGGTTCTCATAACACATCTTTTAAACACAAACTCCGGACGTACAGTGCGTTTTTAAGCGGTAAATTCAAAAGTGGGCCTTATTTAGTGCTGGGATCTATTCGGCTCAGGTACCTTACATAGGTTCAAATAGACCAGTTTTATGCAAATAACATTTGTCTAAAATGTTATTTATCTAAAATCAAACTAAAGAAACAAAGGGGTTGTACTAAAGTTCATTTACACCTGGTATAGCAGATTTTTTAAATTTGTATTTGAATTTAAACAAACTATTGTTATTTACGAATTCTTGCTTTTTAAAGAGAAAACTTGGATCTTGTTAATAAAACATGAAAGCATTATGATTTAACAATAATTATTTACGAGTTTATGTTAACTTCAAGTACCTTTAATCTACCTATTTCGTGCAATTTTTCAAAAATAAAAATTGAGTTTCAACGGCAAGTGTTAAGTTTCCGGGGCCAAAATATTTGGTACTGTTTTTCATTCACGATCATCTTTCGGATAAATCTTAGTCCCATCAACAGACTTTAGTACCACCAAGTAAGGTTTCCTTGTAAGTAGCCATTGAAACAAAAACAAACAAAAATTACATAAATAAACTAGCTGTACGGGTTGGGCAAATTTCGATGTTTTAATAGGGAATCTCTGTAACTATAAGAGGTATCAAAAAACCGCCCATCCTCGATCTCTTTTTTCGAGAAAAAGTTAATGGTGAAAACTAAAATTGGTTATCGTCTTTTGTTTTCGAGTTATCGCCGATAAGTCGATTTTTCGACTTTTCGTTTTATGACTGAATCTCGCTTGTTTATGAAAATAAACAAAAATAATTTTGACGTTCTACAGGCACTTTTTTGATACGAATGCAGTGGCGTAGCCAATTTTTCAAAAAAAAAAACGAAATTTGAGTTGTGACATAAAGTTGTGTTTTTTAAAATAGAGTCCATAGTTGGCTATGACTTATTTAAATTCCTTATTTTTTTGTCATCCAAATATATAGGTTGATGTATTTATTTTCAATAATACGCAAGTTACGGAGGTTTTTTAGTTTTTTTTTTTAAACAAAATTATAGTAGGCTGTGAAAACAAAAACAAAACAAGGTGTAAAACCTTTTAAAACTCATTTGGTACAAGTTACGAAGGTTTTGTAATTTGTTGTTGTTTTTGATGTCTTTTTTAATGCTCGAAATATAGCCACACCATTTTTGCCACCGTTCAAAAATGTGGAATATCTCTCTTACAAAAAAAAGATGGAGAAAAACTTTAAAAACATTTTTGGTATGGTTTTTTGTGCTTAATAAGATAGCGATGTTCAATTGTTTTTTACTCATACGAATATTGATATATTACACCTAACTTTCTTATTTTAAATGGCAACCATAGTTGGCTGACATGAGTTGAAAGCTTATTTTTTTGCGCTTTTAAAATATATATAATTTGCTTATGGTTGCCATTTAAAATAAGAAAGTTATGTGTAATATATCGGTATTGATATGAGTAAAAAACAATTGGACATCGCTATTTTATTAAGGACAAAAAACCGTGCCAAAAATGTCTTCAAAGTTTTTTTTATCTTTTCGTTTAAGCGAGATATTTAACATTTTTGAAAAGTGTCAAAAATCGGTTTTTGGCTATATTTCGAAAATTAAAAAAGATATCAAAAATCTGTTTACGGCAATGAATTTTTCTCGAAAAATAAATCAAGACTACGTACTTAGTTTTTTTCTATCTCTACTAATAACCGGGATACCCTGTATGGGCATCGAAAATAGACCACCCTGTACTTAATTAAACGCAAAACATTAAAAACTCGAATAATTTAAGATATTTTTACATTTCATAGTATTTTATAATGTTTTACTTACTATTACTATTTAATCCAAATTATAACATGCGCTTCAAGTAAAACCCTCTCTCCATGAACAACACAAATTTGAAATTTGCACTTTGTGAATAATGATGTTTTCCTAAGCATATTATTTTTAATTTGAGAAATTTTCTTAAAACAACTAATCTTAAAAAGACAGTTGGATACAACTAATGATGTATAAAACTATTAATTACACTTTTATATATTATCCAATTATATTTTTATGCCTTCTTTTTCTGGTTTACCAATTTATCGATTACTCTTTTATGGAGATTAGTTTATTAGTTATATTCTTATTCAAAAATAGTCAAATCCGACGTAGAACGTCCCAAATTTTCAATTCCATTGTTCTCGCTCAAAGGTTAACACAAAAAATTGATTCATTGTGTATATTAAACATAATTTTTGTTTTTATTTTTATTCACTTTTATCCATTTACATTTAAAAGATGTCAATAATGTTTTTTGAAAACGACAGAAATAAAACACTAGAAATAATACTATACAGGGTGTTGCATGACGTAACGGCCAAACGTAAGGAGCATGTTCCTTGAGTCAATTTAAGCAAAAAAGATTATATAAACCATAGTCCAAAACTCGATGGTTATCGAGTTATAAACCTTTAAAGTGTATTAAAAAAAGGGTCAATTTCAACATAAAAAAGTATGAAATACCGCTTTTATCTTGTAAAATATTGATTTAACAACAAAATGTTTTTTATAAAATTTGCATCGCCATTTTTTTTGCGCCTTATGGTGTACTCGATTTTGTGTTGTTAAATATTTGATCTTTTTGAAAGTGCTACATTGGTCAAAATTTTCAAAAACAACCTTTCACATTTTATTAAGTACATTTAAAGTGGAATCCAAAAATACAATAATATACAGGGTGTTCTATTTAAAATAACTAGGTTGGTTGCCATAGCAAATAAACCGTAAACACAAAACAAAATCGGATACACTATAAGGCGCAGAAAAGATGGCGATGCATCTTTTGTAAAAAACATTTTGTTGTTAGATCACTATTTTAGAAGATAAAAACGGTATTTCATACTTTTTTATGTTAAAATTGTCATTTTTTTTTTATAAACCTTAAAGGTCTATAACTCGATAACCATCGAGTTCTGGACTATGGTTTATAGGTATAATATTTTTTGCTTAAATTGACTCAAGGAACATGCTCCTTAAGTTTGGCCGTTACGTCATGCAACACCCTGTATTAGCTCGTTGCTTGTAGCTTGTAGCAGTTAAGTTGACTTGAGTTGCAATCAATAGCACCTATATCACGCGTCACCCCCACTCCATGTCTACTCGCCACTTCGTATATAGTATGATAGCGCTGTGGGCCAACGGTAAATGAGACCCGCGTGTTAATGACACAGCTACTGTTATAACATGTAAACTATATGCAGAACAAACGACGAAATAATGTTTTTTATTTAAAATGTAAACAAGTTTAAAGAATTCGCATAATTTCATTTAAATCAGGAGAGACTGCAGCCCCTATGGACAAGCCACCTCAACAAAAGTTAATTGAATTAACTTTTGTTGAACAACGCAGTTCTTAAGCCTAATCCAGATTGTAAACAAATGTTTCGGAACAATATTGAACACTGTGCCTGAACAGTTGCGAAACATTGTTTCGGAACAATCTGTATACGTTGTTCCGCGTCCAGACTTAAGTCAGTGTTTCGGTGTTTCTCAACTGATTATCATGTCCAGTGAGGCTATTGCAGGAATTTGTGCTGCCAATTTATATATTTTACTTAACGGCCGAAGGAATAAAGAAAAGAAAAGAAGAAGGTGGTGGATACGGAAAGCACTAATGTAAGGCACCAGTTATGGCAATGAAGAATGGTGAAAAACCACTTTTCTTAGTGCCTTGCAGTTTTTTGTACTCCAGTCGAAATTGGGATTTTAGCATGTGCACTTTCTTTTCAACTTCAGCAACTGTTACATCACATGATTGCGCAATATTTCCAAAAGCATCCCACTTTTTATTCCTATTTTTGTATTCACCACATGTGACATCCCACAAACAAGATGTGCTATGCACTTTTCTATTAGTTGTAACGTTTTTTCTTGATTCGATATTGTAATAAATATATAACCAAGAATCACTCTAAGCAAAACTCTGTTTGACTGAACCGTGTTTGACAAAAAACTTGTTCAATGTTCCAATGTTTCCCATATCAACGGGAAACAAGGAACAGGCCTTTTTGTGTTTCCGAACATTAGTGTAACAGTTCCGAAACAAGCTAGAAACAAATTTGAGCTGTTCCGAAACATCGGGAACATTGTTCATGAACACTGTTCCGAAATATTTGTTTACAATCTGGACTAGGCTTTAGTGAACAGGGCCGACGCGTGGAAATTTTTCTAGTTAGGTAAATAGGTACTGATTTTGGCGTCCCCACCTCCATTTCCGTCACCCCCTCTACCCCCTCCACTCTTTAACAATTTTTAATTTTAGTGTTATTCGAGAGCTTATTTTTTTCTCTTTTCAATGAAGTGCGATATGATACATATCTTTTGAAATTTGACAATGTTTAATACAATCTTGGTTTCCGGGTTTGGAACCGCGTCTTCTATATTTAGAAGTAGTTGACGTTTCGACCATTGTGTCTTGGTCTTTTTCAAAACGACTAATTTGTGAGGGATGTTGCTGGGTTTATATATCCAGCTTGTGGAGGCTCCAAACCCGGAAACCAAGATTGTATTATGGATAACGGCCGCGAAAGCCTCAAGAATAAAATTGACAATGTTTATCTCAACAACAAATTAGAAAACCTTGGTAACTTGTACCACATGAGTTTTATAAGGTTTTACACCTTATTTTTTTTTTCACAGCCTACTATGATTTTCTTAGAAAAAAAAACCTAAAAAACCTTCGTAACTTGCGTATTTTTAAAAATAAATACATTGACCCTTATAGATTTGGAATGAGAAAAAAATAAGGAATTTGAATAGATCATAGCCAACTACCGTTCCCATTTAAAAAAATGTAATTTTGTGTCATAACTTTTTAACGGCGAACGTAAATTTTTTTTTAGGATAATCAAATTAAGCATAAAAATATCTAAAAATAATCTTGATAAATATTTTCGATATTTACAACAATAACGGAGATATGACACATTATTAATATGACAAGAAAACACTTTTTCTTCAATGACTCGAAAACCAGAAATGATAGAATATTTTTGAAAACGGTTCTGAGTTTGTCTCAAAATCTGCATATTTTTGGTAATTTAACCGTTTCTCTATCTTAAATATTAACCGAGATACCCATGCAATCCCATCGAATTTGGACCACCCTGTATACCGAAAAATCTGGCGTATAATACGCATGCTTGGTTTAGTCAAAAACTTTCTGGTAAAATGGATATTTATTTATAATACGCACCATAACCTTTCCGTTTAAAAAAACAATTGACATCGTTGTTTCTTTTATGTTTTAAATTTTCATTCTGTTCTCATCCTCGAAAAAAACTAAATCGAAAAAGTGTCGGGAGTCAGTTGTTTTTCCGACTCCTAACTCCTCAAACAAGCTCCGACTCCTCGACTCCCGACTGCAACTCCGACTACCCATCCCTGGTTCTAGATATTTGTTTGTTTCCCTACATTTGCGCAGAACTGTATATTTTTAGAATTAAGTTATAGATATAAACGAAAATTTTATAAAATATATGCTTACGCAAAGCCGTGTTTTCTTATTAGTAAAAAAATAAAAATGATTACAATTTTTGCTAGATTATATTGCTATTGAATATGTTCACATTACTGTACCTACGCTTGTATTTCATTTTATAATTAAGTCATTATCTTTAAGAATTATCCTAGGCCTCCTCCTTCAAGAGTCGCTTGAGCAACAGGCAGCAAATATGGCACAGAATCAACGAAAATATCTTCAACAGTTGCGTTTAGAGTTGTTGTGTCATTTATCTCTGTAAAAATTTCAGTTCAAATAAATTGTTTTTTAACATACATTTATTATTAAACTCTGTACATCACCTGGTGACGTTGTTGTAGATTGTACTTCTTTTTTCGATACTGTGCTTTTATTCAGCCTGAAAAAAGATTGTTAAATAATATGCACACATATTATCAAAATCCGTTCAAAAACTTTTTTTAGAACGTCGATGGGTTTTTCCGATGTTCTATGATGAACAATGAGTAAAATGTGTAATAGAGTAAAAATAACATAGTAGGAGATAGCCCACTGGCTACCTCCTTTAAGTGCTTAACGCAGCAATGTTAATACATATTTGCACATGGAGGTAGAGTGCACTTTTTATTGCCTGTTTAGGAGATCCAGTGGATCTAGTCTTTTTAGTCTTCTAAGGCCAGGCACATTAAGTAGCTCTCTAGCCAACTTGTTAGGGTGTTTTGCACCTTTATTCCGTAACTTTTAAACAACAGTGTAAACACCACACGTTGCTAGCGAGTACTAAATTCGCGTAGTTGATATTCCGTTCCTACTGAGTACCAAGAATGAACTCTAACCGTAAATGCTAAACGTAATTAACGTGAATACCTACTCGACAGGCGCGTTTAAGGCTAAAACCATGTCATTTCGACTTGATTACTCAATAAAATTTAGTGATTGGGGGTGAAATTTTATATTTTATTTTAAGTAAATTTTTGGAGTGTTGTATTTGTGTTAAATTAAAAAAGAAACTATTCTTAACAATAATTAAGTGTGTTGGATATTAGTAAAGCGACGAAATAGCGCTTTGGTAAGTACGCGCACAAGCATTAAAACAGTGTATTCTATTTTCCAGGGCGATAATTGCATCGCCTGCAAAATAAGCCTGGACGCAATTTTAAAATCGTCGTGAATTTAAAATCGTCCGTGCGCTCACACTCATTTTCTTTAGTGAGATTCATTTTGGGCGACTAAAAATTGCCCCTGAAATATCGCCCGTGCGCGACATGCTTAATAGGTAAACATTTCATTTTTCTCCACAATTTTCTTTTGTTCGACTTTTTTGTCAGTATTTGGCTTTTAAAAAATATGGTAACCCTAGTATTATAGCAGGTATAAAATTATTCATGTAAAAATAATATATGAATATATACTTACGGAGAAATATCTGTAGTAATGCTGCTATTATTTGCGTCTCGCTCATTTTGTTTATTTTTATCTTGTTTCGTGGCCTTTTTCAAGATTAGCGGTTCACTGCTGATTAAATCAATAATCACTATAATCAACAGAATTAAAATTATTGAAAAATTTGGCTTCATTGTGGAGTGAATCCCAGATTTTAAACGACGCAAAATCTTAGCTACAATAGGTTTAAAAAAGACCAGTTAGTAGTCTCAGCAACAAAAATGACATTCAAGGTGATCATATGTTGCTTGAATTTAATGTCATTATGGGATTTCACAATAAAAACTACTCTCTAAGTAACAATATACCTTGAACTTATTTAATATAGTGATTATTCAGTGGCGTCACTAAATATAAAAAACGAGGGGCGATGATTCATATTACTTGGGTCCCTAGAGTTTGTAGATTTAAGGTTGCCCAGAGTATTTTCTTAAGTCTAAATTAATTACAATACACTTTCCAATACAGGATGTCCCAGTTATCGTGAAGAACACGGGGATCTCATAAGTGGTAAGAGATAGAGTTGATTAGGGTTGCCAACTGTTGAGTACAAAAAAGAGAACATTTTTTTCAATAAATTTATTTTCTTTATAAACTTATTTGTATACACGTTTTTTACGATAATTATATAAGATTGGTAACTTAAAAACAAATTCTAATTGCACTTATTCGTATACACGTTTTTTACAATTATAATATAAGATTGGTAACTTAAAAACAAATTCTAATTGCACATAAAAATTAAATGTAGTCATTTTTTATTCATCATCCTCACTTTCGTCTTTTTTGTATTTATCCACACTACTAATTTCGGGTAGTATTTTATTATTTTCTTTTATTTCATTATAAAAATCGATACACCAAATGTTCTTATAATTATAAACTATCTTTAAAATTCCGCGTACAGTGGAAGTTTTAAGTTTATTTCTCTCTTTATTCCACTGTCCGCCGATCATGGAAAATATTCTCTCAACGTTCGCGTTTTGGCAAGGTATTGCAAAAAAAAATCACAGATTTTTAGTATTTCAGAATGAAACTCAAAAGTATTTTCAAATTTAGAGAGGAACTTTATCTTTTGTGCATTATTAAATAATTATTAATTAGCAAATTTTAAAAAAGAGGACATTTATATAAATAATAAAAAAAGAAAGAGAACAAAAATATTCTCTTAAAAAAGAGAACATGTTCTCTTTAAAAGAGACCTATTGGCAACCCTAGAGTTGATTAACCTCTTAAGCGCCGCGCTTGGCAAAGCAAAGTGCGCTCCTAGGCGGGGACTGATTTTTAACGCGTGCGTATATATACGTCACGTCCATAATCTGAACAGATACATACGTCATGGCCATTGCATAGATGAAATAATAAAATCCGAATCATATTATGAATTATTATTTATTATTTGAAGCAAACTTATTACAGTAATAGTAATAAAAAAATTCTTTTGTTATTAAAAATTAACGTAATACAGTAGTAAAAAATATTAAAATAAAAAAAATTTTGGTTTTATTAAATAAACACATTACGGACGTATAAAAAAAATATAAAATATTTTTTTATTATATAAAACAATCTCATTGCAGTAATAATAATAAAAAAATACAAAAATTCTATTGTTGTTTAAAATAAACGCGTAAAATGTATATCACAGCAAACAGGTTGAAACAAGTTTACAAACACGACGTCTTATAGTACAGATAAACTAATGAAAACGTGCAGGCGAAAATATTCGACAAGTTCATAGAGATACACACGAATTTGTACAACGCGAATATATCCGTCATACGCGCAAACTAACCAAAATTCAGATGACGAATATATACGTCTTAAGCGCTTAAGAGGTTAAATGAGTCAGACTGATCCATGATTGAAGAGCACTTTACAAAAAACTTTTAAAAAATTAATTGTTTTTGCACTATTCGTAAAAAACAAAAAAATAACGTTCTTGGTACAAGGGTTGATAAAAATCATGATTAAAAAAAAAACAAAAATCACTGTTTTTTTTAAATGGTGATTTTTTTAAAATCATGATTTTTTGATTTTTTTAAATTTCATTATGCATAATTATAAATCGATTAAATTGTAATTACATGTACCTACTCCACACGCAAAAGAATAGAATAAGTAAACACAAGCAACATTACAATGAAAAAAAATTTAATATTTAAAAAAAATTAAGCTGATCTGATATTATTATATGAACATACCTATCAGATGTTCATATGATCATAGCCTCGTACAGTAACTCTAATTATTAGTTTATTTTGGACTTTTCACTTTTTTAATACATAATAGGTAAATTACAATTATAGTAACAATCGTCAGTTTTTTCGTGTTTTCTTTCGTTGCTTATGGAATGTGCGAATACAGTCATGTTACATGGTTTATGCAAGTTACGTTTATGGTACTTGGACAAGTTTCTGCAGGCAATCAGGAAAATCTTGGTCAAGACTTGCAAAATGCAATTTGTTATACAGTGTGACCCATTTCAAAGCGGATCACCCCTATAAAAAGTTTATTTGTGGTTCGATTTTCATGAACTTTTTTTTAACGATAAAGCATCAAAAACTGTACTATGGCATTTTATTTTAAAATTCAGTTTACGATCACAAAGCCTACTATGATTGTTTTTCGATGTCAAAATTAGCAAAATTTGTTTAGCGATTTTTTAATTTAAAATCTTACTACACCACTGGATCCAGGAGGCCCCCAAATGGGTTTGTACCAAATTTTATGAAAAAATATTCTTCCTTTTTCTTTGTATTTTTGTATCTTTTCTTGTAAATTTAGTTGTTCACCAACCGAACCTGCAATAAAAGTTCCGATTTTAATGCTTATACGAATAAATTGTTGTTTATTAGATTCAAAGATCTTACGTCAAATAATTTTTTTCTCTAATTTTGGTTTTTTACATAGTATAATACACAGCGTTTCCAATATCGATATTAATTTAATCACAAATATTGAATTCATAATTAATCTCAGAATAAAATAATTTTTTTTATGAAATTTTGTACAAACCCATTTGAGGACATCCTGAATCCCGTAGTCAGATTTTAAATTAAAAAATCACTGAACAAATTTTGCCAATTTTGACATTAAAAAAAATCATAGTAGGCTTTGTGAGCGTAAACTGAATTTTAAAATAAAATGCCACAGTACAGTTTTT
The DNA here is from genome assembly GCA_947652605.1 of Elmis aenea. Taxonomy (NCBI): domain Eukaryota; kingdom Metazoa; phylum Arthropoda; class Insecta; order Coleoptera; family Elmidae; genus Elmis; species Elmis aenea. The sequence goes on along the minus strand of OX393577.1, from coordinate 36,899,655 downwards.
GATGCTTTAACATTAAAAAAAAAAAAATCATGAAAATCGAACCATAAATAAACTTTTTATAGGGGTGATCCGCTTTGAAATGGGTTACACTGTATAAGGCTGCACATTGAGATTTTAGCTCACTTTTAGCTCAGTTCTGAAAACAAAGGTGTAATGGCATCATTTTTACGTACTTCTAAAAATCACAAACACGAAATTGATAAACAAATAGCAAAAGCTGTTTATGCCACTAACAGCAGCTTTAGATGTATTGAACATCCGCAAGTTAAATAAACTGGTGTGGCCACCAAATGACTTTCGCCATAAATATTGTATTTGTCCGAAATGTGTCCGAATGTGTATTGGTGGGTATAAAAGGTTTAAAATGCCGCTCCAGACGCTCTACCTAACCTCATTTTTGTAAATTACGTCTGTCAACATAACGTAAATGACGCCTGTCAAAATGACGTTCCATGCGAATGTTTATGAATATGAACAACCACAGCATTCTCAAAAAATATTTTCAAAATTGAAAAATATAACTTTTTTCACAGAAATTCAAGAGAATTGAGACAAATGGCATTTTACTAAGAAAAATTAACTTTTTAACATGTTAAAATTTGAAAAAAATTGTTGAAGCCGTTTTCCAGAAAAATTTTCAAAATTTTGAATTTTTTAAATAATTTCGTAATTTTAAATATTATCAAAAAAAAGCTAAAAAGGTTTTTTATAGACCTTAACATAGACTACAATCCTACATAAACAAAAATTTTTTATCTATCACTGTTTTTATGTAATTTAGGATTGTCGTTTCAACTTAAACACCCTGTATATTAGTTATTATTTGAAAAATTAAACACTTACACGCACTTTGTAGAATAATTTTAAGGGCTCTATCGAAAAATACTATAAAAAATGTACATTTTTAACGTCTGGCACATACACACACCCACACGCATACACACACGGACGTCATCGCGAAAATAGTCAAAACGGGTTCAGGGGAATTCGAAAATTACAGTAAACCCTTAGATCATATAAATTACATGGATAACACAACACTATAGGAATATAGTTAAGACAATGTTGACATTTAGAATTTTTTGCTATTAAAATCGTCATTTAATTGAATCAATTGATTCTAATAAGCGGTGTGTACTGTACTTCAATAAAACTTACTAAGTCTGATCTAATGTTATTGTATCCTCCCATATTTAACACGGAAACATCCGAGTACATTGCATCTGGAAACAAAAAAGACTTACTTGGGCCAAACATATCTGGCTTAAACGACTCCAACTTGGACACATCTACCGAAAGATGTACTGGCTGATGAGCCGGCATTCTCACCTAGCAATGGAAAATAAGCTCTTGTTATACAAAGCCATACTTAAACCTGTATGGAATTACGGTCTACAGCTGTGGGGATCTGCCAGCGAAACTAATATCCTGAGAATCCAACGATTTCAATCTAAAATCTTACGCAATATCTGCTCCATGGTACATACCAAACCAAGTCATCCATCGCGACTTACAAATTAAGACAGTCAAAGAAGAAATCTCATCTTTCAGCACCAAGTACCAGTCACGACTAAGAAGCCACCCAAATATACTAGCTGTGGATCTCCCAACTGCGCCACCAACGAAAAGACTCAAGCGGTTCGACCCACTGGACTTGCCTCGGCGTGATTAAGTAGCAACAGATGAACCATGTGGACATAAATATCAGTGAAAAGTGTTAAGGGTAACTATGGAAGCACGCCAGTGGGCTGGCTTCTACTATGACTTTGTGTTTGTGAGTTCGAATCAATAATATTGCTTATTGTCCTCCTCGATAGCTTGCAATAATTCATGGATGTTAAATTTTAAAAAAAATTAAATTAAATTTAAAAAAAAAATTGTTTTTACATAGTCTTGTAGAGAATTTGATTGTCTTTCAAAAACATTAACCATGTTTCATACCTAAAACTAATATTTTTCGAGTTATCGCGATTTTATTGTAAATTATTCCGGCAACGTAATATTTTCGAGTAGGCTATGAAGGTTGACAGCGGTAATTTTGAAACAATTGAAAGATAAAAACAAGAAAATTGTAATATTATCTTTTCCTTTCGAATTTTCGATTTTTTTTGTAATGTAGATGTAATTTTACCAATCTTGCGTTTATATCGAGATTTCTTATCAGAACTACAATATTTTTCATATAATTAATTTTGATCGTTTGCAAAGTCCTAAAAACCGATTGATAATGTATTGAGTACGCGAAAAGAACTCTGATTAAACAAAAGTCATTGGCCAAGCTTATCTTTAAATTTAAAAAAAAATGGTTAGGTTTGAAACTGTTTCCGGTTCAACCGAAAATCATACTGTAGAAACACAAAAAATTAGTTTATAGGATTTAGTAGTTGTCCCATCACACTAGTCCAATGAATAAATGCATAATTTTAAGAAACCTCGATTTAAACGTAAAAATGGTAAAATTAAAATTACATCTACACTTTTAGAAATGTCGAAAATAAGTGAGAAAAAGGTAATATTGTAACTTCCTTGTTTTTATCTTTGAATTGTCTCAAAAATACCGCTGTCTACCTTCATAGCCTACTCGAAAATATTACATTGCCCTAATAATTTACAATAAAATCGCCATATCTCGTAAAATATCAGTTTAAGGTATAAAACATGGTTCGTGTTTTTGAAAGACAATCAAATTTTCTACAAGACTGTGTAAAAATATACAGGGTGTTGTATTTAAGAAAAATCAGTTATCAATGTTTAAAGTTTCACGTGTTTGTTCAAACGTAAAAAACACCCTGTATAATATTTTAGAAATGTAGCTTGCGCAAATTGTTAATTTATCTATTGTTAATCTAATTTTTAAACGAAATTCTACTGCCTTTTTAAATAACTTAAATGTTGACAAAAATTGAAAGTGCTGTATCGCTAAAAAAATTCACAAAAATGTAAATTTTACGAAAACGGTTGACTTTAGACCCACATAACCTTATACATTTTTTAAAGTAAATATTAAGAGGAATCCAAAAATGTCAAAATATACAGGGTGTTCTATTTAAAATTTCAAAGTTTGAGTCCGTTTCCGGTTGAACCGGAAGTCGTATTGCATGTTAATGTTTTCATCGAATCCGAAAAATACGCTAACGCTCAAATACTAAATTTCATTGTTCTATCTGCAATAGTGTTCTAGATATTTGTCTGTTTCCATACTTTTGCGCATCCCTGTATAAACTACATGGATAACACAACACCATAGGAATATAGTTAAGACAATGTTGCCGACATGTACAACGTGCCTTTTTAAACCTATCTCTTTCTATATTGTGTGGGCCCAATATACGCTATCTTCGCACTCCTCAACTGTTCTGATTTGTAGTTCTTTTGCATGCAACAAAAGTAAATACTTTCATAATAGTTCGTAAAAACAGTTAGGTTAGGAAGTTAGTAGGTTCTGTTATGTTCTGTGCATAGATAATCTGTGGGTTCTGTGGTTAGTAGTAACACAGTAGCTGTTGTGTATACTTTTTAATTTACAATTAATAAAACAATTGTGATATTTATAATATACATGAGTTCATAATATGTGTTGGGCTCCAGTTTTATTTTTTGGTTCCGGTTTGTAGTAATCTATTAAATATTAATACCGATTCAAAAATGTGGAAGTATTTGTCGTCATTTATTTGGAACGAAAAGGCAACGGATTTATCATTAGACGAAGCTTACGCAGTTTTAAGTTCCCCTCAGGAAGAACCAGAAGAAAGTTCAAACTTGAATAATGATGCTGATGCTGTTGAATATAATTGTCATCATAAAAATGGCATTATTACTTATGCAGATAAAGATCTTGGTGAGTACATTATAGATGATATTTACAAATTTCAGTCTAATCTAATAAATATTCACTTGGGAACAAAAGTTGCTTATACAGTGTACATAGCGGATGAAAAACTCAATGTTTGTAATATCTCAATATTAGATAGCGAATGGGATGATGATCGTGATGAAAAATTAATGTGGTGTACAAGATCATTAATTGCAAAAGTAACCAAACGTGATGGTAGAAATATACACATTTCACCCAATGATATTGTAATTAATCTTAATGATGTTGCATCAGAATTTGTACCAATAGTAGGAGATTGGATTGATCTAGAAGTTAAGGTTGAATTAGATGAAAAAGTTACTGATCTTTGTGGAAAAATATTAAGAGTTGATCATATCCGCCCTTTACGAACACGACTAGTGGAAGGTTGTGTAAAAAAATGGAATTTACAAAATTTAGATGGTGTTATTAATCGTGACATTGTTTTTAATAAAGATGCTTTGACTACTGGGTATTTACCATTAGTTGGCGATTTTGTTGCTGTTGAAGCTATTGAATGTGAACAAGTTTATTATACATGGCGAGCACTTAAGATAATACCATTGCAAAACCGTTCAGTACAGAAAATTGTTCATAATGAACATGAAGTAAACATTAATTTGGATGATAGTGTTGTATTTGTCAGTGATAATGTTTTTATAAGTGCTAAGAAATTATATGAAGAAATAGAATTTGTATTAGAAGTTAAAAATAACAGTGAGAGCTCAAAAACATTAGTAAATTATTTTATTGACTCTAAAAAACCCCAGTGTAGAATAGTGTCACCTTTGCATAAAAACATTATTATTGAGCCGACAAATACTGTAAAATGTGTTGGTATTTGTACTACTCGAAACATAGGTACAACGAAAGAATTGGTTACATTTCAATTTGAAAATTTGACTATTAGTAGGTGGATTATTGTAAATGTCGAGCCATATGATATTGTTAAGGAACCCAGCTCCAAAACATTTGAAAATAAGATGGAAGTAATTAGTAAATATAAGAATTTTAAACATCATGATGTTATTAAAGGCCAGCGATTAGTACTGCCACCACGATTTGTATCAATTAGGTTACCAGAATATCCTGTACCAGAAAAACTATGGGACATTATATGCAAATTTAGTGATCAGCGTTGTATTGTGGAAGTAACTGATTCACTTCAATCAATAAAACCATGTTTAACCCAAAATCTAAGATTTAATACTTATGAAGAGTTTTTTCATTCTCTGGTGCACTTTGAAGAAATATATAATATTATGGCTGTAAGGAAATATGATCAAGATAGAGTTTGTTTTGTTAAAAATGGAGAATATATGATGTTAGAAATAGATAATTTATCAGAAAAGCGACCATCCCTAATACTTGGTGATAAAATATTGGCCAAAGATCCATATAAATCAGATAATTTAATATTAGAAGGTTTTATCCACAAAGTAGGGGCAAAACATATTTTTGTTAAATTTGCGTCATCTGTTCATGATTCATATGATGGCGAAGATCTTGAAATAAAGATTGTACAATCAAGAAATAATTTTAGACGAATGCATCAAGCCATTGGTTTAGCTGTACGTCATTTGGCTCAGTCTTTTTTATTTCCCAACAGCGTTGTTGCCAAAAAACCTCAGATTAATTTTGAGTTTGATAAATATGATAAGTACGATGATAACCTTATTGTTAATGAATTGAAACAAACTGTATCAGTTAATCAAGTTTTGGAATTAACAGAAACTCATTGTAACAACTCAAACGAAACTTCACGGTCTTCCTTGGATAAATTTTTTAATTCTTATAATATGAGACTAAAAAATAATCAACATACTGAGAAAGAACAATCAGTAAAAACAAATAAACATAAAGCGATATTAAGTGCTTTAATTAGAGATTCGACTTTGGAAACTCATGAACAAACTACAGCTTCTACTGATTCAACTAAAAAATGTGAAGAAGAGGACATTTCTTTAACAAATAAATCAAAACTATTACTCGGACCACCCAATAAAGAAAATTTTCATAGTAACAAAAAAAAAATTGGCAAAAACAATTTCATTAAGGGGCCTCAAAAATGTTATACTGCAAATAATAATATGTTGAAATTGGAATGGATTAACAAGAATTTAAATTATTATCAGAAAGAAGCAGTTCGTCATATTTTATTGGGTGAAGCCCGTCCATTGCCATTTATTATATATGGACCTCCAGGTACGGGTAAAACTGTTACTTTAATTGAAACAGTTCTTCAGTTGTTACGACTTATCCCTGATTCTCGAATATTAGTTGCTACTCCCTCCAATAGTTCAGCTGATTTATTAGCTTTGCGTTTAATAGAATCAAATTTGATAAAGCCAGGGGATTTAGTTAGGTTGGTGGCATTTCGATGTGTTCAGGATAACATGTTGCCAATAAAACTAGTACCTTATTGTGCTACTGCTGACATAGCCAGAGAAGGAACCCATCAACGTTTATCAACTGTTACTGACAATGGTTTAACAATAGGTATGTAAAAATATTTATAATATCCATGTGAGTAATAATAACATAATATCATTAAGGTTCAAAATACTAGATTATTATTAACTCTTTATTTTAATTGTTTGTCATCATAAGCATGTACTTAATAATTGTGTAATCCGTCTTTAATTTTTAATACAAAATTAATATGTTTGGAGTAGCGTTTGCAAGCTTCCAAATTTCTTCTAGTTTGACAATTGTTTGCTCAGCGTCATTACTTTTTTGTTTTTGTTCCGCAACGTAATATTGGGGACAAATTAAAGCTACTGAAAGATCCTTTCAAGAATTTCATGTTATTTTCACTCATTGATAATTTCACTAGCTTCACAGTAGGGTATGTTGGAAAATCATTAGGAAACATTTTCTCAATCATTTGTAAAATATGTTAGTTTAAAATTTCTGTATGTATTTTTAGCATTACTTATGTCTTTTTTAAAGTAAAGCCTACAAATTTCAGCAGCGAACATGTACCCCCACTTCATAACGAATGCATTTATACCTTTACTTACAGTCTATAGTCTGTGTGATAAGCGTATGATTTTATTAGTCTTCGTGTTGAGTCTCCGGCTTAAAGCTTAAATTATGATTGATCTCTTAAAATTGCTTTGTAAATTGTCCGAATGTTCAATTTTTGTTATTGTTACTACATACTTAACGACTTTTCAGATGTTTTTAAGTTACTAATGGTTTTCCTTTTACCAGACAAAATTGAAATGACAGGATTATAAAGTCACAATAAAAGCGGTACTATTACTATATAAAAACTATAATGAATTATCACAAATGTGCAGTGTACATGTATGTTTGGAATATTAGCTGCTCGTACCTTGATTCCATAGAAGTATAAGTAACATTACTTTTTCTATAGATTATTCATCCAAAAAATTCTATCATAGTTGTAGCCACGGAAGACCTTCTTTTAATTTGAAGTTTTGTAAAGAGAACCATTATTTTTATAAATAATAATAAAATGATACATTATACCAAGATAATTTTGTTAAACTGATAATGAATTTTTTCTTAATCATTGTTTTACCTCATACCATTTTATTTTATGTAATTGAACACATTCTTGGTTATTTTTACGAAAAATTTGAAATAAAAATAATTTTAATTGTTCTTTAAAAATATGCAGTAAATATTAATTCTATTATTATCAATATTGCAAGTTTTTACCATCTGAAATATACAGGGTTCTCGTTTTTCGAGGGCCACTATGGGAATCTCGTAAACGGTAAGAGATACGACTTCGGTTAAAAAAGGGCAAAGTTGTATATTCAGGTGCTTAATAATTTGACGGAAAAAGAACTTATCTAGCGTTTTCAGTTTTTGAGATATAGGGGAAAAAGTAAGAAAATGGGTTTTTGTTTTTTGCCCGTAACTTTTTCATTTGATGTTGAATTTAATTTCTGTCAAATTTTTTTCATGGCCACTTTTTGCAAGGAATCAAAATCCCCAATTATATTTTCCATGCAACGTTTCGTTTTTTGTAAACCATCGTCAGCTACATTTTTTCTTATGGACGCTATATCTGATTTTAAAGCCAATTTGTAGAGAATTTTATTCAAAATTCGACAATGTATAACACTTGGCACTTCTTTGAAACAATTGTTGTTAAAAGTGGCAAAAACAAATATTTATTTTGAAAAAATTCTAATCGGCATGGTAAATAATTGTCTTTAATTGTAATTAATATTACAACCCTCAATAAAAATGGACATTTTTATAATTTATGATTAAAATTTAAAAAATTAACTAGCTCTTCTATGTGATAAAAATATCAAGTAAATTTTCTTTTAAATGGTTTTAAATTGTTTGATGAGAATTTTAAAAATCAAATTGATTTTTTAGGTTGTAATTCATCAGTTTTGGGCAGACATCGAATAACAGTAGGGACATGTTGTGCATTAGCGCCTTTATTCAATATGGGATTTAAAAAAGGACATTTTACACACATCATTGTAGATGAGGCAGGACAAGCTACTGAACCGGAAATAATGATTCCATTAACGTTTTTGGATATCAAGTCAGACCAAGTTGTGTTAGCAGGTTTGTATTAAAATAGACAAAAAAAAAACATATCAATATATCATCAAATTGAGCAAATTAAGCTAAAATAGTAAGAACGTTTTATTTAAGAACCACTTAATATTAATGAACAAATCAACAATTCAAAAAAATCAAATTTTAATTTTATTTTAAACATTTTAGTTGTAACAATATTCTTTTTGGATGCTTTATTTGTTAAGCATTATATTACACACATATTTAATCTATCATGCATAACATGAAAATCATTTAATCCTTTTGCTGTTAGCCTATTTTCACAGTTATTGTTTCACTTGTTTACAGCTAAGATGTAAAAATTCACTAGGAAGTGGTGGTTATACACGTAAGTGTAAAAAAATCACATCTGTTTACTAAATATTATAGCAGCCGCATAAAAATGTCAAATGGGCTAGATGCGGGCCGCAGGTTGCACAGGCCTATTTTAAAATAGTAAAATAATCAATGTATGTAAAGCAAATGTTGCAACTTTTATACAGTAGTTAAGTGAATTATTGATAAGTTATTACTTATTAAAATGATGTATTATTTTGTTGTTTAACAAAAAAGGATTTTTTGAAATACGCTTAATAAAATGAAAATTACATTTATAGGCACACATAAAATCGTTTACTTAATTCTAGGTGATCCAATGCAACTCGGACCTGTTGTATTATCTGTATTGGCAAGTAAATTTGGCTTGCAAGAATCTTATTTAGAACGTCTTCTTAACAGATTTCCATATATAAGAGATACAGAGGGTTTCCCAGAAACTGGTTATGATCCTCGTCTTGTAGCACGATTAATTTATAATTATCGCTCACTTCCAGAGATATTATCAATATCTAGTAAATTGTTTTACCATAATGAACTAATACCAACGGTATGTTAAAACAGCCAAAATTAATTTCTATTTTACGAGCATGTATTTTATAGATATCACAAAATAGTAATCAAGCAAAATTTTTGGATAAAATTAAAGAAATTTTACCTCATCGAACACAAGGACCTCCTTCAGTTGTGTTTCATGGTGTTAAAGGGGAAAATTATCAGACAGCTGATTGTCCATCTTGGTTTAACCCTAATGAAGCTAGCCAAATATTTTATTATATCAATGAATTGTATCGTTTGGGAGTTTCGTCATCAGACATAGGAGTTATATCACCATATCTTAAGCAGGTATATAAATTTTTTGGTGTATGAAAATATTTTATTTATTTATTGCTTCTGCTGATTTTTTTCTCCTAAAAGTTATACTAATTTTGAAATTTAAAATAATGTATTTTTTCATGTTTAATTATTAATTTAGCTTTTTGTCATTTATTATATACAGTTGTTTTATTAATTTTTGATGTATATTTATTTTAATCTAAATATGAATTTTTCATTGCAAAAACGTGCTGATATGCATCTTGCTTTGCGAAGAGCTGTTGATTGTAACTTTGTTATTTCAAATGTAACAAGCTGTACAGGGTGGACCAAATTCGAATGTTTTACGGGGTATCTCGGTTACCGTAATAGATAGCCAAAATCTGATTTCGGTCTCTTGGGCTATTTTTTTGAAAAAATAACACCTATGCAATCAGATTTTTTCTATCGGATTCCATTTTGGCACTACAGACGAAAAATGAAATTTCATCATTTTTAAAAATTTACAATAACTTCTTTATTCATTAAATTGGAACAAAATGTTATAAAGGTTTTTTATACAGATTTTTATGCTTAATTTAAAAACAAAAGTATTTTTTTCTTAGTCTCCTTGACTTTCGAGATATGGAGTAAACTTACATTTTTTTAAATGGAAACCCTAGTTGGCCATGACTTTATGTGAAAGAGTATTTTTTTAGCTTTTCAAAAATATATAGTTTTTTATATTTGTTGCAAAAAATAGCCAAGATATGGCCAATTTTGTAAAAATTCGATCATCAAAGTTAGCCATGAATTCGTAAACAAGTGATGTTTGCAATTATTAAACAACTAAACGTCATTTCGAAGTACATTTTTTAACAATTAAGCAGTTCTGTGTATTATTTTGTATTTTATAACTCTTTATTGTGGTATTGTGAACATGGCTAAATTTGAACTCTATGAAAAGTTTAATATGTTAGAATATTACTTTGTAAGTGATAAAAATGTAGCGGCTGTTTCAGAATTTACTTGGCAATGACGTTTAGTTGTTTAATAATTGCAAACATCACTTGTTTACGAAATCATGGCAAACTTTGATGATCGAATTTTTACAAAATTGGTCATATCTTGGCTATTTTTTGCAAAAAATATACAAAACTATATATTTTTGAAAAGCTACAAAAATACTCTTTCACATAAAGTCATGACCAACTAAGGTTTCCATTTAAAAAAATGTAAGTTTACTCCATATCTCGAAAGTCAAGGTAGCTATGAAAAAATTACTTTTGTTTTTAAATTAAGCATACAAATTTGTATAAAAAACCTTCACAACAATTTGTTCTAATATAATGAATAAAGAAGTTATTGTAAATTTTCATAAATGATGAAATTTCATTTTTCGTCTGTAGTGCCGAAATGGAATCCGATAGAAAAAATCTGATTGCATAGGCGTTATTTTCTCAAAAAAATAGTCCAAGAGACCGAAATCAGATTTTGGCTATCTATTACGGTAACCGAGATACCCCGTAAAACATTCGAATTTGGTCCTGTATATGTTTACATTATTAGCACATATCGAACTGGTGCCGTTAATCTACGTTTCTCTGGTCCATGCATATTGGACCGTTCACATTAATTAACGGCACTTAATATTTTACCTAAGAACCGGGTGGTTACTATCTGACCTAGCGGGTTCCCGCATTTCTAGCAACAATATTATTTTAACGTAATTGACGCACGTAGCCGGTCCAATATGCATGGCAAGTGTAATGTTAATCTACGGCACGTCCCTACCTAAAAGTTCGTTAAATTTAATGGTTGTTAGGATACATTTCAGGTAATTGCTGCCAGTCCGATATGTGTTAAAAAAACTAAAGCAATTTTAATTAAAACTGCACCATTTTGAAAACTTTTTAGGACCTCAAATAATTTTTTGAATATAATTTATTTTTGTACTAAGGTAATAAGAACAAGTAACGTCTTGGAAAAACAGACACAAAGTTATCAATTTATGAAAAATCTTATGGCATCCATAAGAAAATAAAATTTAACTGCAATATCTTCTTAACTGTGTTATGAAAAACTGATACAGTGTTTGTGGCATGTCAATGCTCAGACATTCCGTGTGTCTAACATTGCACCAAAGTCCAACCGGTTGATTAATGAAGTCATTCAACAGTGGATTTGTGGTTGCTCGAAAACAGGTTGAATGAAAGACGCAAGCAGTGGAAACGTGATTGTTTCTAACCTAACTTCACCTGTTGTCGTATAAGATAGTACGGTAATCTTGGCTGCTACCCCTTCCACAATCCAGAAAAACACCGGGTTCAAGTTTGGTGGATTAAATGGCTGCCGATGCCACCAAAAACTCCCCACCGTTGTAATGGTGCCTGTCCACGTGAGAGTAAACTACTCTCGATAGCAGCGTCGCCAAGGATACAGCCAATCGCGAGTTACTCTCGGGGGCTGTATCCTTGGCGACGCTACTATCGAGAGTAGTTTACTCTCACCTGGACAGGCACCATAATACAAGACAGACGCGATGTTCCCACCACATTTAAACCAGTTGAATGTAAGACGGTTTTTGACAGTTTTGGTGGCACCGGTGCCATCACCGGTGGAATGTAAGACACACGGTTGTATTAAATAAACTAGAAAACATATTGCATAAAATGAAAAATGGAAAAATTTTATTTTTGCTTTTATTAATTTAACTATGCATTTTTTAACATTTGATCAGTGTTGTATTTGGACTTTCTTTTATTTATAAAATTAATATGAAATAAAAGAATTTTTTATACCATATGTATTAATGTTTTAGGTTAAGCAAATTCGATCACTTTTATCAGAAGCTGAATTTGAAATTCCCAAAATAGGAACAGTGGAAGAATTTCAGGGACAAGAGTTTAATGTTATTTTGATAACAACAGTACGGTCCAATAAAAATCTTATACCAACTGATATTCTATATTGCATCGGATTTTTATCCAATCCCCGAAGGTTAAATGTTGCTCTTACTAGGGCAAAAACCGTAACTATCATCGTAGGAAATCCACATTTATTATACAATGATGTCCACTGGCGGAGTGTTATTAATTTTTGTATTGAAAATAATGGTTATTGTGGTTATGAATTGGAAAGTTCATAGTTAATTTATACAAACAATAATTTTAAGTAACGCGACAATTAATTATTTGATTTAATGCATTTCGGCTGTTTAGATTTGTTAAAATTTAAAAAAAAAAACAAATTAACATTGTGAATATTAGATGCAGTTCTGAAAAGCGTTCAGGACTGAAAGAGTGGAGTAAATAGAGCTTCTCAAATTGCACTACATTAAGAGCTCATGCGAGAGGTGCATGCATGTGTCTTGTGGAATATTGGAATTAATTGATTACTAGGTTATTAAATTCCTTGCATCGATGTATTAGTATAAAATATATTGTTTAATGGAAAGTTACACCTCAAATGTCTAAAAGTATGCAGTGATTTTAAGAGAAGAAGCAATTTTATGATCAAAAGTTATTCGATATTATTACCCCTGAATGCTCTAGAGATATCAGTAATTTAAACTCTCATTTTGCACTACTCCCATGCAGATCTGTGTCCCGAACGCAACTATTAAGAACTATAAATTGTAAATAAATTTATGCATTAAAATTTTGTATTTATGCAAATAAATTTTATTGTACCTGATGATTTGCTTTGGTATCATCCCGATGACTGTAAAATTGTGTAACAACTTTATATTCTTCCAAGTGTCTAGGCAATGTTTTATTATCGGGTCAAAGAAGAAGTCTGCAAAAAATCCTAATTCTTAATTGTAATTTTAAAAAGCAAATTGAATTTCTTTTATAAATCGTGTAATCGTTTCATGGTACTTTATAAATCATTTTTGCAACAGTAAAAGAAGTTGACTTCAAAATAAAACTTAACAAAAACAAAACTGGGTGAAAAAACTACTAATTAAAAGTATTGCTAACCAAAGCATAATTTATGAAAACTTGTTTAAACTTTTATGAAAAAATTTTCTAGTATGGATGTTTCAACGTTTGAATTTAATTATAAACCAAAGTCGTGTGAACGAAGCATGTAATTTTTATTTATTTTTTTGTTAAAATAATGCATTATTTTTGTTGTTCTCATTTTAATCTTTAGATTATGTAATGTTTTTTTTATAAAGAGGTACATTTAGTTGCAAGTTTTCAGGCAGGGTTGAGCAATTTTTTTCTGCAAAGGGCCAAATGAAAATTAGTTAGGATGACAAAACCGGAATAAATTTAGATGTGAGAGGTGTTAAAAAGTCTTGCCTAGCCCTATATATTTTCAGAACCTAAAAAGATTTGAAAATAACTTTTCGTTGGTAAAGTTTATAAAAAATTTAAAAAAATATTTTATGGAGTGGGTCTGATTGGATGCTATCATGGGCTGCATCCGCCTCACGGGCCTGTATTTGCCCACCTCTGTTCCAAAGGGCTTACTTAATGTGGTGCGGAAGTTACATTATAATTTTAAATAAAACTGGTATTTTAATTAGGTGTTTATTAGTTTAATTGTGACAAATTCTTCTTAGTTTCTTTATAAGTAAAAACAAACAATATCACAATTAATTATATAATAGGGTTAATCATATTTGAAGATATTAAATCAGTGTTTTTCAAACTGTGTGCCGTGGCACACTACTGTGCCGCAAGCATCCTCCAGGTGTGTCACCGAAAATAGTATCAAAAATAAATAAGCAATTTTTGCCAGAACGCTATGTTTGAGATTCGAGTTTAAAAATGGGGATCTCGGTTATTATAATTATTGTTAGAGTATAGGTTTAAATTTGGAAAAGTTGCTAAATTTGGTGCTTAATAATAATCTAAATAGAAATCTTGAAAATCGTCTATAACACCTGTGTAGTATGAAATATTTCAAATGTGTAAAGCATTGCCTTAGCAACGTTTTAAGCCGAATCGCATGGTAATCATAAATTTTTACTGGGTCGATTAGTTTTTGTCTTATGACAAACAACCTAATTTTTTCCTTTGGGCACAGTTTTTGCTATTTATCTATCAATGTAAAAGTAAAATACGATGTTTGATACATCAATAAATTTAGAAAAAAAAGCAATTTGAGTAGGTAAATTAAAAAAATTGCGCCCGTAAGAAAAAATAAAGTTGGTGTCATAAAACAAAAACGAATAGACCTAAAAAAATTAGTGATGACCCTTCGATTCGAATTAAAAAGTTTCTTAGACGATGTTTTTACACATTGGAAATATTTTATACTCCAACATCGTATTACCAGGTTTTCCCTAATTTTTTTGGATGTTCGAGATATTTTCAATTTGTCTTCAGATTATTAATGAGCACTGAATTTAGCAACTTTGCCAAATTTAAATCTATACTCTAGCTATTATAAGCAAGATCCCCATGTTTAAACTCGAATTTAAAACATCCTGTATACATATAGTGTGTTGCAAAATTTTGGTGTTGTTAAAATTGTGCCGTGACATTGAAAAGGTTGAAAAATACTGTATTAAATAATAATGTAAAAGTTTAATATGAAACCCAAAAAAAACAAATAATATAGATTTGTTTATTTTATGTTATTGTAATGCCATTCTGCTATGCCCTTGCCCTTTATGCCGTTTACTTCATAAGTCACAAATCTTTCGATAAGTCTAGCTTCTGAGTCATTTCCTTTAAAATGTTCTGCTTCATGCAGTACAAAAGCTTTTACTTCATATTGTTTTTTCCTAGCAATAAATGTAAAGGCTATATCTTTTCCTGGTTGGCCCTTTTCTCCATGCTGATATAAAGCTAAATCACAAAAGTCAATAGGATCAATGGATTTATCTTTGTTAAGTACATAACCCATTTCTAAATGAGATGTAGTGCATGGTTGACTTATAACACCGATTGAAATTCTTGTGCCATCATTAAGAAATATTGTATGGTAAGCATAACGGTGCATAAGACTCCAGTCTCGTTTGTGTCCTATCATAAATATAAAATTACTGAAATAATTACATATCATTTAGAAAAGATAAAATAATTGTACAAATATTTACAGATAAAAAAAAGAAATGTAACAGATTTATGTTTATACAAATTAAAATACTATATGTATACATACTTACCAAAACTATGGTCTCGAAAAGAGGACATACATAATTCATGTTTTTGATCATTAATTAGTAAAATCCCATTTAGTTCACCCATTTGTTCATAGTGAGTTTGATGTGCGCTAAAGACAGATTAAACCTATTATACAATCTTTCAACATTTTTGTGTTAGTGGCTAGCTTACTCTTTTAAAACTTGAAAATATTCCTTTGACCATGATTCTCGAGCCACAGCTCTGGCAATAGGTCTACTATCCATATGAGTATCAAAAATAAAATATGGAAAGTGTGATGTCCACTCAGCTGTAAGCTCGATTTTAACTTGCTTTGTTGGATTTTCATGTAATCTAAATATACTAACTATTATTGCAACATTATAGACAGTTTAAATGTTATCGATTAAAGTAATTTGTTTGATAAAAAAAATTAAATGTTTTTTCCCCAATAAATACTACACAAATTTTAGAAAGTATAAGAGATGGAGTAAAGGTTAAATGGGGCAGGTAGTGTAGAATCATAAGTCAAAATAAATAATATTTCAAAATATAATTTTTTTAAATATGTTCTTGTTTGTCGTAGGTACAAAATAAATTTATCTCTTATTCTGTGCCTGTTGCCTATTGTATTGTCGTTACATCAATAAGTTTAAATAAATTGTACCGATATTGTAAAAATTTGGAATAATTGAAAAAGATATGACTACTAGACAGACCAGTTTTAAAGTTCTGTAGATTTTTTGTCTGACCAAATAATTTCATTTTGTATTTAAATAATTTACATAAGTTTGGTCAATATTTTAGTTTTCAATATTAATTTAATTGTTACACTTAGGGTTACCAACCGTACTCTTTAAAGAGTACATGTACTCTTTTTGGAGTTGTAAAACAGCGTACTCTTACTTTTCACTTGTCAAAGCCGAATGTACTCTTTTTGGAACTTTGAATTAATTTTTTTTTTAAATCAGATTATCTAACACTTTTTTCAACCAACATAATACATTTGACATAAAACACAATTTCCACACAATAAATTGCAAGCAGCGGTAAACGTTACAAAAATAATTGCTCGTACTCACTACTCAGTGTTATCTTTCACAATTGCTCGTTTTATTTGAATTGTACGAAATTACCGCCACTGTAGCAACACCAACACCCCACCACTTGACCAAAACTATTCCAATGCTGGTAGGCTTACGCTTAAGTTCTTCCGTTGTGATTTGTTTAATTATTTTGTGAGATTGTGAGAATAAATTAATAAATTACAATACGGTAAATAAATAAAATTTAATGGAACCCATTCTATACCGTTCTTTGAGTTTTACAGAGCAAATAATAAAAATCATTAAATTTTTATGCGAAATATTAAAAATATTATTTAAATGAAAGCCGATTATAGTTACAACACCGGTTTGCAGAAGTTGTATCCTACCCGTGTTATATGACAACCGCGGTATAACCAAATTGTTGAAAATTCTCATATTTTTATTTAAAAAAACTTACATTTTATTTATCATTTCTTTAATGATTGGTGAATATAAAATTAAAATAAACTGTTCACCATCATAAAATACATTAATATTACTGTGTAAAATAAATTACAACTTGTCTTTCACGCAGATCGTGTCAAAACAAAAAGACACAAAAAAAAAATTTTTTTCATTGTTTTCCGTGTATACAAAGCTACATCGTCAATTTACCCAACTCTGATTACTTATTGACCCTACTGTAGAATTTTGCCATTTTGCTAATTTGTTTGTTATTGTTGAGATTTTGGTCAGAAAAAAGTACTTGCAACTTTGATAAAAATATACTTCATTGCGGAACAACATTTATTGCCATTTACGGTTACAATATCATTAAATAATTTACCATTTTGCATCATATTTAATAGAAATTATATACGTCATTCAAAAAGTATGCAACAAATGGAAAAGTTTTTTATTATGGATTTCTCAGAAAATTTCATTTTTGATAAAAGTTGTATTGTATTTCGTATACATATAATTTTTAATACCCCCCCCTCCCTTCCCCAATTCCTTAATCTGTACTGTACTCTTTTCTTACAACCCAAGGTTGGTAACCCTAGTTACACTAAAAATCAACTATTTTCTGAATTTCATTTATTCAGTATTGCCTCTATGTAAAATGATTATTAACAAATTTTTACAGTTATTTTACCTCATTTTTCCATTAAAATTTACTCTCCAGCTGCTCATTGGCTTAACTGGAGTAAAACATATACCTTCAGCAGAATATTTATCATTTAGAAGTAAACTGGCAGAATCTGCATTTAGCAAAGTTTTTGGTAATTTTTCACTGCATAAAAGCCCTAATCCTGGAACCTATAAAACTAGTTTAATGCAATTGTTTGAGCGTTGAATTTGATTTTATCTTACTACTAAATATAATAGTCCATTGATTTTTCCCCCATGTCTTCGTTCTGTTCCACCACACAGAAAATATCCTTCAGAATTAACTGCATGGAAAAATACCGCATCAAATGCCTAAAATGTTTTTAATAATTAAGATTTGGACAATAAGATTTTAATTAATGTCTTGTTTCTTTTTTTTGTAATTATGGCCACGGAACGCATTATTAATTGGTTAGTATAATTGAAAATTTGGGGCATATAATAAATAAACATAGTATATGAGAGAGATAAAACAAAATTTTTGAGGGTTAAAATAAAAATGGATAATTTAATATACAAATACTACAAACCTTTTCATGGTTCGATAAAGGCTGCAATTTTTCAAAATCTTCAATTTTAGAAAGTAGACTTTCCCCTAATCCAATACCACCACTCTCACCTCTACTATGTTTCAGTTTCGTTTTTAGTTTTCTTATTTCAAGTAAGATCAAAAATGCTATATATTTAATGTAAAACCATTTTCCTGGCTGCTTGTAAATGCCAAATATAGTTGGTAGATCTTTTTTTTTGTTTTGAATGTATAGTATACAGACAATGATAGAAAAAATTGCAATTACAATCGGTAACATATTTACTTTTATAACTTTTTACTTTATTTAATAATTACATTATGAATTATAAAAGAGATAATAATACAGTGATAAGATAACAATTTTTGAGTGCACTTTGAATTCACCAAGTTCACAAGCATTAATAATATCAAATTAGAGTATTACTTTTATATATTTATTATTATGTGTACCTTTTTTGGTATAATTGAAAATTATATCAGTTGTGCACAATAACCTAATTTATAGTACCTACGTAATGGGTCGAGGATAAAAATAACCAACAATAATTCACTAATATAAAATTTAATTGCTTAAGCTTTGAATTATAATTAAGCCTAAATATATTGGGATCAGTCAAAATTTTTCATGACCTTTCATAATATAGAGTGCAAAAAAATCTTTATTTTAACAGCTAGAACTTTGGTGTTCATTAATAAATATTTAAAAGGCCGCTTTTAAATATGTTAGTTTAGTTGTATTCAATTATTTTTGTGATACTTGGTTTATATTTTTTTTATACAGCTCCATGTAATATAAATAATATATCATTTAAAAGCTCTTGAAAGTTTCTATCACATGATTTATATTTAACTATCTTTTGAAACAATTTGTTTATGAAAATGTTGTTACTTAATTAATTTGGAAAGTTTGGCATTTTTTTTGTGAATAAAATGTTGCTCCCTAACCAGACTAACATAATTGCTAAAACTTATTTCTTAACTTCAAGAAACGAGGTCGCTACGATTTTTTTAAATTAAGCCTGCTTATGTGAGATTTTGCGGAAAAAATTAATAAGTTGGCAACACTGACACAAAATCAAAAAGTGAACAGACATTCATGTAGAAATTAAAAAATGACATTCGAAGACCCAAAAATATACAGGGCGTTCCATTTAAAATAATCTTTGTTGTTGTTATGTTATATCGCAAAAATGGGACACCCTGTATAGCTGAAAATAATTTTAAGACGTAGATCTTTTTAAACTAATAATTTTATGTATTTAAGTTTTTTTCTAACTCCTACGGGCGGGGCCCTATGAAAGCCCGACGCACTGTTGCAGGACCCTGTATAAGTTTTGTTTTGTTTTTCAATGGCCACTTTGATTAAACTTGATCAATACAATAATATTGTAATAACTTACTTCTTTTTAAAGATAAACCTAACAACCCATACATCAATGAAACGAGAAAAAGTTAATGTTGTTAAAATAACAAAAACAAATGAAGAAAGGTAAAATTTATTAGCAAATTTCAAATAGACGCAAAAAAAGTGTCGAGTAATATTAAAAAATATTTTGAATATGATTTCAAATAAGCAAGTTATAAACACAAATCGAAAATGTTATTTTTATGTTCTTTTAACAGCGCAAAAACTTATTTTTTTTAAAGATTTTTTCATAGAATAGTTGCTTCTAAATCATTTTGACTCGTTTAACCAACTCTGTATCTTTTACCGTTTACGAGATCCCATGCTGTCCACGATAACTGGGGACTGGGACAACCTGTACAAATTTTACCTAAAAAATGTATTTTATATGGATGTTTCTAATAAATACCATTATAATTTTATAGGTTACTTTAATTGGCCTTACGTTTGTTTTATTAATAACAAAGTTTCTCGCAAGAGTACATAAATTTTTTTATTAAAGGTCAAAACCTAACGATTTTCATTTAACTAGGTCAAAAGTGATAAAAATTTTAAGACTGCCAAGTATCAAAAAAACTGTTGAATTCGTCTAAAATATGATATTTAAAAAAGACTTCCGATCTATTGTTTCGTCATATTTATCTAACAATAAGTACGATATGAGTACGATGTGTTACCACTTTTTATTAATTATGAATCTCTACTTTTCAAGCCTACAAGTTGGCAACCCTAGTTACGAGAAAAATGTTTTAAATTATATTTAAAAAAAAATATAGTTTGTTATTAATTGATAGTTACAAGTTACAATATAAAATGAGATGTAAAAATTTTTGTTTACTGAACCAAAATTACTTGCTAGCATTCCTAATTTTTTTAGTACAACAATTGACAATTTAGAAGTGATTTTAGGAAAAATTAAGTTTCTTTGGTTTGCGTTTAATTAGTTATGGCTATAAATTTAAGTTATTTATAACGTTCTTTAGGAATGTAAAAGTTTGGCAAAACATATTAAAAATGTATATTTTATCTGCAATTTACACGCATGGTATTTTCTCTTCTAAAAGTTGCCTAAACTGCGTAATTGTTTGAATTTTTGAAAGTGACGGTTAGAAAATCCTAACCTGTGATCCTAACCTGTACAGCGAGTTAATTAAGTTGTCTGTTTTGATTCAGTGCGTGTTTTTATTGTGTAACAATAAATAAAATGGTATATTATGCATAACTTATTATACGCAGATGATATATTATAAATTTTTATAGGATTTTCAACTATTGGAACATAATTTAGCAATGGTTTTTGAAAAGAATAGATTAGCAACTTTCAAATCCTGGGTTTTTGGTGACCAGGATGCTTGCAGTGCCATGAAGGTATGCTTGTAAATTCTTAAACATATAATTTGTAAATTACAATTGTGTAATGATAAAACATTTAAATTCAGCGTATGTTTTCAGTTAGCAGAAGCAGGATTTTTCTTTATTGGCAATAAAGAAGAACCTGATGCCGTCCAGTGCTTCTTATGTGATAAGTTGTTGGATGGTTGGGAAGTAAATGATGATCCCTGGCAAGAACATGTAAAACATTCCACAAATTGTACATTTGCCAAGCTACAGCAGCCTGAAGATGCTTTGTTATTAAGACAACTACTTGAATTTAAAGTTGAAGTAATAAAAAAATATGTAAATTCTGTTAATTCAAAGTTAATTAAACATGTTGAAACTGAATGTGAAAATAAGAGGAAAATATTTTTAGCTTACAAAAAGAGAAATCATGTTTAGCTTTATTAATAATTTGATTTATTCTTATTGTCCATTTGATATTTTTAATTATACATACATAAAACTATTAATACTTGTTCTAGATAATGTTGCAGAAATAAAGCCATATAAAATAACCCAAAATGAGTTATAATTTAACCAAAGGAAACACAACTGAACAAAATATGAGATTTTTTTCAGAAGTTACATGATACATATTAATAGATATGTAAATATTTAATTTATCTAAAAATTCTATAAATGCTTATCATTACATTTTATTGCATTGAATTATAAAGACAAAATCAATTTTGGTTTACAAAACCTTATCTTTAAAAAATGTAATTCAGGTGAAACTTCTATTACTCTACATCTGTAACTCAATTATTTACCTCAGTTGCTCGACTTTAGAAAGAGTCTGTTGAAATCAGTGCACACGAATTGTAAACATTCTAATAACATTACCATCTTAAACTTAATGACCCTGTCTTAATCCTCCACTCTTAACAGCATATTTTACAGAACCTCTGTAAGTCGTTTTCTCTCCATAACTCAATTTTCATAACCCTCCCTTGATAGTTGAGTAATAGAGGTTTCACCCTTATACTCACAGAACTTAATGTTTTAAAAATATTACCATTACACATTTTGCATAATTTATGTATGGCGAAAATTTTAACACAAAATATTTTATGACAAAGATGTATGTATACATTAGAAATTTCCGTTTTTAAAGTAGAAAACATTTTTTAAAATTTTATATTCGATTTTTATTAAAAAAGTTTATTATTCATGGTTTCTGAGTAATGTTGCATAAAATTTTTAAAAAGGAAAAGGCTTTGTCTTCAATGGTCATATGAGAAAAAATGTCATCAATATTTTGCAATTTTGTTTCAGTTGGTAGTTGTAATCTTTCTGTTCATAATAATGTTTCAATTACTAAGGTGGAATAGATTCCCACATCAAAGTTCTTTTCGTAAGATCTCATGTCGACAACACTAAATTTACAATCAGCTGTATAAAAAAAAAACAATAAACCGTTTTTGGAACAGCTTGTATTAAAATGTGTTTATCGTCAAAATCACTTGTTATTTGTTTCATATAGTTTCACAGATTAAGTAAACAATTTTTCAGATAGTTGTGTTCCCCATATGATATGAATATGCCATTGATATAAATGAATTTTCCGTGGCTAGGAAACATGAACTTTAAAACATGAATAATTTACTAAATGATACTAGATGCTCATAATAAAACTCAATGTAACTGAATATTTTTAAAATATAAGGGAATGTATGTAAAAAGTGACGAAAATTGCGAGACGGTATTCAAAAATCTAAAAAAATTGAGAAAATTGTTTTGTATATCCGGAAATCAATTGGTACAATCTCTAAATAAATATCTTTTTGATAAATTAGATGTACCCAAATCCAAATGACTAGATTCTCTTTTTTCTTTTGTGTTGGTTTTCTTATTTCAACAGTACAAATAGTTTTTTATCACATGAGTCCATCTTACCAACGAACTATAACTCGACAATAAATAAATTATGTACTCACCAACCCTGCGGCAACATAATGCATAATGTGCGCACTCCTCCAAATATGCCTATGCCAACTGTACGTTACGTGCCTCCGAATCTAGTTGCATGATGTGGGCTTACCTTAATAGAGCACACATCGTACTCAACCGATTTGAAACTTGTGACTTTTGGGTATTTTTTGAACTTATAAGGAATTTGCGGGGTAGAAAGTTCTTGTCTAAGAAGAAGATTAATACTGTCTTTCACGATTATTTGCCAATATTTGGAAAGAAGATTGCTTGTGAGCTTCTAGTTAGTGATGCGTATTATCATTGAAGGAAATTACTTTGAACATATTTAAAATAAAATCTTCGAAAATGTTAACTGGGTTTTTATTCTCAACAAATTCAGTTTGATCCTTGTTTGTCAGTAACAGACATTGGATTTATGAAAAGTACCAAGTTTTAAAAATCTAATTTTTTTTTTCAAAATCCAAATCTTTATATCTTCAAATTAAAAAATAACAGGACTATGAGTAAATTTATGTTTCCAAAGTGGGTTGACAGTTTTTGAAGAGAATGTTTGTTTTTGTTGACCAATTTGAGTTTTCACTTTTCAGTTTTTTATAACTGTTTGTCATTAGTAAACATTTAATAGAGTAAAAAGTTTTATTTAAGACAGCGATTTTACTTTTGATTAACCGTCTTTTAAGTAAACTCTTAATAATAAATGTATTGTTATTAATAAGAGCAGCTTTATATTGAGAAAAATAATTCTACACTATTATAATATAACAAAAGCATAAAAAATAACTATTTAAATTCATTTAAAAACTCCTAAAAATTAAACGGGCGTTTCATTGTTTACGACAATATTAACTTTTGTTTGAGGAGGCGTACAACATACAAAGCAGTCTAGACCTACGTGTTCACCATCTTCAAGAGTCTGTGGTAGATGCTGGTTTAGAGTTTCTGGGAGAAATAGTGAACATACACCACCCAATACTAGCAAGACGCCCATTATTATCAACGGCAGTGTTAACATATCCGAACCCTAAAAAATTTAAACATATACATACATATATATACCGGGTGACTCAGTTTGACTGTCGCACCCCTATAACTTTTTAACTATTGAAAATAACCCCAACAAACCTTATATTTTTGAAAACGGCGACAAATTCTCTATTAAGTGATGTGCATTTGTTATCTCTACGATGACGTAGGTCAAATCCGCGATAGGCAACTTTTTTTTAAAAAATTACATGGTATACATTTGTTTGTTGATTCGTATAGAGAATTTAATTCTGAATCCGGCCATGTATTAAAAAGGTATGCATACATAAGAAAATTTTTGAGAAAAATCAGTTTAAAGTTTATTCAAATTATAGCAAACAGTCTATTAACCATAACAAAAAACGATCAAATTTTTATTTACATCAAAAATTAATTTTTAATAAATTTCTATTAATAGCTATAGTATAATTTTTAAGATTAAGAATTACGGGCTGCAATTCAAAATGAGCTTTATTGAATGTTAGAGCAGATAAAAATTAATAGGTATATTTTTTACCGATGAGAAACGAATTTCATCGAATTTTTTACCATCTACAACAGAGGTCTCAAACTCAAATTCTATAAGGGCCACATTAAACTTTATAGTAAACAGGCTGCACACTTCCGAAACTTTCAGTTTCATAAAATTTTAGATGAAGGATAGTGTCTTTATTGAAACTCAAGAAATAACCATACAATATATAAAAAACAAATTGTGCAACAAGCTTTGCCAGGAAAAACAAAATGTATGCAAATGTAAAAAAATTAATTAATTCTGCCTAAATCGGTTTTTGGATATCTTTGAAAATAAACCAAATAGTACATTAAAACCAAAATAATTTGTTTCAAATTTTTAAGTATATCTTTTGATCCTACTGAGACAATAAGTATTTTTCAGACACTAATACGGCATCAATTTATGTACCTAACTTTGGTTTGTGCAAGTTTAACTGACTTAATAAGCAAGATCTCGCAAAGTGGTTATAATGGTGATGATGTTATAAATATGACTGATGTTAAATATCTACTACTCGTAGCAAAATTATGCCAGTTGTATTTATTACTTACCAGATAATTTACCAAAGGTATAAAAACTGGACCCAACATGCCCATTACGGAGCTAATGCTCATTCCTAAGCCTCTAACCACTGTTGGATATAGTTCTGATGCCATTAATGGCAGAACAACAAACGAGGATGATATTCCCATTTTACCCACGCAATATAATCCTAATGTGACCATAGAATCTGAAAATATTCTAAAAATTATATAAACAGTGGAAATAAAAATAATAAAATTTGTAATATTTTATGATTGCTTAGGTATTATATTCCTCTACACCAGGGGTCGACAACCTTTTTGTTAATAAGGACACAATATAAATTCAAAAGTTATTGGGGGCGCCCGAAAAAAACTTCAAAATATTAAAGGTTTTACTTCCGGTAGTGGCCTTCTGGACGTAATACATAAGGTTCAAATTCGTCCATTTTGGTCAGTTAGCAATGCCTATGAGTGTACCATAGAACTGATTTCCCACAGAACAGGTGATTTCCTAACCACGTATGTGTGTAATATAAGGTTTGTTCCAACTAGCAGTTTAAAACCGATCCTTGAACGAATGCATGAACTGTTTTATTCGCATGCGTGAACTATGCACTACTAATACTAAATGTATTGCCCAGTATTAGCCGTTGTTGGAACGCTTTTACGACTGGCCTAACTGTAAATGACATTTGCGTCTGTTGGGTTCA
Source organism: Elmis aenea (assembly GCA_947652605.1). Classification (NCBI taxonomy): domain Eukaryota; kingdom Metazoa; phylum Arthropoda; class Insecta; order Coleoptera; family Elmidae; genus Elmis; species Elmis aenea. The sequence continues at coordinate 36,873,792 of OX393577.1, read as the reverse complement.
TACAAATGTACGCATCGCTAGGGTAAACACCTTAAGAATCTAGCACTGTGGCGTTGGGAGAGATGCATAGCTACCTAAGCTCACGTTAGCTATGAACAGCGCATGCGTTTAAAAATCCAAACGCTGGTACATGCTCTCATCCAAGAACTGTTTTGACCGTACACTGACTAGTTCCTGTATTAATTTTGTAATGATGGAACAGCCGACTAAACCATCCGGTGAACTATCAGAGACTGTGTTGGAACGCGATATTGATACTGCGCACACTCCTGATAGTGCGCCGCACAGTCAGCAAGCCTGTTGGAACAAGTCTATTGTGAGGGCGTATAAAAATCTTACCGAGGGCGCCATGGCGCCCGCGGGCGCCGCGTTGCCGACCCCTGCTCTACACTCTTAATGGACAGGGCAGTTTTAATTTTTTAAGAAAAATAGAACAACACTGATAAGAATCGAATAAGCGATTAATTGACTAATAACGCAAAAATATGTAAAAAGTAATTATCTTTGCAATGGTATTTTGTAGGTATCAAAAGTATTTAAAAAACATTTAAAATTTCAAAAGACAACGACATAGTTATTTTTGCGACAAGACCGGAAAGTGGTACTTTATTGGACGAGCACGCAAGCTTTAGGACGAGCCAAAGGCAGTTCTGGAAGTCTGTTTTACTGGCTACAGGCTTAATGACGCAAGCGCAAAACAACGTATCAACTCATCACCATGACAACAGGTTAGGCATCCGAAAGTGGGACCGGTAAAAGCTTTTTTTTTGCGTCCTTCCAGAAAATTAGCTGTTTCCGATTATTTTTTAGGCTGAAAAATACATCTTCACCGACTTAGGCCGGAAAGTACCTGGTTGCCATGGTGATGAGTTATCTTTACCAGCCTAGGCTGGAATGTACCTGGTTGCCATGGCGATGAGTTGTTTTGTTGATTTGCGCTGTCAAACAAGCGTTGTTAGAGTCACCGCACACTACAGACTTTTAGTCGGCCGACAGTTTGATCGTTATCGGTCCATGATAGGGATTTGTATTATTTAGTTGGCCGACTTTTAATCGGTATGTGTGCGCGCTCTCATGAACACTCATGCCATTTGCGAAGACAATCAAACTGTCGGCCGATTAAAAGTCTGTAGTGTGCGGTGACTCATACCACCAAGCGAATTTTTACTTGTAGTTTGTCAAGTTATTGTTTAATTATGGATGGAAAATATTATACGTAACCCCAGGGTTATTAGATTTAAAAATTTCTGTCGTGGGACATTGCGACAAAAAAAAGCTCGTAGTCACATGGTTTTTACATATTGTGCTTAATGAGTAGCCTATATTAAAACAGTGCCTGTTCATCACCATATTGAATAGAACTTAGAGAATATGTTCTTATCGTCCAAAAATATCAAAAATATGTTGCCTCACATCAATGAACTGATACATTTGTGTGTGCAGGACATTTAATTAAAATGCGGGAGGCGGAACAAATAACGACAAGGCGAGACAGTCCCGCGAAATCTGGGATGTTTGGTAACCCTGTACTAGGGGTGGGCGATATATCGATATATCGATAAATATCGATATAATTTTGATATCGATATATCGAAATATCGGATATCGATATATCGATATATATCGATATAATTTCGATATCGATATTCGATATCGAAATTTGGATATCGCCCACCCCTACCCTGTACGTAACGTGCTCGGAAAGTGTCTTTACTAGACTCGTATGCTTCCAGGACTCGCCTACGGCTCGTCCCAGAACTGCCTACTCATCCAGTAAAGCATCACTTTTCGGTCTTGTTACGTAAATGACTATTACCGATCCCTTGTGCAACTTTTTGGCCTAGACCAGTAAAGATGTATTTTCCAACCTAAAAAATGACCGGAAACAATTGATTTTCTGTACGGACGCCGAAAATTGATTAATTTTAAATGGTTACCATTTCTAACGAGAAACGTTGCTAAACATGCTGATCCTCCCACAATCATGCTGACACATAAGCACCATCTTCGACCCCATCTTTCCATGGCTGGCCATAAAAACAAATATGTCGGCAACTCCACAGCACCCGCCAAAAAGAAGTTAAGAAATTCATCGCCACCTAAAACAGGCGCATAATACGAAAGCCCAACATAAACACTTGTGTTCGTAAACCAAATGAAAGTTATTATGATTGTTTTCATTCTCAAATTAGGTCTTCTGAACAGGTCGCGCACTCCATATCTATTAAGTTCCTTTTCTTTAAGATTTTTGTTATCGATTATATTTTTAAGTTGTAGAGTATAATTTTCAGGTAACTTTTTACCATTAATACTAAAAAAAATATCGTTAGTCATAGTTTATATTCCTTTAACATCAACTTTTGCGTTGTTTTCAGAACTTATTTTTGATTCCACGCTACTGATAAAACGTGGAAATGGTAAACTTACTGTGATTTTGCTTGTGTTACATAAAAGAATTCAGAAAACATTTAAATTTACTTTTAATGTCCAAAAGTATGCATGTATTTTAATCATACCTAGCCATGGTGGTTAGAATTTTTTGTGCTTCCTTGTACCGCTTGTGTGCCAAAAGCCATCGCGGACTTTCTGGTAATAACCAGTAAAGAAAAAATAAAGCTATAAAAGGTAAAGTTGTAACTATAGCAAGATCCCTCCAGTCTCGTACAGCCCAGACAATGATTGCTAATGATACTAGAGCCAAAGAATACGCGATATTTGTTAAAATGGTTACCAGCGTTCTGTAGCGTGGTCCTACTAGCTCGATAGCTGAATGAGAAAAAAAAAATTATTTTATGGTAGAATTTATTTTTAGGTTTAATAATTATTATTACCTAAAACATATGGCGTTCCTAATATAGCTGGCACTGTAAAACCTACACCAATTCTAAATACAGTCCAAGTGATGAAATTTGGGGCAAAGGCAGTTGCAATTCCAAATACGCATTGTATGAGTAAGTAAATAAAAAATGCAGGTTTTCGTCCTAAACCATCTTGTATGTATCCAAAAATGAAATTTCCAACTAGACCACCCGCTCCTAACAGAACTAGTGCCAAAGTTGTAGAAATATCTTTATCACAAACTAAATTCCACTGAAAGTAAATAGAGTATTTTAGTTAATCTTATATTAATGCTTAACGTACTTTATATACATTTTAATAAGTTATGATGTCGCTTGAGCTTGTTAAGTAGGGAATTAACTTTTGGAAGACACTGACATTCACATCTTAGTAAATAAAAAATGTTAAAATAAAATAGCTATTTGACAATTTCATAATTCTTTAATTTTTTAAGGGTCATCATTAAAAAGGGTTCACTATAATTATTTATTTTTAAATAAAGGGCCTTTTTTTTTGTTTCTGGGCTCATCAGTTTATAAAAGCGATTTTATTAAATCATTGAAAGTTAAAATAAGCAACCAAAATAAATATGCAAAACTGTATATTTTTGAAAAGCGAAAAAATAAGCTTTTCCGACGACCACTATGTAAAGCGAGTCATTTCGCACGACTTACTACTACTGAAAATGACAAATTGCGCATGACACCGGAAATTGTGTGCAAAGTGCACTTTGCGTGTGTAAAGTGACGATTTCCGCTACATTACACACGCTAAACGCGCTGTCAAGTTAACGTGAAGAAAATCTAACCTCACAATATCTACACAATTGTCAAATTAATGATTTTGTCTGTGGTCGTCGGAAAAGCATAGTGTACAACACGTGCTGAAAGTTGAATATTTCACACTCGTATGACTGAGCCACTCGCCTGACGGCTCGTGGCTCAACTGTCATACTCGTGTGAAATATTCAACTTTCAGCACTAGTTGTACAATATACTATTTTAATTGTTTTACATATGTACATAAAGTTTTTATAAAAAAAAAAAAACTGCCATTCATCTCATTATTGAAGTATAGTGTTGAAACAATTAAATGTTGCCATTATACAGAAGATAAAGTATCAACAACTTTTTTTTATTAAAAAGTTTTACTTTATTAATAACCGTAACAAAGATATTCAGGTTTTTAGTGTTTTGTTTGTATCTAGCGTACTATAGATTATTTAAAAACAAAAGTGTCGTTTAGCAGTTATTTAAAACAAGAAAATTTGTTTAGTTCAACCTACTTTGTATCTTTCAGTTTTAGAGACTCCAAAGGTTAGGCGTACCCTGTGCATTAACTTATAACGTGCCGAATCTTTTTAATTAAAATTTTTACTTAGTTGTGATACTTTTTAAACCCTTATGTGTTTAAACATGTGCTATTTGTATATTTACCTGCATTACTATCGTTTCCTTATATTGCTTATCATCGTAAATCCATCCATTTTGACAGGGAATTTGTTCCGTTTCGTCAAATGACCAATAATTACTATTTTGTAGCGAAAAATTCGAATAGTTTTTATTGTACATATAACATTTACTAAATGTAAAATGGTTATCTTTTTTTTCAAGTGGTATACTAAAATTATTTCTTTAATTTTGTAAATTCTATAAAAACATTAAATTATGTAATACCTTAGATTTTTTGCTGTTTCTATATCGACATTTTCAAGCTCAGGCACTTTGCACCAATGGTTAGGTGTAGCAGCCATAAACAGTTGGTTGTAAGCATGAAATCCGCACGGAAATACAGCGGGCAATAAAATAAACCACAATATTAATTTTTGATATTTTCCAAATTCTCCCACATCTTCTAATATTGAATCCAAGTCCATCGTTTAAATTAAATTGTTGGCACAAACGTTATCGCATATTTTACTGGCTGCGAGCCGTTCTCAAACTATTCAGATTTGTTCTAATCATTACATAATTTGATTAACTGAATTAATTAATTGGCCAAAGTTAAATAGTTCCTATGTACCTTTTAATACAAAGGATGTGAATTAAAAGTAGAGCGGTTAATTCAGCGACGGCAACTATATTTTAGGGAATTTAAGCGACGGACATTTACTTGTCACTAAATTGAATAATTTTAATTTACAAAAAGATAAACGCCAATTGGATCCTTTACAAATTAATTCTTACGGTATCATTATAATAAGGAAAACACATCCCCAATATTTATTCTTTTATGAAAGTGTATAGTAAGCAGCGTTTTGATCAACCAAGAACACGTTTAATTACAGTTAAGTATAAAGCTATAAATCAATCAGTAATTAATCAGATTAATAGAAAAGTAATAATCAAGCTACGAGAAAAGTCTGTTTTGAAATGCCTACAAATTAAATCGACATCCTGTTTTGCAGGCAAGCTGTACGATATTGAAACTGATATTCAAGATTTAACTTTTGTTGTTAGTGTAATGTTATTAACAATCAATTTATTTTCAAGTTTACTATATTATAATAATCAGTGGCGGATTAAATAAATTGGGGGCCCTAGGCGCAATCTGATTTCGGTACCCTTACCCCCCTTACTTAACGGTAACAAAAATTGCACTTTACGATCTGAAAAATGTATCTTCAATTGAAAAAAAAAATCAATTCAACTTAGCAGACTACTAGAACTATATCATATTAATTAGACTATGGATATACAAACGTATTAAATAGGAACCTTCCTGGCCTTTAATTTTGCGAATTTACTAATAATGTCTTTATATTCTAAAAATTGAACAACATCATTGTCAATAAACATAACTAATAATCTGTTTAAGTGCATATGACTTAGAGAATTACGCAAATAGTTTTTCACGCGTTTTAATACCGAAAATGATCTTTCGCCACTTGCATTGCAAATCGGTAACGTTAAAAAAATCTGTAAGATGGTCTCCACGTTAGGAAATGTAGATTTAAGTCCTTCAATGCTTCAATTAACAACACCCTATACATTTCAACAGGATTCGACACTTTTTCTTCTCGAATAAAGTTAATGATGTGAAGAACTTCATTTTTAAAATATGTTATGTGGATATCTTTTTCATATTTTAAAGTTAAATTTTTTTACCCATTAATCAAATTCTTCGTCACTTATTGAAAACCGATATAAGCTTATCGCAAATTAGATTGTAAGTGTTTGTAACGAAATTTTGTTTAGCACTGAAATGAGTATCATTAGATGATGTCTCGTCGAACTGCAATTTTTTCGTCTTTTTTCTCCCCTTTCCGAAGATCCGATTTTCATGTATGTTTACTAACTTCACAGTATAAAAAAATAACCAAACATATGTTGGTAAGGAACTGTGTTAAATTCTTGTCATCACGTAATTTATTAATTTTTAAACGCCTAAAATTGTTTTAATAAATGTTCGTTTTCGTTTGATTAATTTATTCAACCTACGACAAAATGGGGCCCCCGCGATGCGGGGGCCCTAGGTGTGCGCCTATTGTGTAATCCGCCACTGATAATAATATCGTAAAGTTCTAGAATGGCGTGCGACTCTCCAACAGGAGTGCGGGCATTTTGTAAAACCGAAGATACAGTGACTGTGCAAATAAGTGGTGAGTGTGCGAAATAAATGTTACTGTATAATATAGACCGAATAATTTTGGCGTAAACGTATTAAACTTATTGCGAGTACTCTATCTACACAATTAGTGAAGACTGAAGCTTGTTAAGCAAGATCAAAATATATTTTTCTCACTAAATTAAGTGTACAGGACAATTTGTAACATACACAGTACAGCGCCGCCCTTAGAAGTTGCGGGGCCCTGGGCGACAATTTTTCATTATTTTTGGTATAATTCAAAGGTGTCATAAAACCTTCATGCTAAAGGAGAATGGTTTGGTTATACAGGGTGGTCCGCTTCTTTGTAGCAAAACTTTAACAGTCGATACAAAAACTCATTTTAAAACATGGGTCCAAAAACGCTTCATTTTAAAGATACAGGGTTGAAATGTTCGAAAAAATATCGATAATTTTTAACCGTTTCCCAACCAGTAGATATTGTCACATCTGTACTTTTTAATATTACTTTCAAAACGCGGCAAGATGAGTGCTTGTCGGAACGAGCGTATTGGAGCGTAATTGGACCTACAATAAACCCCCAGGAGCACAGGGCGTGCTCAGGATGTAGTTGAAGATTACTTTATTGATGTCATTTGGACTTTCCAACGCTTTGGGCGAAATGTATACCGCCCAATTTGTAACGGTCGCGCGGGAAAGCGTCTTCAACGTGGGGGTGGTTTTTGCGAAAACCTGGACAGTCAGTCAAGATTCGTTGGTCGGACGCCGTGGTCCGAGGGTCAGTTGGACTCCTCTTCCAACGATCCCCGCCTTTCGGGACTTGGAGGATATTCGTGGCGCGGATCTCGAGACTTACGGTCGGGCTTCTAGCGGTTTTTCCGGTTGCGAAGTAAGTTTTCTAGTTGCGTTCGGTTCTAATATTTAGAGTTGCGCCCCGCGTTTGATTTAATTATTTAGAGTAATTGTGTCAGTTTATGTAAAGTGTTTAGTGTTTTTATGTTTTTATATAATAAATATATTTAATGCCAAGCGAGTGTCTCATTTCATTGAGCGAGTGAGTGCGTTAGAGCTTAACCCCCATAATTCAGCGCCGCCCCTGGGCATTTTGGCCCGATCACAAAAAGAGCCGCGACAATATATTTAAACCAAATTTAGTATACAGTACCACCTTACAGGTTACCGCATTCGATGAAAATAGGGTTGCCAACATTGGGCCGATGCTGACCCGAAGAAAAATAATTTGGGGGGGGGAAGCGGTGAATTTTTTTTGTGTGAAATAGTTTTTAACAATTTAGAGATATTCCAAAAATTATAAAACAAACTTCTGCAATGCTCGAAACCGAAAAAAAAATGAAACCGAAAAAAAAATTGGTTAACGGTTAACCGAAAGCGAGGACTTTATTTTTATAACGGTTTTTTTTTGTCTAAAAATCAGTTTTTTTCGTAATAAACCGGTTTTCTGTAAAAAAAAAAAACTGTTTAACTTATAAACCGAGTTTTAAAGACCGGTTAAAAAACCGGTTTTTGACATTATTTAAATTTGGAATGCAAAGTATAAAAAGAAATTATCTATTCATACAATCAAGCGTTCAGTAACGACTTTTGGTAAACTTATCACATTTAATACAGATTCTGTATTTTTTAAGTAATTTTTATTAAAAAAAGATGTTAAAAAACCCGGTTTTTAATTATTTTGGTAAAAGGTTACCATTTTTTGCCATTAAAAATAACGGTTTCGGTTAACACTTTTATAGACAAAAAATAACGGTTGACAGTTTTTTTTTTAACCGGTTTGTCGCCCTGGCAAGGTATCATCCTTCCTGAAATTATATTTCTGAAATTCTATTTTTTATCACATTGTGCACTTTCTACCAAAGATTTCTGTTCTGGAGCTTTTAAATAAGGGTAAAAATTTTCGCAGTGAATATCAAAATAATTTCTTATTGCAAGTCCAGCTTTTACTAAATTTAAATACTGAATACCAAGCGACTGTTTCAATTCAAACGGTATAATGAAATAAGAATTGAGCTCGCCGGCTGACGCCGACCATCAAGGTAGAAACACATTATTATCACATCACGTCACCTTACGTGAGCTCACAATTGCATCAAATGTGTGAGTGCGAGATAAACAATAGATTTTTATTGTTCAACTCACTCTTACACTTTTGATGAAAGCTTGAGCTCACGTGATATGACGTAACGGGATAATAATTTGTTTCTACTTTTAGTCGCTGGGGTTGAATCGCCAATGAATAGCGCCGCTTTTCGCGTACATGAGTATGAACCCTGGGTAACCCGAAGAATTTGATTATAAACCCGAAGCCCGAAGATTGATAGCCAAACCCGAAGTTTTCGGGTCAAAATGATAGTTGGCAACCGTAGATGAGAATGTCAAGCCTCACAAGGCAATTAGTGGCGGAGTTGTGGGGGTTCAGTTTTAATAAATTTTATAAAAAACTAGTACGGCTCTGTTCAAAATCAAACTTGAACTGGTTTTTGGGTAGAGCATTTTTTTTAAACCAAAAGTGTCTCTACTTTTCTTCGTATTTGTCACCGTTTGGCGCGAAATTAGATTTATTTCACTATTCTCGCGAAAAATTTGCTCATAAAAGTTCGATCTAAAAATATCGCGAAAAGCAGAAAATTGCAAATTGCAGAGTAAATGTTCAAAATGTGGATCATTAAGCGTTGATTTAGTGGAACTTCTTCCTTCATTATTAGCAGGTTCTGTTATTAAAAACTGCAAAAATCGGTAATTACTTCTTTATTTCGATTAGCGATATTCTTAAACCGAATTTACGAGCAAATTTTTCGCGAGAATAGTGAAATAAATCTAATTTCGCGCCAAACGGTGGCAGATACGAAGAAAAGTCACGAGACACTTTTTGTTTAGAATAAAATGCTCTACCCAAAAACTAGTTCGAGTTTATTTTGAACAGGGCCGTACTAGTTTTTTATAAAATTTAATAAAACTGAACCCCCACAACTCCTCCAGTGATTGCTTGTGGGCCTTGATATTCTCACCAAACCTGTAAGGTGTTGCTGTATACCAAATTTGGTTTAAATATATCTACTGGTTGAGAAACGGTTAACAATTATCGATATTTTTTCGAAAATTTCAACACCCTGTATCTTTAAAATGAAGCATTTATGGACCCATGTTGATCTGGAATATTCGCTTTAAAATAAGTTTTTGTATCGGCTGTTAAAGTCCTGCTATAAAAAAGTGGACCACCTTGTGAATAAAATACAGAAGTAGAGGAGGTAAAATTTTATCGATTTCGTCTCAAAATGCGGATCCCTGGTAGCGCGGGGCCTCGGGCGCAGGCCCATGTCGCCCATACCTAAGGGCGGCCCTGTACACAGAAACCAAATAAAAGCAAAATCGTTTACAAAACCTGAATAAATTATTTTAATATTAGGGTTATAAAACGTGATGTATGCAGACACCAACGTTGTATAACCCAAAGCGAATTACAACAAATCGTAGAACTAAATTGGTGTATTTATTCTAGTTTTTTCCAACCGTAGATCATTATTAGTACAGTGCTGAGCAGTGAGCAAATTAGTTGGATCAAGTGTGCGAGGGATGACAGTGTAATCAATACAATTATTGGCGTCATGAACTCAAAGAAGATCAGTAGGCAGAGGCGCCGAGAGACGTCGCCGGGCCCGGGGAAAAAATTTACATGGGCTCCAAGTAAATAAATTATTTGAAAATTTGTTAAAAAAAAAACGAATTGTGAATCGTGAATGTTTAATACACCATAATCAAAAAAGTATGTGGACACTTGGGCCTTTAAATTACTTTCAGACCCGGGGCTCGGAACCCCCCCTGCCCCCTTCCTCATCGACCCTGTCAGTAGGGACATCAAAAGAGAGTTTGAGTATCAGAGTCAGTGTGGACTGTGGACTGTGGACAACACTTCCACCGTAAGCCACCGACCCCTGGAGTGCGGCCGCAGGGGCAGATATCCAGTGAAGCAGCTCTTGACACATGCTATGAAGAAGAAGCGGTTGTTATGACCAAAGAAACTTGCAGACTGGAAGCAGCGGAAGAAAGCGATATTCTCGGACGAAAGCCATTTTGAAGTTCATGGATACAGGTCAAATTTCGTTTGGCACTCGCTGGGAGAACCTCTTCGAACCTACCACATTCAGCCAGCCTCCAAACGGCCTAAACAACTATTTAAGGTCATATTTTGGGGATGCTTCACCGCTTTGGCGTATTTAAAGCGAAAGAAGGCCATAGTAATTACTAAAAGATGGTAAATAAATTAATTCTATGAGGTTGCTTTTGTTTCATTATTATCCCGATTGTCTTAATTAATTTGCACTGCACTATATATCACACTCCTATTTTTTAAATGTCAGTAACGACTTTGAAGTTTCGTTTGCAAATACTTATTATAAATGAATTGGAATAAACGTTACAATATAAATTTATTATACAAAAGCAAAATAATTTTAGAATGACGTAAAAAAAACAGATTATTGTAATATTAACGATGAATTATTGCTTAAATAAAAATATTTTTTGGTTTGTTTTAATGCTCAGCAAGTTAAAAAAAAAACTGAAATGTATGAGATTTTCATTTTTTTTTTTGAAACTGAAAATAAACGAAAAATCTCGTCGTACCGCCTTTATTGTTACTTATCAAAAACTATGTAGTTGCTGTTTTTATAAAGGAATAATAAAGTTGTAAAGTTTACACACAAGAAGTATCAGTTTGGAAAATTGCCAATAAAATGTCTTTGATAATTAATGATTTGCAAATCCGGTTTAATGGGGCCAAATTGCATAATTTCAATACTACATTAAAGAATTTCAGGAAATGTCACAAGAAATCGGCTTTCTCATCTAAGCTTACATTATTGAATAAATATCAAAATTAATAAGTAACATTTTATGATATTAGCCCACTAAAAATCAAAAACTGTATTTTTTTAGTTGTAACAGCAGTAACGAATGCCTTCTAGCAAACAAAATATAATAATTTTGTTAAACATACAAAACTGTTGTCTGGAAAGCAACAAAAGGTATGCAAAATTTTCTGAATTTAATAAAATCTTTAATAAAGATAATTAAAATGTCACTGACAAAAATAAATATTAATGTACTGTACAGGGTGGACCAAATTCGAATACTAAATTTTCAAAAATGATGAAATTTCATTTTTCGTCTGTAGTGCCAAAATGGAAAGAGATAAAAAATCTGATTATATAGGCGTTCTTTTCTCAAAATATAGCCCAAGAGACTGATATCAGATTTTCGCTAACTATTACGGTAACCGAAGATACCCCGTAAAACATTCGAATTTGGTCCAACCTGTAGGTACTATTTATTTATAATACCACTACGATTTTTCCATTTTCAGGTTTACAAAATTAGATATGCTGTGGGTTTAAATTTTAGGTCAAACAAACAGTATCTTTTATATAATTATTAAATCAGTGGCCTGTAAACGAATACAATTGTTTGTTATAATTGTCACTAAATAAGCAAAAAAAACCCACGTCGCACCTTCTTAAATATAATAATTAACTACACTGATAGTGTAATATAAGATTGCGCCTTTAATGGAAACTTGAGCCTTTGTTAAAGAAACTTTTTATACTGAACATGTTAACAGACTACAATGATGTGTTAAGTCCAGAATTATACTAAATCAATTTCCGATTTCATGATCAGAGAGCATGAAATTAAGGGAATCTGTTCTGGTTTGTTGTGCACTAAATTACTTAGTATACGTTTTTAAACTTAGGGTGTACAATAAGTATGTAAAAACAGTTGGGATAATGATTTTTAGCGTTGTGTTCTAGGTAATATTAATAAAGTTGTAAAAAATAAATATTGCATTTGGAGTTTTCTATATAACCACAAAATAAAAAAGAAATTTTCGAGTTTTAACGGAGAAAATTATACGTATTATATTTTGATTAGTGGTTCAAGTAAATTTAAAAATAATTAGTTTTCCCCATAAGATAGGATGCACCACGACTAGGACAAACAAACCGTGTAATCACTGAAAAGAACATAAGAACTGTCAAAGAGCTCATTTTACAAATCAGGTGCATAAAATTAGAAGAAATCGCTTCAATAAATAGTGTATCGGTATAGCACATAATATTGTTTTTGATCAGTTGAAATACCGAAAAGTTTGTGCGAGATGGGTTCCTATATAATTAACGGCTGAACTTATGTTTAGACCCGTTTTGAAAAAGATAGACCTGGCTTTTTAAATTTGTATAGTGACTGGTGATGAATCCTGGTTCTACCATTTTTAGCCAGAATGCAAATAATCATCGAAAGAATGGCGTCACTCAGGATCACCAAAACCGAAAAAAATTAAAGGTGCTTCATCGGCTGGATAGGTAATGTTGATTGTGTTCTGGGACAAGAAAGGAGTACTTATATAAGATTACATGATAAAGGGTGCTACAGTCAATAGTGCTTCGCACTGAAACATATTAAAAGATAAACTGAAGCCAGCTATAAGAACAAAACCACGCGGTTCTGCCAAAAGGTGTTTTGCTTCAACACGACAACGCTCGGCCGCATTGCTCGATAGAAACCAAGACAGTGATTAATAGTTATTGAACGATGAACATGATCCATGTTCCCCAGATCTGAACACCGAGTGATTACCATATTTTTGAACCACTTAAAAGATATTTGCCTCGCAAATTATTTATTCGTTCTAAAAGCTATGTTATAGGTAAACAAAAGCATAGTTAATATTTCTCTTGAAGTGTAGCATATCAACTCCATTTCATCAACTCGGTACTCGGTACTCAGTACAAGTATAATTTGATATTCAATAGTGACATCAAATACGTCATTACAACCTGTATAATGAAAATATAATTATATTGGATGATTTTTAGAATAAATCGATGAATCAACAAACTTAATTTCACATATTTATGTACCGTTAACGTTTCCAAGTGCATAATTGAACTTAAATATGTTAATTTATTATATAAATAATTACAATAATTAAATCATTTGAGATTTTAGCATATGAATGTTTGTAATTTTTATCGTACAGGTAATACTTATTTATATAGATAGTAATTAATTAAGAAAAATTCACATGATTTATTAACGTTACCGCAGCAGTTATGTTGTATGGAATGGCAGTCGTAATTTAAAATTTATTGTTGGATTGTGTGCGATTATTCTGGACATCATAATTGACAGTTGGAATACCTACCAATCAATATATTTACATAATTATGTTATGACAATATTAACTATAATTCTATCATTTACGGTTAATAGTTTTCCGAACAATCTTGTGGGAGTGTTAGTTCCCATGTTATTTTGTAGGCGGCGACGAGATTGTATATGATACCACATAAAGAAGTTCATACACACTCAAATTGTTTTGTATGAATGGTATTCGCTTGTAACAATTATTGAAAGTATTGTTTTAAAATGGAATTAAAACAAAGTTTGCCAAAATTATATACGGCTAAAATATATTAAATTAAAATGGCGAACCACAAAAATGAAAGCGGTATCCTAGTTATGTTCTGTGATCCTAGTAACGCGGTTATGTTTGTTGTAAAATGCTATCTATCATATTATACAAAATTATACGATAGTTTATGTGATTTATAAAGTTCATATTAGACGTTGCGATTTTTTTTCCATCTGTAAGAAAAATATTTTACATCTTGTACCCCTATTACACGTTGCGTTTTTTTTTTGCGTACGATTCGAAATCGTCACTGCGCTGCACAATTTATTTGACATTTAAATGACAGCCAGCCGGCAGTTAACTGCAGTTAACCGCACAATAACCATGACATAACCTTGATACCTGAATGTTTAGTACTGTGGTCCAGTTTACTACAATCGCAAAATGCGTATCTTGTTAAACAATAAGAAAACATTATACTTTGTAGGTTATGAGATCCTTTTTGACAACACAGTTTGACAAGAAGGCACAAAAATTACCAGAAGTTACTAAAAAATTAGAGCATGTTCTATACCTATAGAATAAAAACCTATGGCATTTAAAATCGTTGCATTTTTTTTTCCTATGCACATATCAGACGTTGCGATTTTTTGGATTTGCGTTGTGGAAAAATGATTTGTAAGAAAAATCGCAACGTCTAACATGAGCTTAATAAGTCGTAAGTGGTAATTAAGTTCAAAATGACACAGAAATAAGGTGAAAAATAATTTTTAACTTATACCTTTGGAAAACAGTTTGTATCAATGACGTCACGAACGGTAAAGTAATAACTTTCAGCAGTATTTACGCAGTATGTATTATTAACCACAAATGTATGTCCAAATATGAAATATCACTTGGTACGTAAATACGTAGCGAATTGGCTTTTATTAGGTTATTTCTAGCTACAACGTTTATGTTCGATACGTTGCATAATGAAATTTTAATTAACTTCAACAGAACTTATTTTTATCAAGTTTGGGTCACTGCTATTACAGTTTTTTAATTGTTTGTTTTTAAGTTGCCCCCATTTATCTTGAACTTTGTTGAGTATTTTGCTTTTGAACGTGTGATAATTCGTATTTTTTATTACTCTTGGATATTGCAAATAAAATATTGAGATGTGCATGGGTCAGATAAATTGGAGGTTTAGCAGACATGTGAAACACGAGTGACCTCGGTCGGGCGGGGGCTCTAATTACGTAGGTCAAGTGCGTCGTGCACTTACACGCCCATTTGGCTTGTGAGAAATCTTCTCTATGCACCTTACCGTCCCTCAAAGACAAGATTCATTTCCAAAAAAAGAGAGGTTTTATAATCACCCGTTTGGTTTATTTAAATTGTTCTTCGTTATAAACGGAGCATGCTGTAGGGTGTGATGCAAAAGATGCACGCTTTTTAAGCAATCTTGTGGGTACAAGTAAAAGTTTTATTATTTTTATCAGATTTATACACTTTAATGCTTTAGGTAATTCGGCTTTTTCTTCGTTTTTTTTTAAAATTAATCATTTCATCAATGTTCATAACTTTCAGGTACAGTAGCAAGTCTTACATTAAATTGTATGTGCTTAAACGGCGTATCGTATTTTATTGTGTAAAACAAAAATTATAAATTAGCAATTTTCATGTATGCTAATATAAAAATACCTTTTTTTAAAGACATCGCTCCTGCATAAGCAAATCTTGAAAAAACGTTATAAATTCGCTAAAAATGCATTACCTAACATGTTACTGTAAAGTTTGTTTTTGTTAATCATATTCGATGTTATACGTATTTTTATAATGCTTTAGCTCTTTAAAACTGAGACTGATATTGTAACAGACTTACCTAGTAATTTGTCAATATCACTTGTGTATTTGTGAAAGGTGGCATAGCGGTAAATATACAGGGTGTTTCACTTTTCGATGGGCCACTATTGCTATCTCCGTAAATATTGAAAATACAAGGTTGATTAAATGGGACAAAAGTTAGCTATTTAGGTGTGTATTTCAAACCAGATCTTGTTTTGTTTAAAAATTACATGGCTTGCGTGATATAACGAAAAAACCGAAATCGATCAAAATTTTTAAACTTAAATATCTCGGCTATTGTTGCGAATACACAAAAACGTCAAGGGAAATTTTTTTTGTAAATTTTGTTGTCTATAAGATGGCGATAGTCAATTTTTTTAAAATAAATTACCGTGCGAGATATTTGACAAAACAACTTTTTTTAAAATGGCAGTCGTAGTAGGTGATGACTTAGATTTAAAGATAATTTTTTTCTCGTTACAATGATATAATATTTTGTATGTGTATTTTAAAAAATAAGCGAAATAACCTAAAAAAATGCAAAATCTTAAGAAAAATCAAGGTTGCCATGGAGGAAAAAAACAAAAACCGACTTCAATTGTTTTATTTCGAGTTTTGCTTGTCTATTATGTCACTCATTAAACAGGAATATTACAACAAATGTAATGCGAAATTAAAATAATCATACTAATAGCCATAACATGAATGTAGTTTATACCTCTTACTATGACATTAGCAAAACAGGATTTAAAATATCTATATATGTCGATTTACATTATTTCCAGTTTATTATTATAATAAACAAGCAAGGGTTGAAATAAAACAATTGAAGTCGGTTATTGTTTTTTTTTCCATGGCAACCTTGATTTTTATCTTATGATTTTGCATTTTTTTAGGTTATTTCGCTTATTTTTGAAAATAGACGTACATAATATTATATCGTAAAGAGAAAAAAATTACCTTTAAATCTAAGTAGTAGGTGATGTACTACGACTGCCATTTAAAAAAAAGTTGTTTTGTCAAATATCTTGCACGGTAATTTATTAAAAAAAAATTGACTATCGCCATCTTATAGACAACAAAATTTACAAAAAAAATTTCCCTTGACGTTTTTGTGTATTCGCAACAATAGCCGAGATATTTAAGTTTAAAAATTTTGATCGATTTCGGTTTTTTCGTTATATCACGCAAGCCATGTAATTTTTAAACAAAACAAGATCTGGTTTGAAATACACACCTAAATAGCTAACTTTTGTCCCATTTAATCAACCTTGTATTTTCATTATTTACGGAGATAGCAATAGTGGCCCATCGAAAAGTGAAACACCCTGTATATTTTGGTACTTACTATCCAAAGAAAATTATCAAACTACCATTAAAATATTTTTTAAAAGCTTCTTCATTTAATATATATTGCAAAATTTTTTAAAGAATTATCTTGTTCAGTTAAATGAGCTTTGAGCTGTGAGAAAAGTTATAATTTTTAATGGATGAATATATTTTGTTATATTTTCTGAAATTGATGGTATGTGTATTATGTTCAACAGACTATCGACTGTGTCATTATATACATGACCGTAAAACGGGATGAGGATGTAACTGACGGGATGAGCATGTGACAAAGAAATTTTCGCTTTAATCGCTTCTAGTTGGAGATTTGTAAAAGTTACTATATCACCGCTAGAAAATTAGGTTTATGAGATCCCAGGGTTGGCACTTCTACATCAATTTTTTAAATCACTTGATCTTCGGTGGGGAAGAAATTTTGTTGTACCTAATGAACTGTTTTTCGCGTTTTACGCCTTTCGTGTTTGTGTTGTATTGGTGCACCTGCAGATCGAATCCCAAAGCTGAGGTGAGTGTATTTTTTGTTTTTCCTAATTTTCACCATGATCAAACTCTCGAGTATTGTTGATATTACATTTAGTTTGAATTTTCGATGAAATTTCATAAAAAAAATGAAGTTGATGGGTAACACTGTGACATCATTGTTTAAATGTTTTTATGTTATTTTTCAGCAGATATTCGTCGTTTTGAGCGATGGTAAAAAAGTACGCCAAAAAAGTTAGTGGTAGAGTCTACAAACATTGGACCGAAAATCAATTAAATGCGGCAATCGAAAAAATCAACAACAAAAAATCCCTTCAATCGATCAACGAGAAGTAGGTACCAATCTGTACTCTATAGGAGACTATATTCAAGTAAAATATGCGAAACCATTTTATCCTGGACAAGTAACTGCTATGAAAATATCAGGTCAGTGTTTTGTGTAAAATTGACAAATTTTGGAGTGGCCAACTGTTGAGGATGAGTTGTGGTACTCAAAAGAACGCATAATTTAGAAATACCCGCTTAGAAAATGGGACAAAAAATTTCCTTGTTGACATAAAAGGGTGACTTAAAGATGTATTTTTATTTGTTTCTTTTTATTTTTTATGTTCTTTTATATTTAAATAAAATCTTAATAAAACCGAGCTTATTTTGTTATTAAAATTTCTAATTATGATTAAAAAACTGAGCTTCCAGACCGAATTTTTGATGAGCTAGCAATTCTAACATTCGGAACCCAATAGTGTGGGAAGAAAATGTTACAGGAGCAGTTCCATAGCCAGAACAATGACTAAAAGCTACTGTCACAATCTCACCCCACCTAATGGGGTGAGAATGGGACGAGAAAAAAATCTGTAACCCCCTCCCTTTTGAAGATATAAGTTATTTAAGCACAGGAATTGAAAGAAGAGATATACAGCTATCATTCTGTATTAATTTTATACTCTAAAATAATTGCTTTTGGTGCCACAACAAAAAAAAAAAACTCCGAACGTATAACATTTTCACCCCGTTTTACGGTACCAAATGTTACAGTAAAAACGTAAAATTTAGTAAATGTATTAAGGTGCATTTATATTATCGTAACGTAATCGTAGCGTCTCAGACACGTAACCTATCAAACAAAATTAGTTCTATTGCTTGTTTATGAAAGCATTTATATTGACGTAACGGAAGCGTTTAGACAAAATTTGTTCGGAACGTTCCTACGATACGTAATAACGTGTCTGATCTGATACGCTCCCAAAATGTACACACATTTTTTGAAAGTATTGACCATGTTCTGTGGTATTGACACATTTGATTATTTACTGTCATCAGTTATATTCAGTGTAAACTATTTAGATACAATGAATAAAGAAGCTGTAAGAAATTATAAATTTTTATATCAAAGCGAAAAGTTATATAGTGACACTGAAAAAACAGAGGAAGAAGCATGGAAGGAAGTTAGAAAAATAATTAATCAAACATGTAAAATACTTTATTTGCTTGATTAAGATAAGTTTACAATATTTATAATATTTATAATATTGCAACAAAAATAGTTTGCTATTCACAATTAGAGCCACCGCAACCTAGGAGCGCAAGGGATGCACCGCACCCAAGCGGCAGCTTTTGGAGGCGACAAGTTTTTAGGAATGTAGAGCAGTTAATAAATAATGTATTTAATTTAATTTAATTTAATTTCTTCAAACGCCTCAAAAAGGTTAAATAATGATTAGTAATTAGTAATAATTATAAAGTAAACTTCCCTACGTTCAAGGTTCAAGCTCTTGCGAATCACGATCCTGCTATTCAACCCTTCCATCAACATTACAAACATAGGATTTAAATTGGTCAGGTATGTTAAATGCTGACTGAGTAGCATTTCCTCCATGATGTGTAATTATCTGCAATTTTTTTCTCTAGTATTTCCTAAACCTATTAGAATTTTGTCCGTTCATAACAGGGCTGTTTGAATTAATTCAAGTTGAATTAATTCAATGAATTAATTCAAATTATTATTGTTTACTTTACTACAAGAAATGAAATATATTTATTATTATCGGTTTAAATGTCAATAAGAAGCCAAATTTTATTTAGTCATGAGTCCTTCTACTGTTAGGTGTAGGACTATAAGAAGCCAAATAATTTTCTTTAATTTACTAAAAATTGGTTTATACAAGTTACAACTTGCACATATTCTGCACTCTGCAGCATACCTATGATGCTATGATTCAGTTTTATGTCAAAGTTGTCAGTGGGCAGTGGATGCTTATTTTAAGTATACGAAATTTTACAAATTCTTATAAAGTTTATTGGTCGTGTGAAACCTTTTGATGATTCTCTACTTCATCCTAATGTATTAGCCAGCATGACTGATGCAGAGTGGTGGACGTCAGCATTTAGTATCATAGGCCAAAATGAAGAAACCGAAACACAAAAAAATCTTATAATGAAGTTCATGACAGCAGCTTCATCGTCAGCTGCAGTTGAAAGGGTTTTTTCAACCTTTGGATTTGTGCATTCTGATCTAAGAAATCGTCTTGGTGTAGAAAAAGCGGCAAAATTGACATTTCTATTTAAAGAATTTAATAGAAAAAGAAAATAAGTTTCTGATAATTAAGTCCACTTAATATATGAAATTTATAAACAAATAAACTGTTTTAGTTATCCAAGAATATATTATTTTTAAGAATTAGAAATGTTTTATTTATTTGTTGACATTCATTTAAGTTTGAATTTATCTTTTATTTGTTATTACATTTAGAATATTTTTATTATTTTTACATAAAATAAAACTTGTACCTCAATAAATGAACCTATACAGGGTG
>OX393577.1:36624887-36853285 GCA_947652605.1 Elmis aenea | reverse complement strand
AACTTGTACATGGAAGCCTTCGAAGAACAAGCCCTACTCTCCAGCAAATTGAAACCGAAACACTGGTTCCGATACGTAGACGACACCTTCGTCATCTGGGAACATGGAAAAGAACCACTTCAAGATTTTCTAACACACCTGAACAACCTACACAAGAACATAAAATTCACGATGGAGGAAGAGAAGAATGGCGCGTTACCCTTTCTGGACATACTGGTCAAAAGAGAAGCAAACGGAGAACTTAGCCACAGCGTTTACCATAAACCGACCCATACCAACCGATATCTAAATGCTGCATCACATCACCATCCGCCCAAAAACAATCGGTGATCAACACATTAATACATAGGGCTAAAGAGATATGCACACCAGAAAACATCAAAGAAGAACTGAACATGGTCACGAGAGCCCTGCAAGAAAACGGTTACCAGCGTAAACAAATACTTCGTACCATACAAAAACATGCCACGCCAAAAGAAGGAAAAGAAAAGAAAGAATACATCGCTACGACTTACTTGCCCTACATCAGCGGAGTGACTAACAAAATATCAAAGCTTCTACAAAAACATAAAATCAAAACCGTTTTCAACGCTCCTTTGAAGCTCTCGAATAAATTAAGAAGAACACACGACACAGGACTACACCACGCGGGAATATATAGCATACCTTGTTCCTGTGGAAAAGTATACATAGGACAAACTGGCAGGAGTATACAAACGCGTCTCAAAGAACACGAAGGACAAACAGCAAGAAAACAAGTCGATAAATCAGCGGTAGCAGAACACGCCCAGGGTACAGGACACAACATCCTCTTTAGAGAAACAAACTACTGGCCCGCGCAAACCATTTCTGGCCAAGATTATATCGAGAATCATTGGAAATCGTCAAGAACCCCAAACAACTACAACAGAGACACAGGCATACAACTCCCAAACATCTGGAAACCAGTCATCACAAAATCACTGAGGCAGAACAAATCCATCAAGCGGAACGCCACGCCTCCACAAGCTGGATATATAAACCCAGCAACATCCCTCACAAATTAGTCGTTTTGAAAAAGACCAAGACAATGGTCGAAACGTCAACTACTTCTAAATATAGAAGACGCGGTTCCAAACCCGGAAACCAAGATTGTATTATGGATAACGGCCGCGAAAGCCTCAAGAATAAAAACAAAAGCATAGTTAATATCAGGGATGGAAAACGTAACGTAACGATACCCGATAACGTTATAATAACGATTCAACTATAATTTTTTATACAATAACGTAACGATATTTTTATAACGTTATATAACGTTATAATAACCGATAACGTTTCGTTAAAGTTATTTTGTATCGTTATTCTCTATAAATTAAATTTTTATATGGCGATCTTTTTATTTTCAGAAGATATAATATTTTGTTTGTATTTTAGAAATTAAAATGAAAATAAAATATCTCAACCTCAACGTAATTTTGTAGGTACTATTTTTTAAATTTACATTTACAGATCCCAAAAATAAATTCAGAGTTACAAATAAAAATTATTTTTATACAGCATGTTTCTTAAATAAGGCGAAAAAATTCGGGAGGTGATACTTAATCGAAAATTAAGATAGGTCTTTCATATATTTTTTTTCTTTAGGGTCTCCTTTCGGAGTTACACCCCCCTAAAGGGGATCGGTAATTGGGTTTTTATTTTATTTCCCAAATTTGGATAAATGTGGGAGATTTATGCTTATAAAAAGGTTTCCCATAGTAATATTTTTAATCATCTCCCACCTTCACAGGGGGCTGAAAAGTGCAACCCTTGTTGGTTTTTTTATCAGGACTTTATGATGGGTTGAAATCTAGCAATTTTAAATTTTCTTTAAAACTTGATTTATTTAGAATTTTTTTTTATTCTTTAATTGTTCTCGTTAAACCTACAGTTTTTGAGTAAAAAATTATATGAAAGAACATGAACCATCAAACATTCCAATATAAAACGATATTGGATAGAAGTGACGGGTGTAATTCATTTTGACGTTTACGCGGCGACAACGCTAAAACGCCCGTCAATTCTACCCAATATGAACATAAACATCATATTCACTAATTTAATTTTTTACTCAAAACTGTAAGATTTACGAGAAAAACTAAAGAATAAAAAAAGGTTCTTAATAAATCAAACTAACAAAAAATTTTTTTTGCAAAATTTCAACTCACCAAAAAGTTCTGATTAAAAAACCAACAGGGGTCGCACTTATCAGCCCCCTATGAAGGTGGAAGATGATTAAAAACAATACTATGGGAAACCTTTTAATAAGTATAAAACATCTACCAAATATCATTCTCCTACATTTATCTAAATTTGAGAAATAAAATAAAAACCTAATTTTATCGCTCCCCTTTAGGGGGGTGTAACTCCGAAAGGAGACGTCTAAGAAAAAATTGTTATATAAAAGACCCCACTTTATTTTCAATAAGAATCACCTTCCGAATTTTTTCGCATTATTTAGGAAACACCCTGTATAACATAATGTATGTAACGTTATATAACGTTAGTATAACATAACAATTCATTTTTTTAACGTTATTTATAACGTTATGTAACGAAAACAAATAATAAATAACGTTATACAATAACGTAACGATTTAAAACGTTATTCCAACCCTGGTTAATATTTCTCTTGAAGTGTAGCATATCAACTCCATTTCATCAACTCGGTACTCGGTACTCAGTACAAGTATAATTTGATATTCAATAGTGACATCAAATACGTCATTACAACCTGTATAATGAAAATATAATTATATTGGATGATTTTTAGAATAAATCGATGAATCAACAAACTTAATTTCACATATTTATGTACCGTTAACGTTTCCAAGTGCATAATTGAACTTAAATATGTTAATTTATTATATAAATAATTACAATAATTAAATCATTTGAGATTTTAACATATGAATGTTTGTAATTTTTATCGTACAGGTAATACTTATTTATATAGATACTAGATAGTAATTAATTAAGAAAAATTCACATGATTTATTAACGTTACCGCAGCAGTTATGTTGTATGGAATGGCAGTCGTAATTTAAAATTTATTGTTGGATTGTGTGCGATTATTCGGGACATCATAATTGACAGTTGGAATACCTACCAATCAATATATTTACATAATTATGTTATGACAATATTAACTATAATTCTATCATTTACGGTTAATAGTTTTCCGAACAATCTTGTGGGAGTGTTAGTTCCCATGTTATTTTGTAGGCGGCGACGAGATTGTATATGATACCACATAAAGAAGTTCATACACACTCAAATTGTTTTGTAAGAATGGTATTCGCTTTTAACAATTATTGAAAGTATTGTTTTAAAATGGAATTAAAACAAAGTTTGCCAAAATTATATACGGCTAAAATATATTAAATTAAAATGGCGAACCACATAAAAGGAACGTAAATAAATGAAAGCGGTATCCTAGTAACGCGGTTATGTTTGTTGTCAAATGCTATCTATCATATTATACAAAAAACAAAATATACAAAATTATACGATAGTTGTTTGACCTTAAAAAATTAGAGCATGTTCTATAGAATAAAAACCTATGGCATTTAAAATCCGTTGCATTTTTTTTCCTATGCACATATCAGACGTTGCGATTTTTTGGATTTGCGTTGTGGAAAAATGATTTGTAAGAAAAATCGCAACGTCTAACATGAGCTTAATAAGTCGTGGGTGGTAATTAAGTTCAAAATGACACAGAAATAAGGTGAAAAACAATTTTTAACTTATACCTTTGGAAAACAGTTTGTATCAATGACGTCACGAACGGTAAAGTAATAACTTTCAGCAGTATTTACGCAGTATGTATTATTAACCACAAATTTATGTCCAAATATGAAATATCACTTGGTACGTAAATACGTAGCGAATTGGCTTTTATGAGGTTATTTCTAGCTACAACGTTTATGTTCGATACGTTGCATAATGAAATTTAAATTAACTTCAACAGAACTTATTTTTATCAAGTTTGGGTCACTGCTATTACAGTTTTTTAATTGTTTGTTTTTAACTTGCCCCCATTTATCTTGAACTTTGTTGAGTATTTTGCTTTTGAACGTGTGATAATTCGTATTTTTTATTACTCTTGGATATTGCAAATAAAATATTGAGATGTGCATGGGTCAGATAAATTGGAGGTTTAGCAGACATGTGAAACACGAGTGACCTCGGTCGGGCGGGGGCTCTAATTACGTAGGTCAAGTGCGTCGTGCACTTACACGCCCATTTGGCTTGTGAGAAATCTTCTCTATGCACCTTACCGTCCCTCAAAGACAAGATTCATTTCCAAAAAAAGAGAGGTTTTGTAATCACCCGTTTGGTTTATTTAAATTGTTCTTCGTTATAAACGGAGCATGCTGTAGGGTGTGATGCAAAAGATGCACGCTTTTTAAGCAATCTTGTGGGTACAAGTAAAAGTTTTATTATTTTTATCAGATTTATACACTTTAATGCTTTAGGTAATTCGGATTTTTCTTCGTTTTATTTAAAATTAATCATTTCATCAATGTTCATATAACTTTCAGGTACAGTAGCAAGTCTTACATTAAATTGTATGTGCTTAAACGGCGTATCGTATTTTATTGTGTAAAACAAAAATTATAAATTAGCAATTTTCATGTATGCACATATAAAAATATCTTTTTTTAAAGACATCGCTCCTGCATAAGCAAATCTTGAAAAAACGTTATAAATTCGCTAAAAATGCATTACCTAACATGTTACTGTAAAGTTTGTTTTTGTTAATCATATTCGATGTTATACGTATTTTTATTATGCTTTAGCTTTTTAAAACTGAGACTGATATTGTAACAGACTTACCTAGTAATTTGTCAATATCACTTGTGCATTTGTGAAAGGTGGCATAGCGGTAAATATATATTTTGGTACTTACTATCCAAAGAAAATTATCAAACTACCATTAAAACATTTTTTTTAAAAGCTTCTTCATTTGATACATATTGCAAATTTTTTTAAAGAATTATCTTTTTCAGTTAAATGAGCTTTGAGCTGTGAGAAAAGTTATAATTTGTAATGGATGAATATATTTTGTTATATTTTCTGAAATTGATGGTATGTGTATTATGTTCAACAGACTATCGACTGTGTCATTATATACATTACCGTAAAACGGGATGAGGATGTAACTGACGGGATGAGCATGTGACAAAGAAATTTTCGCTTTAATCGCTTCTAGTTGGAGATTTGTAAAAGTTACTATATCGCCGCTAGAAAATTAGGTTTATGAGATCCCAGGGTTGGCACTTCTACATCAATTTTTTAAATTACTTGATCTTCGGTGGGGAAGAAATTTTGTTGTACTTAATTAACTGTTTTTCGCGTTTTACGCCTTTCGTGTTTGTGTTGTATTGGTGCACCTGCAGATCGAATCCCAAAGCTGAGGTGAGTGTATTTTTTGTTTTTCCTAATTTTCACCATGATCATATTCTCGAGTATTGTTGATATTACATTTAGTTTGAATTTTCGATGAAATATCATAAAAAAAATGAAGTTAATGGGTAACACTGTGACACCATTGTTTAAATGTTTTTATGTTGTTTTTCAGCAGATATTCGTCGTTTTGAGCGATGGTAAAAAAGTACGTCAAAAAAGTTAGTGGTAGAGTCTACAAAAATTGGACCGAAAATCAATTAAATGCGGCAATCGAAAAAATCAACAACAAAAAATCCCTTCAATCGACCAACGAGAAGTAGGTACCAATCTGTACTCTATAGGAGACTATATTCAAGTAAAATATGCGAAACCATTTTATCCTGGACAAGTAACTGCTATGGACGATTGAAAATATCAGGTCAGTGTTTTGTGTAAAATTGACAAATTTTGGAGTGGCCAACTGTTGAGGATGAGTTGTGGTACTCAAAAGAACGCATAATTTAGAAAATACCCGCTTAGAAAATGGGGCAAAAAATTTCCTTGTTGACATAAAAGGGTGACTTTAAAGATGTATTTTTATTTGTTTCTTTTTATTTTTTATGTTCTTTTATATTTAAATAAAATCTTTATAAAACCGAGCTTATTTTGTTATTAAAATTTCTAATTATGATTAAAAAACTGAGCTTCCAGACCGAATTTTTGATGAGCTAGCAATTCTAACATTCTGAACCCAATAGAGTGGGGAGAAAATGTTACAGGAGCAGTTCCATAATGGTGTTCTACTTACACTAACAAGGTAAACTATGGCTGTATTTTGTTTGGAAAAAAGTCTTTTTTAAACACAAATTGTTTATATTGCATTTTGTTTTGCAGTGAAAATTCGTTGTACTGTTCCTTTAAATTGATGCATTTTTGTTTTTATATACTTTTACTAAATCAGTTGTGAAAATGTATGCTTCAACTAGTAAAAGTTTAATTTTCGTTGCGTGTTAATACATTTACTTATCATACATTGGCTAGTAAGTGTAAGTTTACTGAAGTAACGTATTTAGATAGGTACTGTAAGACATATTTATGTTATACTTAAGTACATATACATATTCATTTACGCCCGCAATTTTTTTTAGAGGGAGCAAAACTTTTTCATGTTTCAATAAACATAACTTATTAATTTAATCTTTTGAATGTAAAACTTCTATTCCTACCTGTCATTGTTTAAAGATACAATAAAATCAAGGGGGAATGGCCTCCTTGTTCCTTCTTGCTGGCGCATTTACATATATAAAATGACCGTATTATGAAAAAGTGATGTATATTTTACATTTTAGCTCATAACATTTTTATAAAGGGTGATTGAATTTTGTGTTCCATCAAAAGAATATCACTTGGTATATAAGAGCTGAAGCGTAGATAAAGCTGTATTTTTTTGGATAATTTGGCAGATTTTAAAATTTTTAAGCAAATCCTTGTATTCTTTTGTATGTTATCTTATAACTGTTCATTGTGGTACTATATTCGAACACTTTGAGAAGTTTAATATGATAGAAGTTGTACGAGGCAAAAACGTAGCGGCTGCTGCAAAATTTACTAGCAAACATCACTTATTTATGAAATCATGACAAACTCCGCTAATAAAATTTTCACATAATTAGCCATATCTCGGTTATTTTTTGCAATAAATATAGAAAACGATGTATTTTTTAAGGTCAAAAAATTCTCTTTTTTACATATAAAGTCACGGCGTACTAGACTTTCATTTAAAAAAATATAAGTTTGCTTTATATTTCAAACGGTAAGAGTTACAAAGAAGATTAAATTAGACAAATCGTTCTTCTTTCGGAAAACTGTTCAGCGATGCTTTAATGTTTTTAAAAAGTGCCATGACACGCTAGATAATAAACAAAAATCAAAATGGACATTTTTTTAAAAATCTTTAATAACTCGGTTATACTTGATGGTACAAGAATATTTTGGGGGATAAGTAGTAGACTTATTTACGCACTGTAGAATGAAAACATTCATATGTTTTAAGATTGTTTAAATTCTTAGATAAGTTCCATAGTTTTCTATGACCTCATGAAAAAGCATTTTTTCTCCTTTCAGCAATATAGGGTTTAATGTATTTATTTTGATTTTTAGGCTCAACATTAATAGAAATATTAAAAAGTCTCTATGAAGTTATAGAGTGCCATGCATTTAAACAATATTGAGCAAATGAATGTGTTAATTTTACAGTGCGTAAAAAATCTACAACTTTTTCCCCAAAAATATTTTTGTACTATCAAGTATAATATACACTTACCGTTTACGAGATTCCAATAGTGGCCCTTCTATGTGGACCACCCTGTATAACATTCGGTTTTATTGTTATGAGAACTTATAGTGAATTTTCAAAAACGATGAAATTTCATTTCTGTTTGTAGTGCCAAAATGGAAAGTACCTAATATAAAAATCTGTAAAAAATAATAATCTGATTGACCGATATCAGATTTTCGCTAACTATTATGGTAACTGAGATATCCCGTAAAACATTCGAATTTGGTCCACCCTGTACACTTAATAATAAGCATTTTATTCGCTAATTTGTATTTTATTACACTTATTTTCGTAGGTGATTTGGCCTACCAACGTCAAATTTTATTTTACATGTGAATTTTAGTTTGTAAAGGGTTAAGCCAGAGTTTAGTCAAAAATTGCGCTGACTGCAAACATTCGAAAAATAGTGACAGCTAAAGATCTAAACTCCTTTATATGATGTGATTATGGAATTAATCAAGAAGAGATAACTAGATACCAATATAATTTTGCAAATTTTAAAGAACATTATGATTTTAGTTATTTTTGACGGAAAACAGTACAGAAAGGGCGACTTATTTTAAATTGTTAATTATGTTGGCAATACGAAACACCAACTTTTCGAGTTGTATAATAAAAACACTTAACAATACAACCCGAACTGAGGCAAATGCGTATTAACAGTCAAATCGAATTAACTTCAACATGTAAATGTAGTAAATTGTGTTGACTGCTACTCAAATTGTTTTGTTCAATAGATCTTAAAAAAGTTTATTTTGATGAATAACAATTGAACTAATAGTAACTTCAATGGTTAAGTAAAAACATGTTTTTTTTTTGTTAAACTACTTTATAACAATTAGAAAATGACAGTTATTATACGAACAAATAAATGTTGTATATTTTTCAGTCAAGTTTTCAAGAATCGAACCATTAGGCATTCATTTACCTTCACGTTTTTAATTTTTATAGCGTTTTTATTGATTGTATAGTATTGTAAATCATGTAGGTTAGGGTTAGACTGAACGGACACATCAGACCGCCCACTACAAATCAGTAATTTATAATAATAATTCTTACAAGATCTTTTAAATCACCTGTAACCACCTCCTGGTCGCTATGGTTGTTTATAGTCATCACTAGTCTGGGCGGTCATCATCACCATCAAGCATTAACCTGTTTTTATAATTTACATAGAAACTTTAATGATTTTCAACTTGATTTTGTATTTTCACAATCAAAATACTTTTATTAGTTTTATTCTATTAAAAATCACAAAATTTACATATTTGTTTTTGTTGATATTCACTCATATTTTATTACTGTTTTTTTTTTGTTATATTAAATGCTCTAATAAAATGTTGATTTCTAAATTTTATTTAATTTATTATTTACAGTTTTTTTATGTATTTCATCATTCAAGAAGTGCGATTAATTTAGTGAATATATACAAAAGTGTTTTTTTTTGTCAATAATTAATGCAGCAATTGCAATTATTGGTGACGGGATCACAATAAATTCTAAATTCTGGAAAAAAATGTGAAAATTCCCTGTTATTAATTTAATTCGACCCAGGTTAGGTTTTGAAAATAAAAAAGGCAATTTTTGAGCATCCTAATAATTTCACATGCCTGATAAACTGATGATATTAATTATTTCATGGTATACCCAGTTACTTTGTTATTAAATGAAATGAAAATAATTCTTATAGCAATAACAACATTTTAAAAAAATTTGACCTTGAATGTTATTGTTTTTTTTTTTGCAATTAAGAATAGTCTAAACAGACTGTCAACATGACCATTTTTATTAAATTGAGAAAATCGCCATGTGTCCAAAAAAATATTTGGGTTGCGTAAATAATTTTATTTTACAACAAATTATGATAATATTAAAAAAATAAGTGTCACTTATTTAAGATTTAAGCCAAATTAATACTTATGGTGTTCATACGAAATGAAAGTTCATTTGTATCTATATCTTAGTAATTAAGTATGTTTTGAAAATCTTATACAATTTGGCATGTGAACATTATATCAGGCCAGTCAAAGGGAGGTGCAGCGGGTTCATGCGCATGGAGCCTTACAATAAAAATTAAGCAAAATACAAAAAACTAAAAACAAATGAAAATTTTAATGAAGTTAAAAAACGAGGATCTCAAGAAAATTTGTTTATTGTATTATTTTGAATAATATTTTATTTTTCGTAAAATGATGTTAGACTCTTTTATCGTTGAGAAATTTTTGGAGGCCCCTAAAAATATCTTGCACCCGGACCCCTTCAGAGAGAAGGTTGCATGTCATAACGCAAAAAAATTAGATTTTAATGTTGCAAAAGATAATAAAATTTTGCTTTTATTAAATTTCGTATGAAGTTTTCAAAACATTTAAATATATCTCAACAAATTGGACTGTATTACAGGTAACTTTTTGCTAGTTTAACCGAAACTCTATATTTTATTTTTTATTAAGTGATATCTTAGAGCCGTCAATGCTGGTTGTATCACTTAATTGGGGTCACTTTAGGAATCCCGCTTATTATATGAGATAGAGATTCGGTTAAACGAGCAAAAAGTTACCGATAATACAGCATTTTTTGTATTAGAGTTAGAGATATTCAAATGTTTTGAAAAGTGCATAGTTATCTCGATAGAAACATAAAATTAATTGTTAAATTTTTTATTTTGTATTCTATCGTTATTAGTTGTTGTAATAAAAATCTGAAAATTTTGTCTATTGCGATTATCAACTACGCCAAATTAAGTGGTGATATCAGTTTTTTTCACAGCACACTTAGTTGCGAAGATACTAGTGAATTTTTGATATTCTTATAGACCAGTGTTTCTTAAAGTGTGGTCCACGGACCCCTAACGGTCCCCTGAGCCTTTTCATATTGTTTGAAAATCATGCAATATTATTTGCCAGGCTAAAAAAACAAAAATATTGTCTAAAAAACAATTAATTGGGGTTCTCTGTAAGCTTTTCATATGCGAAGGGGTCTTTAAAGTAAAACAATAGAGGAAAATGGTTACAGATCAAATATTTAGGCGTATCAAATACGCTAAGCTCAAAAATTCATATTCTTATTACGAGAACTAAATAAGATTTTAAATTAAATGAAAAATCGCTACATGTAATTGTTTGCTTATATCAGATTAGCCGTACATTTCACAAAACATATAAATATCGCTACATATGAAGCTTTAATATTGAAACTTTTTGCTAATTTAATCTAATTCCAATCTCTTATAGTAAGCGAGATCCATATTCGCTCGAATTAAGTGCTACACGCACTACTCAGATGGTAAATAGTATCTATGTTTAACGCTCTAAAGTCTAAAAGTTGTCTAGACTAGATGATTATAAAAAAAAAACGAAAATATAGAAATTTTTAAGTACCTACTTTATTGTTCACGGTTAAAATTATAACGTTTTATAAATTATATCAATTTGGTTCTTGTTTGTTGCGTTTTAAAATCGGCTGGTGGTTTACTTTACATTTATCTGCCTATAACTGCATTTAATTAGGTACTTGGTTATGATTGCCAACACATGATATAGTTTAGTTTTTTCATTTTAATTGGTAGGTAAGTGTGCAACTGTCATTTTCTTTGCTGCTGTTATGGTTATATTTTTTGTATAGAACCTGTGAGTTATATGTAAATTTATGGAACTATTTGGTCTAATATGTTTTCTTAATTCAAAATAGCGACATAATCAACGGTAGATTGGCCTATCGGTGATTTATAATGAACTGGTACTAGGAGGATTATGAGACTACCAAAAGTGCTACCATACTCGATAAATAATTTTACGGCACCTCGTTTTTGTGTAGGTTTATAAAAAAAAACCGTTTGAGGTAATTAAGCAGTAAATAAGTCGATAACTTAATAAAAAAATTGTGGAAGAAATCGATAATTAAGCGGACAAAAAATTGTTTAGAAAAAGTATTACTGAACAAATTTTTTTTTTGTGTTTTATAAGTAATAAAATATTGACCTAATTTAATTGCAGATTAGCTTCAAAATTACTCGAAATTATCGGAGTTTCATTACCAATAAATAATTGAAATCACTGCACTTTATGTTTCGGGTATTTAGATTATGGTAATTAATTCAATTTTAAACTATTTGCTCTATGTTAATATATAGGTACTTAAAAATTCATGAAATATGTTATTACTTTTAAAGTTGATTAATGTAGGACAGTTACAGAAAGTTATTTCCTCAAAATGTGCTTAAGTAAAAAAATAGTGACATTTAAATATACATATATGTATTAAATGTAAGAATTAAAATCCAATAAGTTACAGTAATTTAAATTGTTTTTAAATAAATAAAAACTATTAAAATGAAATCACAATTATTTTAGATTTTTTTTAAAAGATAAACTTGTCAAAATATATTTTGCCATTAACTTTAAATATTCTCTTAAGTTCCATGGCGTTATTGTTAGGGTAGGATAGATTATACACACGGTGTGCTGGACCTGGCTCGGTTCGGCTCGCGCAAGCCGGTCGTTAAGATTTTTGAAACTCTGCGAGTTGGTTGTTAAATTATATTCTTCGAATAAAGTTTGAGTCGTATTTGTGTAGTTTTTGTTTAAAGTAATTAAAAAAATATATATTTTCACAAAAAATAGTGTAAATGTGCAAAAAATATACACTTGTTTTCTTAAATTACATAACTATTATGGTTTAGCTTACGATTACCGACTGCTGTGTTTGGCGAGCATATCCTGCGGCAAACAAAATATTTTCCGATCCGCATCATATTCTGAAATGGCCAAAAGAGTAAGATAATACAAACTTTATGCAAGATTTTGCTCTGATGATACTTAGACATTTTAGGAGAACTTGCTATTCTTTCGAATGCTGGTAATGCATTTCTAGAAGGTATCCAAGGCAAAAAAAAAGATTAATTATGCTTACTGATATTATTAAATGAATCACTTAGATAACCCAACAATTTATTAATCCTTTCGCTACGACGGGTGACTATGGGCGACTATAATCGCCCTCCGCGAAACGCCATTGTATACACGACGGGCGAATAGGCGCCCTCCGCGAAACCCCATTCTATAGGTACACGACGGGCGACTATAGTCGCCCTCCGTGGAATATCCAGACTGTACTGCTTTCTCTATTATTTATCGTAAACAACAACCCTTTCGATATTTAGTTTGCAATTCAGTGCATGTCAAAAGAACGATGTAGCGAAAGGGTTAAACTCTAACTATTTAGATTAGCTAAGAGAAATATTATCTGGTTGCGGGTCCAAAAGAGATTTTATGTAAAGTGGTAGTAGTTGTTTGAAGCAGGAACTAACTGAGCACGGAGCCAAAAAGTAAACGAAATAACGAAAATAATCAAAATTTTTATAAGAATCAAACCGAAAATAAAAACGAAATTTTTGGTATTCGTACAAGATTGAAAACGAAATAAATAACTATTTAAATTTTATTCATTAAACACGAACGGTTTAAATATTTTTTTAATTTACAATTTATTTTATAAACATTTAGTGAATCATCCATTATGACTGATATTTTTGTCTTTTTAATTAATCACGATAGAATCGAATTTAATTCAAATGTATTTAGTACAAAAATAAATTGAAAGTGACACCCGCCATATTATCAGATATACACATAAAACAGATCGAGTTGTGTTTTTACACCTGACGGGTGCGAATTTATCCTAAATAAAATGCACAAGTTTTATTTCAATTTACGGTAATTACTTTTAAAAATTTGATAAATTTATTATGGCAGTTCGCCGTCAATAAGGATCAAAACCCAACATATTGCCGTTTATAATTTAGCTGGGGCCCAACGATTGCTAAGAAACCGTAAAAAAAGTAAATGGACTTTAAAAATCATCACATACACTTTGTTTTTATCACTACTCACTAGATTACCAAAAGTGCAAAATAACCTCCAAATTTGTTCGTATTCAAAGGCGAATCGTATATTAATATACATAATATTACACTTGAAGTATTTATAATCTGTATAATCGAATATTCCTATATTCCTATCGTATCAATATTAATGTAGTTATAAGGTTATAACCGATAATAACAATTTTTTAATTTTGGTTCACTAAAGCGAAAGCGATTTTTTTTTAATGGAAACGTAAAGCGAGAAAACTAATTCTTCGTTTTTGTTCTGATCAGAAATGAATAAAATAGTTTTCGTTTTGGTCCCTGGTTTGAATATGAAATTTGATAAAAGTTAATATTAATATTCAATTTTATCACGAACCACACACACAGCTCTTCGTTAAAAATCGTGATTTAAATTATTCCTTCCGATACTAATATTGTTGTTGCGGCAACACATCTGAGTTATAAAATTACTTAACTTTTACGTTATATAAATAATTACACATAGTATCTATTTTGCATAAACTTTTGTCATCATGAACAATTCCACATTATTGGGGTGATTTTTGATTGCGTATAGAAATCTTGCACTATACAATAAAATGAAAGCGCACCATGCCAAGCATAATTTTGTATTCACTTTAATCCTCTTATATTTAATTTTATTGTATAGTTAAAACGAAATTAGCTTTTATTTCATTCGCGTTTCGACCCAGCACGATTTACAGTTTATCACTCCAAAGAAATGCCTCTTAAATTGTAATTGAATTTATTCAAAGAACTTAAGATTATAAATAGGTACTAAAATTTTTTTATTCTTCCGAAACTTCGTAATTGGTCGTTAAAATCAAACCGACGCAACCAGATGCGATATGTCTGATTTGTGTGATTGACGGCAGCATGGTAAAGCCGTCACTGGCCTGAGTTCATATCCGGCAAGGGATATGAACGTTAATGTCACGATATACTGATTTAAACTGGAATCGTGAATATCTCTGTAAAAGTCTTCATGCATGGAGCAGTAGGCGCGAGAACATTGTTAAATTTCTTGACCTCTGATGTACAACAGTAGCTTGTGATTGTTTCTCCAATTGGCACAAATGTTACGTTGTGCGAATTTGACCTGTTCTTTTATAATAACTAAAAAACCTTTTTCATTAAGAGTAGCCAGTAGCCACCAGATAATGTAACAGTTGTTGTTTTTCAGAATTCTTTATTCGTGTAATTAAAAAGTGATTTCTTATACAGGGTGGTCCA
The DNA here is from genome assembly GCA_947652605.1 of Elmis aenea. Classification (NCBI taxonomy): domain Eukaryota; kingdom Metazoa; phylum Arthropoda; class Insecta; order Coleoptera; family Elmidae; genus Elmis; species Elmis aenea. The sequence goes on along the minus strand of OX393577.1, from coordinate 36,838,415 downwards.
CTTTTTAGTAGCAGAACTTTAAAAGTCGATAGAAAAACCGATTTTAAAGCGAATATATCATATCAACTAACATGGGTCCAAAAACGCTTCATTTTAAAGATACAGTGTGTTGAAATTTTCAAAAAAGAACGATAATGTTTAACCGTTTCTCAACCAGTGGATATATTTAAACCAAATTTGGTATACAGCACCACCTTACAGGTTACCACAATCGGTGAAAATTTCAAGTCCCACAAGCAACAACCAGTGGCGGAGTTGTGGGGGTTCAGTTTTAATAAATTTTATAAAAAACTAGTACGGCCCTGTTCAAAATCAAACTAGAACTTGTTGTTGGGTAGAAAATTTTAATCTAAACAAAAAATGTCTCTTGAGTTTTTTTCGTATCTGCCACCGTTTGGCGCGTAATTTGATTATTTTACTATTTTCGCGAAAAATTTGCTCCTAAGTTTGATCTAAAAATATCGCGAAAAGCAGAAAATTGCAACTTGCAGAGTTAATGCTCACTAATCGTTAATTTAGCGAAACTTCTTCCCTTATTATTAGTATGTTCTGTTATTAAAAACTGCAAAAATCGGTAATTACTTCTTTATTATGAATATTAGCTATATTTTTAGATCGAATTCGCGAATTTCGCGAAAATAGTAAAATAATCAAATTACGCGCCAAACAGTGGCAGATACCAAGAAAAGTCAAAAGACACTTTTTGTTTAGAATGAAATGCTCTACCCAAAAACAAGTTCAAGTTTGATTTTGGACAGGTCCGTACTAGTTTTTTTATAAAATTTATTGAAACTGAACCCACAACTCCGCCACTGGTTGCTTGTGGGACTTTATTTTTATACGGATTGTGGTAATCTGTAAGCTGGTGCTGTATACCAAATTTGCTTTAAATATATCTACTGGTTGAGAAACGGTTAAACATTATCGATTTTTTCGAAAATTTCATATCTTTAAAATGAAGCGTTTTTGGACCCATGTTGATATGGAATATTCGCTTTAAAATAAGTTTCTCCATCGACTGTTTAAGTCCTGTAACTAAAAAGTGGACCACCCTGTATTGTATTGTATAAATAAAATGCACAACATAACAAGTTCTTTAAATAAATGTGAACGTCCAAGGCGTTTCCGTCTTCACAATATAATTCCATAACGGCACCAACATCGTTTTACAAATTACTGAAATAATTGGTCTAGCAACATTAGTATTAAGATATTTAAAGAAGTTCGGTTATGTATCAAGTATTTTATCTCAAAATATTTTTGGTGTGTGTAGCGTGGTATATTTCTCGCTAATTTCGTTATAGAAGTGAAACATGATTACAACTATTTATTAAATTTTATGATTTAACAAGATATCCCAACACTCAGACGCTTTCTTTGAATAATCAGCAATCATATACTAGAATATGAAAGGTAACAAAATGATTGCCTGTAGGTATTCGAAATGATAAAAGTTTTAACAAGTACGGATGATTGCGCTGATAATCTTTTTAAGTTCAAAATACTGCTTTAACACATCATGATCTTTGTTTAAGGTCCGTAGCATCGTGATGTACTCAGGTGAAGTGATTAACCGTGCATAGCGACTCTCGAGATGCTGATGTGTTGAGTGTTTGACTATTTGGCTCTAAATCAATGAAATCTAATGAATCTAGATACGCGTCTGGAACTGCTTACCGGTACAATGCCATTAAGGCAATGAGATACATCAAACCATACAATAAGCCATTCTTTTATACATTCGTTGAGAACTCGGCTACTACGAGATGAAGTTAGATTAGGCTAATTATGATTTATTAAGAAATGAAAAGGTACGTTAATAATTGCAGAAAATACCGATAAACGCTATTAAATTATACAGCGTTTTCAATTGTAATTCTTTGTATCCTTTAGGTAGTTAGATTAGACAAAATTAGATGCTGTTAATTTTAGTTTCCTGTAACAGGCGGTAATTAAAATGTTGTGACGTTCATTATCTTTGTACAACTAAAGTTTATTACATATTACAACTAAACGCTACTATTACGATAACTTTTCGCTTGTTTAAGGTCATATATTATAATTTCAAGTTAAAGTTTATTGTTATTTATATTTTATGATTTAAGGGTAGGTACTAGAATTGTAAGCAAAGGGGCTTACTTTCAAATAAAGATTTCTTACATTACTCATAAGATGAATTAAGTGTTTATATTGTTTAGATAGGTAATTAACGAGTATTGTGATCGCGACCATAACAATTGAAAAATAAAGTTTCAAAACCGGATTTTCCTCGAAGTTTTGTTCGAGTTTCAAGTTATTCAAACATCAAACCGTTCGAAGTTCAAGGGTCCACTGTAATAACTTTTCCCTTGGGACGAAATAATAAAAGATTTGTGAAGAAACACAAATTAATGATGTACCTAACAAATTTATAATGTGTTTACAGAGCAACGTTATACAACGTGATTACTTTACGAGTGTTTTGTGACTACTCTTGTTAACCCTTTCTCTACGACGGGCGGATATAGTCGCCCTCCGCGAAACTTCGTACATATCCGAGTTTTTATTTACAGGTTTAAAAACAACTCGAGTTAGAAGCGCGTTTGTACGTATAGTGGCGTAGGCACGGGATGCATAGAAGGGGTGAAAACTCCTTCTATAGGGTCGCAATAAATCGATATCTATAGGGCCCGAGAACTGTAAATTTTGTGCTAAAAATGTAAAAAATGGGACTGGTTAACCTAAAAAAAAGATCGTCGGCTCTTTTTGCGTTTGTTAGTCCCCCTATATGGAAGCATCAAACATCCTGCTGCTAAAAAAGTAAAAAAGAGACAAATGACCTAAAAAAAAATATCGTCGGCTCATTTGCGTTTATTAACCCCTCCATGGAAGCATCCTGCCCCTACCTACGCCGCTGTGTACGTACGTATGTGTTTTAAAATAAATGGTTATTCAATAATTCAATTACTTCCACAGTAGTACGTAGCTGTGTTATATAAAGTTTGTACGTAGGGTTGATCGAAGGTAAAAAAAAGGTCTATGTTCATACTTATCTAGATTCTAAATTCTAAGGTTTCAGTGCGTCGCTGTTTAACAACTAATTAGTAAACAAAAAATGTGTACTTATTTATTTTTCTTAACATGCATGCACCGCTTTACCCACAATACATTTTTTTGGGATCATTAATCGAACCAAATAAATATTAGAAACAACTCTACTCCGCCTAGAATAAAATATGCATAATATTTATTAGCATCGTTAACATCGATTTTAAGATCACATAAATTTGTTTTTGGAATGAAATGTCTTGTCGTTGCGTGGAATTACTCTAAAAAAGCAATTTGAAAATGCCAATTATCTTTTTTATTTTGAACATAATTACTAAATGTTATTTTAAATTAGTTTAATAGAATCTTGGGTTTTGCTTTTTTTATTCTCGTGGTCCTATAGGTAATTTTTTATCTTTGACGTGAGTTATGTACTTTATATAACATGATTTAACGGTAGTTTTATTACGTTGAATTTCATTATCTGTTTATAATGCTGTCTAGTCATTAGCGAGATTTCCGCCAATAGTGTTTTTTTGGTGAAAAACTAATAATCAATAAAGAACGTTTATTGTTGATTGTGTTGTTTCATTAGAATTCACCAAAATGGACTGGTAATTAATTAGTCGGTACAGAAAGTTGTTCGTTATAAAATTAAAGTTTCCTCCCGACACTATGTGCATTTAATAGACAATCTTATGTATGAGCATAACGAATTGCCGGCATGAATGCACGTATCATGTGCTGCAATCTAGTCCTGTGGAACAAGGAGTGTAGGTAATATATGTTATTTTACTGTGTGAAGTTTTAATTTTATCGCTATTAAATACTTTCCTATAATTTTCAATACAATACGTGATCATTCATTATGATATGAAAATATATTTTTTTGTAAATTTTGCTGAACTTATTAAACATGAAAAACTGTCTAATTAATTCCATAATATTTTTAAGCTAAAATTACAGGCATGATCATGTGTATGAAAATTTTATAACGTAATATAGGTAGGTACATAACAATCCAATAAATGATTTTCTTTTTAAATTCAATTATATATATTTTCTTTTAGGTAAACACGGAATATAAATAAAAAATGGTTTTATTTCAAAAATGAACTCTACTAATGACATTTTTTGTACAAACTGGCAATTAAAAAATATATTTTTATTTTTGTCGATGGCATTTTTATGTCGACAATTAAGATTCAGGCAATCTACTCAATTTTCTAGGATTTTTAAATAAGTTTAAATTTTATCAATATAAATAAGCTTATTTAAAAATCATTGTTATTTGTTTTACAAGTTTTTATAAGACTTCAACTAATCAAAAGACTGGTTTTGCAATTAGGCAAGAAATATTTCAAAATAAGCTTATTTACATTAATAAATAAATCACTTAAATAGTCAAACAATTTATTATATAACATTTAATGATTTGTAGTAATCTAATTACTTTCTAATTTAGGAACCTAGGATGATACACACAATGAAAAATATATAAAACGTGTTTGTTTCATTTCAAAATTTGGTTGTACCAAAGTGATTGTTCTCAATTTTAATTAATTATATTTCATACTGTAACAGTAACAAACCATTTGCACATATTTCAGGATTACATGTTTTTAAATAAAGTTAAATAAATTATTTATTTACTGTTTTCTATTTATGTTATTTTTTTAGAAATTTAATGAGTTTAAAGTGTAAGCAAAATAAACTTCGTATAAAAAAGACAAATTATGACTTAGGTATATTCTCAGGTACTATTATTCAAGTTACCATAGAAACTATTGCTTTCATTTGTGTTTGTTTATTTACCTATTAACTTACTTTATAGCAAGTTGCTTATTTTGTTTTTTAAATGTTCGATTTCTATTTTCACAATATACAGAGAAAATCCATCTACGGAGGTATGTCCGCAACATCGATATCTAATGTGTGCTATGTAAATAATTAAAATAAAAGCGAAATAGACCTAAGATTCTTCAGAGGTTCTCGAGGTACCGCGTGCTGGACACCGAGAAAGCGCATGCGTGCATTTCCACGCTGTTTTGATTCTTGCATGAATACTCAGCACACGTTGATTGTCAGCGACGTATAGTGGACGTATTGTGTATCAATCATACGCCTACACTTTTTGAAAAGTACGATTTTTGTTTTGTCTAATTTGAAAAACTACGGTAAAGACATTTGCGATTGCAAATGGGGTTGTACAAATTAAATTCTGTTAAATAAATTTAAAAACGTGAGTTGATTGCGAATCATTGGTGAAAAGAAAAATAGCAACACAAATTATATTTCAGGGACAAAGTTAACGCAAATAATGTGCTAACAACATTAAAAAACTAATTAATGAACTGTACATGAAACGGCGGCATGAAAAATTGTGTCCCAAAAAATTAGTAATTAGTGATTGGTGTAGTTAGTTTATTAACGCAATAGTTACCTACATACTTTTGAATAACGCTCGGTATTTTTTTTATATGAGGATTATTGAGTATTTTATTAAATTTGCGTCAATGCTTTATTATAATTATTTGTGAGAAAAAGTTTTTTGTACAAAAAGTAAAATTAGCAATTAAATTTTAAACAAAATGCTGCGAATAGAATTGGAAAATTAATTTTATTATAAACAGGAAGTTAATGTGAGTGATATTAAATATTTACAATTGCCGCGTGGTGTGAAGTACTTAAAAATAATTGTGATAGTTAATAATTTATTTGACGGTAAGACACCTTTCGCTTTTTAAACTATGGAAATTTCAACATTGGAATACGCGCGAAACCTCCTCGATTTTAATTTACGGCTAGGATATTGTGATTGTTTATGTAGTTGATGTATTCTAAAAGTTCGTAGTAAAATGTAAATTTAATAGCCTGGTGTTAAAGCAAAGTGAATTTTTGGATACAAATCTGTGGACACATAAATAAAAAAAAGTGCCGAGTGTCAGATTTGACTGAATTAAATGTTGTTTGCATCATGAAAGTACGTTTATTAAGTAAAGCTTTTTAAGTAAAAGTGAGTGTTGGAGACGATGTCTACAGAATGCTGTTGCCGGACGAGACGTACGAGCAGAACGCCGCTGCTGCGGGGCACCTGCTGGCCGTACTGCGGGTGTATGACGACTTCCTCGCTCGTCACCGAATACGGCCCGAGTTTTTCTGCAGGTGGGTTCACCCGAAACTGTGCTAGTACTTAATATGGCTATACAGTTGGAATATATGAAACTTAATTACTTAAATTACTGGAACTATGTCGTTCGTGACATTTACCAGATCTTTTTAAGACAGATTTTTGTATATCGTCCCGTTACGAAAATGTGATTACCATTTTGATTTACAAAAAGTTTAATGAAACACGTTGTTCGAAAATTATCATAGGCCTATTTCAGGTATAGGGAAAAGGAAGCGTTACAAAAGAGATTAAGCAGAGTAGTAGAAGAAGCATCCAAAAGTAGCAGGCGACACTCGAGCTCACGTGGTAAGTTTTTTTGAAAATACTTTACTCTTACCGTTAAATAAAATTACTATCAATTTTAGTTTATTTACCTAATTAAATTTTATAAACACAAAACATTTAATCTCCAAGAGGCATCATATGTATTTTCAGCTTCTTTATAATTTTTCCCTTTTTTTGTATTACCTTAACAAGGCATGTTGTAAATTATTTATCATAAATATTGTAAATTCCACAACAGCGACTTAAACTCATCGTCGGCTTTAAACCTGCAGTCACATCCAAAAATATTTGTGACATAACGAGAAAACCATGCCTGTCTGTCAAGAGATTGTTTTATGTAGAAAAAGAATTTTACATCTTATTATGTTGCATGTTGTGTATAATTACGATGATTGAGTAAGATAATGTTTTTGTTGAAGCAAACAGTCGCATCAACATGAAAACGGCGCTTATACCTAGTTTTTTTAAAGTTAACCGAAAATAATGCGGTATACAGAACTATAAGCTGTTAAATGCGTTATAATTATACAAAACATATCAATAAATATCTGTTAAGGGTAAATAAATAACCTATCCAATTGAGCTGTTATGTGGAATTGATATTGGCTAAAAAGCAACAATTTTATAAGAATTTTGATAAATATTGTGCGATAATTAGTGTGATCAACGTGGAAAGCGATTTCAATGTTTGTTTTCTTTTTATTGAAATGGTAATTAAAAAAAAATAAATGAATACCATTTAACTTGTTTTATTTTTGTTTGTTATTGTGCAATAGGGATACATAAATCAAAGACAAACTGCTAGATTTTCACAAAATATAGTTTATGTGAAGCAGGACGATTGCCGAGAAAAAAATGCGCTTATTAGTTGTTCTTTTATATCACAACTTAGCAGCAACTTTAATTTACGTTGGTAGAGAAAAAATCACGCAAAAATTATTTATGATAATTCCACTGTCATTAATGTCAATGCAAATGCATACGATTTATCGCGTTTGCTAGCGGATAAATAGGAACCTTACTATTTGCAATCGGATACATTTTTGTTTACCTTTACCATGGCAACGCAATAAAATTTTAGAATCTTTGTTTACTTCACCATGGCAACGCAATAAAAGTTTTAGAATCTTTGTTTACTTCACCATGGCAACGCAATACAATTTTAGAATCTTTGTTTACTTCACCATAGCAACGTTTAGAATAATGTCAAAAGTTAAGTTTTCAACGTGTGTTTTATTGTTTGAACGGAATTAAACAACTTTTAATTTAAATAATAACTAGTAGTAATATATTTAAAACATTGCGAGTCAGCAAAGAGATTTGGTGCTGCAAACAAAATAAATAAATATTTGTATAGGTAATTCTTATCAGTCGTGGAATTTTCGCTACAAATACCATTCGAGGTTAAAATTTTAGCAGGCCAAATTTTTATTTGTAACACTCGTTATTGCTTTTTAATTTAAACTCGTTAATTATAAGGTACTAAGCAACTACTCGTGTCAAACAGAATTTGGCCGGTAAATTTTAACCTCTAATAGTATTACCCCCGACAATTTTTTTTAACAGTCAATGTATATTATACTTCAGAGTAGTATATTGCACTATTGAAATAATTGGTAATAAAATGGTAACAATTATCAATTATTGAATAAATCTATTGGGTAAATCAGTTTGACTTTCTCACTCCTATAACTTGGTTTTTATAAGAGAAATTACTAAAGCGATCGTGTTTTGTCTTGTCAGATATACCTAACGATTGTTAAGATTTTGTGAAAAATAAAAAAATAATTTTGAATCCCATTTTTCTCAACAATTTTTCATGTAAGTATGTTTATTTTTTTATGCATGAAGGGATTTAGAATTAAAAAAGTATACTATGTATTTTTAAAAAAAAATGACTATCGCCAGCCTGACATATTTCATCGTAGACAAAACATTGTAACGTCATTTAATAAAGAATTTCCCGTGATTTACGTATCTTAAAATGAAAAATTATAGGGGTGCGACAGTCAATCCCAGTATATTGATAACAACTGTTATTATTTTTTTAATTGCATGGAATAAACATGTTAATTTTATTAAAAATATACATTTCTATACATACTTATCGAATATACCGGTGTATAAGACGACCTGCGTGAAGGACGAGGTTCAATGTTCAAGCTATCTTTCATGTTTTTAGCTTACGTACATCAGTCAGACCCTCTACAATGAAAGGTAGAAAAGGCCTGGATAAGTAAGTAATATCAGTCGTATAAGACGATATGAAATTAGAGGAATGACATGTTTCCAGTTATAATGGTATTTATCGGAAACATATCAAAATAAAATAAACTTTTTATGTAAAAATTATATATTTTTGTATATTAAAAAAAATATCATGTTACACAATATCTTCTCCTGTATAAGAATATATTACAACTAAATATTCATCCAAGAAACCAAGCTCTCTGTTTTTTGTATTTGTTAGGGTAGTCTTATACGCCGGTATATACCGTATACAGGGTGATTTATAATGGGCGTTAAAAATGTGATAGTTTGTTGGGGAGGTAATTTTAATTAAGAAATGTTATATGTATAGTAATTGTAATGCATTACCACACAAATCACAAATCTTAACGTTTAAGGTTTAAGGTGTTATGTCTAGTGAATTTACCACTGTTATACAACATGAATTCTTATTTTATTGGAACGAAAAACTTGAAAAGTTTAAGTAATTCAAAGTCTTATTTCATATATTAAATACAATAAATTTTCTTCCGGTCATCTTAACTTCGTGATCATGTTATTGCCTGGCGACAAAACGTGATCAGTGGATTGAATTTTTAGGAATCAATAATCAACTTATGCTTCACTATGACAGTATATGCTTTGTCTACTGACAATACTTTGTTAACAATCGAATTCGAGTAGTTGACTTGTATATCTAGCAAATTTTCTGGTTAAATTATTTAATTATTAATACTTAAGTCGACAAAATTGCAGTGTTACTTTGATAAAAAGCGTTTTCACTGAAGCTGTGTTCGTTTAGAGATTAAATTATGATATTTTTAATGGACTATTCAATTGTTCGTTGCTATGGTTCCAATACTTTGTTTCTAGCAATTTCAATTTGGACACATGCGAATCCAATGTAAGTAAACTTTTTGATGGTATACGGAATTTTAAATCTATAGTTTTATTAAGTCGTTAATTTTTATTTAATATTTTGAACATACATGTTTGCGACAGATTTTTTTATACATATTCATCACTGATATAAACAAAATTAGTTGAAATAATACAAATAGGCGATATCTTCCAAATTTTACTTTTCGTTTCCAAACATATCATCAATTGACAAGCCCAATTGCGCGAGCTAATAAAAATCTCTAGCGATTTTTTTGGATTTCGACATAGGAATCTTTCTAATGATATCTTTTCGTTTGTTTCGTGTCTTATGGGATTTTATGAATGTTTTTTTAAAGGATTAATTATGACTTGCTAGTTGAAGAGAATCGGCCTAGAATTACACAATAGCGTAAAATTTAGTTCCCAAAATGTTTTTAAATACTGTAGCAACATAATAAATATGTTTTTTTAAATAAATGAAAGTTTCAGTACTTTTTAGATTTTTGTACAAATCACTTGCAAATGGAATGGTGATGTTTAGGTCAATTGTAAATTAAAAAAATTATAGATTACATTACATTACATTACTACATAACATAACATAGCAAAGCTTTGAGTAAGCCAATAATTCGAAATTTCAAGTAGAAATATCTTTTATTAGTTTTACTGCGTGATTGTGTTTAAATTTGCCATCATTAACAACAGTGGAAATAATCATCGAATGACCTACAAACGCAGATTAAACGAATTTTGTATTTAATTGTTCTTTAAATATAACGGATTAATTAATGTTTGGTTTTGAATAAACATTTGGTATTAATATGTATATTAGAATAGTACTTGTTTTTAGAGCAAGGACCGTTAAATTAGTTGCTTTTTTGAATAAAATTTTAATAAAGTTTTAAAAAATGTTTGGATATCTTTCAAAATACTATATTTTTAATTGGATCATTCGATCTGTTTTTTTACGCAATTTTTTGTGTAATACAGTCATTTGGTGGCCACACACCGGTACTATATTACAAATGAAACATTGATGAAGATAGATGAAATAATTTTGAAGCTATAAAAAGTTTAACTATTAATCTCATTAACTCAAGTGTCTATTTTGCACTTAAATTTGTTTTAAAAGTTAATGAACGTATGGGGTTTATTATTTGCATTACAATACAATATGTTTCATTTCTGAAACTGTTATGTACATCGAAAGTCAAAGAAAATTTAATTACTATTAGGAATTCCAGTTCTCCAACCTAATACCTCGCTATTTATTGTTAAGGATTAAAGTAGAAAACAGTATTAAAACTGATGAATTGACGTGGGTATATAAGCAGTTTCAAGAGTTTGAAATTTACTCCCGTGAATTTAGCGACCAGAACTTAAAATTCAGAAATTATTTTATTTGCATATGCTTAGTTCAAATTAAAACCAAGTGTTTAATGTTATTTTTAATGATCAAGTAGGTATTCATTTAAATGGTTTTACTATCTAATGTTTTTTAGTTTTCTGTACTATATTCAAGACACTCCAGTAGCTTCAGCAGCTTAACATATTAAATTTATGCTATTTTGCTTAACAAATATCGAGGTGTTGCAAAACTTCGACCATTGATTTAGCTTTATAAAATTCCGAACTAAAAGTTTTCACCATAAGCATTTTAAAAATAGACGTCAACTGTGTAAAATTACACTTTTTTAAAAATTTTACTTTAGAGTAACGAACAGTAAAACAAATGGTCGACACATGCTCCTGAACAATATTTTTTAACATATTGTTTCTACCATATAACTTATTAGATGCATTCATAAATTTTTATTGTAAAGATATGTCCATAAATAACAAATGCAAATCGTACAAGAAACGGCGATTATTATTTTTTTAATGTACAGCATTTACTTTTAAAGATAGCTAATTATGAATAGCAAACAGTTGTACATAACAATTGTTTTGTTGCTCGGAAAAGAGTTTTTGCTTACTCCATAGTTATTCCCAGAAAATATGTTGTTATCATTCAATCTATGTCTACCTCTCTTTAACTCTACTTATCTCGCTTGGCCATTCGAAGAAAAAGAAAATAAACAACTACACTTAAATGCATTTTTGGTGGCATTTATCTTATACACATCGCAGTGTGTGGAACATAATATACGGAGTCCATAGATCCAGTTTGTCTCATAATTTATAGACACTCCGTTATACGATGACCAGTTTTCACCAAGGAAATGTAAAAATGTTGCTGTTCTTAATAAGCCTATCGCTAATTCTGGCTATTAACTACAAATTACCATAAATTAATACAAGTTTTTTTGTCAAGTAAACATTAATTAAATTAAAATTATATAGGTACTTGTAAAATGTTAATTAGATGTACTGGAATTTGAAAAAAAGTCCTCTTCACGTAACTTGTGATATGAAATTATATTTGTATTTTGGTTTTCGCTAACGAGGCAGTAAAATTATCATGTCCATTGTATTCTGCTGAAAAAGTGCGGCAAGTTGGGAAAGAGCCAGTCACTAAAAGAATTCCCCTAGCGTCCATTGTAAATTCTACAAAGCCATCGGCTGTCATGTTCTTTGTAATGAAAACAGACCGCACTTTGTACTGTTTCTCGTTATCCGGGTGTTATGAATGCTGGTGATTTATGAAAAGCACTGCAATGATCTGCCTATAATTTATAGAAATTGCTTAAAAAAATAAGCACTTACTTGGAATATGTTTTTGTTTGTGAGAATTGCGTAAAGTCCATCAAACAATTTGATTTAATTTATGAAAAAAATAAGGATCATATCTGTTAACAAGCAGAAATCATTATTGTTTCGATTAGGTATATCGTTTTGTAGAATTAATCCCATGTCATGTATAACAAAACGAAAAAAAATGTATATACTCAAAATTATGACACATTTAAAAGTGCGTTATTTAACATTTTTACTTTTGCCGTACATAAATAGTATGAAGAAAGTATAGTTGTTCGAAATTGAGAGTTCGACGGGTATACCGGGTGATTCAGTTTGACTGTCGCACCCCTATAACTTTTTAATTATTGAAAATAACCCCAACAAACCTTATATTTTTGAAAATGGCGACAAATTTTTTATCAAATGATGTGCATTTGTTATCTCTACGATGACGTATGCCAAATCCGCGATAGGCAACTGTTTTTTTTTTTAAATTACTTAGTAGTAGTATACATGTTTTTGTTGATTCGCATAGAGAATATAGTTAATTCTGAATCCGACCATGTATTAAAAAAGTATGCATACATAAGTAAATTTTCGAGAAAAATCAGTTCAAAGTTTACTAAAATTATAGCAAACAGTCTATTTACATAACAAAAAACTATATCAAATCTTAAAAATTATACTATAGCTATCAATGGACATGCATAAAAAATTAATTTCCTGTGACAATTTTCATTCTTTTGATAACATTAAGCTAAGAAAACACTTCCGTCAATGAGAGACAAATTAAACTTTTTTTAATTTAATCTAATAATTTAAGTAGTTTATTATGACACTTACATTAAAAACATGCTAAGAAGTTGCTGTGGAGAAGTGCTTTCAGATTGTCGATATCTTAAAAAATGTAGGAATTAGGGCCAAATAACGAAAATCATTTTTTTCAGTTTTTCTTGAAAAATTTTTGAACTAAGAAAGCTATGAAAATTTTCTTTGCAGACGTTTGTTGAGCATCTAATTTTGCAACTTTGCCCTAATTTAACCGACCTCGTAGCTCTTAACATAAGCGAGATTCCCATGCATTTACTCGAATTTGGGACACCCTGTATACAGGGTTCTCGTTTTTCGAGGGCCACTATGGGGATCTTGTAAACGGTAAGAGTTACGACTTCGGTTAAATTAGGGCAAATTTGTATATTCAGGTGCCTAATAATTTGAAGCAAACAAAACTTATCTAGCTCTTTTAGTTTTTGAGATATAGGGAAAAAAGTAGAAAAGTGGATTTTTGTTTTTTGCCCGTAACTTTTTCATTTGATGCCGAATTTCATTTCTGTAAAAACTATTTGATGGCCACTTTTTGCAAGGAATCAGAATCCTCAATTATATTTTCCGTGCGACGTTTCGTTCTTTTAAAACCATCATCAGGTCAATTTTTTCTTATGGACGCTATATCTGATTTTAACGCCAATTTGTAAAGCAATGTATAACACTTGGCACTTTTTTGAAACAATTGTTGTTACCGTTTACGAGATCCCCATAGTGGCCCTCGAAAAACGAGAACCCTGTATATAGATGAGTCACATTACGTACGGGGGCGAACTGCAACTTGCTGTTTGAACGCAGCAAGTGCGATAGATTTGCGGGTAGCTACGGGCCCAACCGCAAGTATGTCGTCGGCCATAACAACATGTGAGTTTACAAAACTTACGGAAACCGGCCGCGCGGGTCACCCGCAAGTGTGTCCCAGGCCTTAGACAATTATTAAAGAATGTCTCAAATACAGCGTTCGTTTAAAATCAAAACTTTTCGAAGTTTTACAGCAGATTTTTTACGATTGTACAAAATACATTAAATTCATTTGACGCAACTACACAAAGCTTAAAAAGTAATTTCCGAATATAAAATATTGGGTTTACAGCGTTTATTATATTATCTATTTTTAGCGATATTAAGGGAAATAAGATATGAATTCGTTCATAGGCGCCGACTTTTTAAACTCGCTAGGGGGGCAGGGGATAAATGTACGATGCACGAGTGTAACAAGTACCTACACCAGGGATGGCAAATAGAATTTGATCAGTGTGCCAAAATAACATAAAATTTGTAGACCGCTGGTGACATTTCCAAAACTAGTTAGGTTAGACCGCTGATGACTTTTTTCAAAACTATAGTTAGGTTAGACCATTGAATAAAAAGATAAAGGAAAGAGCGTTATAGCGATACTAAGGCGTCCAGGTTAGCCTCTCAATATGGCCGATGCATGTTTCCGCTTCTCAGTGGCGTATCTAACATTTTTAAATATGTATTGATTAATGTAAATATTTGCTTTCTTTTGAATTGAACCTGTTATTTACTTATTTATTTCTTGTTTCCAGGTTAAAGGAATTAAAAAAACGACAGCATATTTCAATATTTGGATTGTTTATTATGAGAGTTAAAAAATATGCTGTACACAAATGCACGCCACTGATATGACATACCATTTTGACAGACCACATCAAATTCTCAATACATGATTACACTACAAAATATTAATGTCTACTTACCTATGAAACGTAATATTTTAATCTCCAATATTTTTTGACCTAGTAAGACTACAAGATCTGCAGCTAACCATTGTAGCACACAAAACTCTAAATTTATCGACTGTTTGACCTGTCAAAACCGGCCGCCATCAGAGGCCATTTATGTTGTCATTTCCGTCGCCGCTCAAACCCTGCAGTATAGTATTAAAAGCTCCTTCCTTTATATTTTTATT
Organism: Elmis aenea; assembly: GCA_947652605.1. Classification (NCBI taxonomy): domain Eukaryota; kingdom Metazoa; phylum Arthropoda; class Insecta; order Coleoptera; family Elmidae; genus Elmis; species Elmis aenea. Next base: position 36,823,383 of record OX393577.1, on the reverse strand, counting down.
CAATGGGTTAGACAGCTGGTGACTTTTCCAAAACTAGTTGGGTTAGACCGCAGGTGACTTTTCCAAAACTAGTTAGGTTAGACCGCTGGTGACTTTTCCAAAACTAGTTAGGTTAGACCGCTGGTGACTTTTCCAAAACTACCTACACGATAGGTATTATTGGTACATAGTCTCAGAATGGACGAAAAAAGTATGGCACTAAATGAAGTTGTACTCGAACTCGAACTTGATATGTGCTGTTTGGCATAATTTAAATGTGATTTGCATAAGTTAGCCTTTGCGATGTCGCATCGCATGGGGGCAATGCCCCCCTAGTTTAATCGGCACGGGGGCACGAGCCCCGTTGCCCCCGTTTAGTCGGCGCCTATGAATTCGTTGCAGTAAATTATCATAAACAATAAAAAAAGTAATCATATGGTAATCATAATTCATTTAATAAAAGCCTGAACTGACGTTTGATGGTCTTGTATGTCGGTAATAATATCTAATAAAGTATTTAAATCCTTTTGGATCCTTTAAAAATAAATGCAATCGTAATTTTGGCTTCCTCAAAAACCATAGTAACAAAAAATTAATGAAATTACGAATCTATTCTCCATTAGTCGCAGAATCATTAAACCCGTTAGCGCACAATTCTTTAAGTCCCGATTGCACAAAGTAACATTGGTGTTAAAATCAGGGACTGAGAACGGAACGAAAACGAAAACGTTAAACGAAATTAACCGGAATTTTTTTAAGAACGAAAACGAAACCGAAAACGAAATTATTATTTTTCGTTCAAGAACGAAAACGAAATAAATATTTTCCAAAACCGGTTTAAACCGGTTTTAACCGGTTTTGTCGCTATTTCAATTTTATTTGTTTAACACAAACGCGAATTTACCTTCTGTGCTGGGGAGACTCCACGAGGCAGTAAAAAATCTCACTTGAAATAAGTGAGCTTCACTTTTCTCCATATATTTACGTGAATATGTATTAACAACTCTATTGTTTATATTTTCAATTTCGTGTAACATAATTAACGGTACAGATATTCTCTATTTCTAATTTGTTTTTTAGATCATCAATATAGAATATACAGTTGATTGGATATATTAAATCAATGTGTATGTTTTATTTGCGTTTAGACATAATAATAGAAAAATTTATTCTTACTTCGAAAAGGACTAATGTAAAAGAAGATTGGAAGATGTGTTGTTAGTAAGATTTAACGGAATGTGAAAATGTATATTGTATGGTATGTACAAACCATAAAGTTTTTTTTTAATATCTTTTTTATTTATAACATTTAGTAAATTATCCACTTAAATTCATTCTTTTGTCTCTTTAAATAATTACAGCAGGATCTTATTTAATTTAAATGCATAGATTTTTAGTACTAAAACAAATTTAAAACAGCACTTGCTATATTTTCATATTTTTAGATAGAGATCGTGTGTCTAATTTAACCTAATCACGTTGTATTTTTGCACCTTACGGGTGTTAAACTTAATAAAATGGTTAAATGTTAATGTGTTTAACGATTTGGTAAATTCAATATGGCGATGGTTTAAAATATGCTGTCCATAAGCATCAAACCCCATCGTCATCGTTTATATTTTAGTTGAGACGCAAATATTGTTATCGTATTTATAAAGGGTTGTGGTGACTAGAAAAAAAATTGATTTTTTGACGACAAAAAAAATATTGTAAAACCGGTTTTAACCGTTATTATTTCGGTTCACGAAAACGAAAAAAGAATTTTTTCGGTTAGAACGAAAAGAACGAAAACGATATATTTCGTTTTCGTTCCGAACAGAAACGAACGGAATTTTTTTCGTTTTTAGTCCCTGGTTAAAATACGAGTTAATCCCCAAAAATCATCGATTTTGTTTAGTTCTAGGGTTAAGTGGTTAACCCCAAGGTTAATCCCAGCTTTAACTTTTATGCAATCAGGTCTAAAAATATTAAAATAGACCCCGTAAACCACACACCAGTACAGTAAAAGTATTCGAGGCATTCATTTCATTAAAAAAAATAAAAAATTGTTGTTTTGCCAGCCAGTGGGTAGTTAACTACATCAGAAAGTTATGATGCATTCGTTAAAATAATAAAAAATAAGCTGGAAATCCTCGTCTAAGTCTGATTTAAAAATGGGGCATCTTTTGTCTACCATTTTCAAGTTGAGTCGGAACATTTGCCTAACCTAAGTAAAGCTTCAATTGCAAAATAACAAATAATCCCAATCTATAAACAATTATTAAAAATAACAAATCAAAAGTTATTGATCTTTTGTTGCAATTTTTAATTTTTTTATGATACTTATATAATGTTTAGGTGCTTGTTTATCTACTTTTTGACATATTTAAGACAGCAAACTTAATTAAATGCAACTTTTGTGTTAAAAAGATAGATATGTTTGAATAAAGCGATATATATTTGTTTATATCAAAGAAAATAAAAAAACCATTTCACATTACTGGGCGATGAGATACATTCTTTACTTTACCTAAATATCTTTCGTGTGGTTGCTGTATTATTGTAATCAAAGAAATATGCCGCATCTCAAATCTCCAACAGCTTTGATACAACAATTAAGATAAATAATAGAAATAAGTTTTTAACTCTTGAGCGTTTCAATACTTCTAAGACACTTTCGCACAGTTACTCAATCTACCTCCTACAGCTTCGTAGTTCTAGCGTGTCAGTTCGCTATTTTTATGTAATTTCAGTTTTCTGCCATATTCGGTATTTAAATTGTGTGTTTTAAATTTCCTTTAACCCGTTTTAGAACAATAAGTTTACACAGTATCTTTCGTGTATTTTCTAAGTTAAGTTACATGATTCAAATCAGAACTGGAATTAAATCGAAATCGCTTTTATCATAATCTTGGAAGTGAAATTGAAATTAAATGTTTGCCGCCTTAAAAAATCCTGAATATTTTAAACTAAAACAAATATTGCACTGATCATGTCGGGATAATAAATAAGTTATTGATATCAAGATCTCTTATTGCTTTATATGCTGTGGCGATTCCTGATTAGTTTTGTTAAGAGAACACATCGGAAGAGTCATTACAGGGTAGAGCAAATTCGAAAGTTTTACGGAGTATCTCGGTTACCGTAATAATTAGCAAAAATCTGATATCGGTCTCTTGGGCTATTTTTTTGAGAAAAGAACGTCTGTGTAATAAGTTTTTTTTATCGCTTTCCATTTTGGCACTATAGACAAAAAATGAAATTTCATCATTTCTGATAATTTGCTATTCTTTATTTATTAAAATTAAAAATGGAAAAGAGTTTTCATTTAAAAAAATATAAGTTTATTTCAGATCTTAAAAATCCAGGTAAAAAAAATTTAATTTTGTTTTTAAACTAAGCATTGAAATTTTAATAAAAAAACCTACATTACATTTCGTTCTATTTTAATAAATAAAGAATAGCAATTATCAGAAATGATGAAATTTTATTTTTCGTCTATAGTGCCAAAATGGAAAGCGATATAAAAAATCTTATTACACAGGCGTTCTTTTCTCAAAAAAATAGCCAAGAGACCGATATCAGATTTTGCTAATTATTACGGCAACGGAGATACCCCACAAAACATTTGAATTTGGTCCACCCTGTACAGTTTAAAAAACAGTCATCTGCGACAACTTAAAAAAGAATTAATGCTATATAAAACTAAATTTATTAGGTCTAGTACAGTGCTGTAAAAAATATCAATTTTACGGATGGCAACAATAGTTTTACAGTAATTACGGTAATTTTCCGTAAATCATGACTTTCAGTAATAGAAAGAACGTGATACACTACAATGTTTTATTCGTGCTGCAATAAAAAGTGACAAAAGACAAAACTCTTTGTTTACACTTATATTTAAAGCAACAACTATATGAAACAGTTTTCTTTAATAATATAAATATTTAACTAGATGTGGTTGTTCCTTAAATCACGGTAGGAAGGATTGTTCAATGCGCTCTGTATAATATTATTACCTACTTCTTTTAATTTTTTGAATAATTAATGAATCCTTTAAAACAAAAGCGCCAGTTACTCTCAGCAAATCTTTCCAATCGATTTGGAAGTCGGTTACACACTTTTAATTTTAAACATCAAATATGGCGCAAATAAGAAAAAACAAAGTTGATTTTGATGCTTAAGAGACGAAACGTCTAATACAAAAGTTACCTCAAGAAATTTTTAAAATTTTTCTTTTTTTGTAATTTTTGATATATTTGAAGGAGGGCAATGGTACTTTTTTTTTCAAGTTTAAGATAAACACCAATTTTCGCGAGTTTGCTTCTATTTAAACGACTTCGTAGCTCTTAGGATAGGTTTTATGTTTTACCTCGCAACCCTGTAACATTGCTATTTGAAGAAAAAATCCCTATAAACCAGGGATGGAATAACGTTTTAAATCGTTACGTTATTGTATAACGTTATTTATTATTTGTTTTCGTTACATAACGTTATAAATAACGTTAAAAAAATGAATTGTTATGTTATATAACGTTATATAACGTTACATGAATTATGATATACAGGGTGTTTCTCAAATAATGCGAAAACATTCGGGAGGTGATTCCTTATCAAATATAAAGTGGGGTCTTTTATATAACAATTTTTTCTTAGACGTCTCCTTTCGGAGTTAAACCCCCTAAAGGGGATCGGTAAAATTGGGTTTTTATTTTATTTCTCAAATTTGGATAAATGTGGGAGAATGATATTCGGTAGATGTTTCATACTTATTAAAAGGTTTCCCATAGTAGTATTTTCAATCATCTTCCACCTTCATAGGGGGCTGATAAGTGCGACCCCTGTTGGTTTTTTAATCAGAACTTTTTGGTGAGTTGAAATTTTGCAATTAAATTTTTTTTTTATTAGTTTGATTTATTTAGAACCTTTTTTTATTCTTTAGTTTTTCTCGTAAATCCTACAGTTTTAAGTAAAAAATTAAATGAGTGAATATGATGCCTATGTTCATATTGGGTAGAATTGACGGGCGTTTTAGCGTTGTCGCCGCGTAAACGTCAAAATGAACATATGAACATAAACAAACCAAGGTAATCACCAAAACGAATCGTTTTATATTGGAATATTTGATGATTCATGTTCATTCATATAATTTTTTACTCAGAAACTGTAGGTTTAACGAGAACATTAAAGAATAAAAAAAACTTCTAAATAAATCAAGTTTTCAATAAACAATTTAAATTGCAAAATTTCAACCCACCAAAAAGTCCTGATAAGAAAACCAACAGGGGTCGCACTTTTCAGCCTCCTGTGAAGGTGGGAGATGATTAAAAATATTACTATGGGAAACCTTTTAATAAGTATAAAACATCTACCGAATATCATTCTCCCACATTTATCCAAATTTGAGAAATAAAATAAAAATCCAATTTTACCGATCCCCTCTAGGGAGGTGTAACTCTGAAAGGAGACCTTAAAGAGAAAAAAAATATATGAAAGACCCCCCTTAATTTTCGATAAGAAATCACCTCCCGATTCTTTTCGCATTATTTCAGAAACATGCTGTATAAAAATAATTTTTATTTGTAACTCTGAAATTATTTTTGGGAACTGTAAATGTAAATTTAAAAAACAGTACAAAATTACGTTGAGATATTTTATTTTCATTTTAATTTCTAAAATACGGACAAAATATTATATCTTCTGAAAATATAAAGATCGCCATATAAAAATTTAATTTGTAGAGAATAACGATACAAAATAACTTTAACGAAACGTTATCGGTTATTATAACGTTATATAACGTTATAAAAATATCGTTACGTTATTGTATAAAAAATTATAGTTGAATCGTTATTATAACGTTATCGGGTATCGTTACGTTACGTTTTCCATCCCTGCTATAAACCATATATTTTTCGCAAGTAATTCGCTAAAAAGTGACGTTATTTTTTTTTTAATGCGAAGCAATATATCAAACCGGCGATAGTCAACCTTTTTTTTCTTAATTACACAGTATACTTTTTTTCTTAATTACACAGTATACTTTTTTTGTTTATTCTGATCAAGAATTTAATTCTAAATCCGATTATACATTAAAAAAATAAACATACACGAGAAAATGTTTGAAAAATGTCCCAGTGTTTTGATCTGTCAAATACGAACATTGCTAAGATTTTGTGAAAAATTATGGTTAGTACTTTTTTTGCATGATTGGATTTAAAATTGAATTCTTTGTTAGAAATATCAAGTGTACTATGCAATTTAAGAAAACATGTTGACTGTCACCAGCCTGATATATTTCATGGCAGAAAATAGTATATTTTACAACAAGAGATGAAAGCTTAGTTTTTTTCGTGAGGTGAGACTTATTCACGAGCCGCGAAGCGGCGAGTGAGCAAATCTCAAGAATAAAATTATAACCTGCAAACGAAATATAATTATTTAATATTAACTTTTTTACCATTCTTAGGCTTTTATATAAAATGGTACATTAAAATTAAATTATTTGATAAGAATATTACCGCAATTTTAGTTTATTATGAGTTTAAGCTAAAAAATCGTAAATTTTACAATTTGATTTTGACATTGACATTGACATTATTTTCGCCACTAGTGGCGAAAATTAACTTTCGCCACTAGTTTAAAAAAGTAAAACTTTCATATTGAGTAGGCAGTGAGAAAATGACAACTTTCATATACAAGAGTAGAAAAACAATTATAACGTTATTTTATACTTCTAGTAAATTTCTTGCGATTCACAAAAATATAAGCTTTATAGTTTTTTTTCTTTCATAGAATAACAAAGTTTTAGGGGTGCGACAGTTAAAGTGAATCACCCGGTATACATTTACATATATGTATGCATGCACTTTGCTCTCGTACACGTTCACGAACGCACGCGCGTGCGCTCTCACACACAGATATAAGTGACCAAGCTAGGGAAGGATTTTTCCAAAACGAAATCGTCTTAATCTTTCCAACATCTATAGGATTTATCTTATAAAACGGACCCCGTATTTTCATTACTTACAAGGATCACAATGTAAACATATCGAGAGAAAGAAACCGTAGTTTGCAGTAATTTTTAAATGTGATGTATTAGCCGGTGTATCTTTTGTGACACGGTTGCAAAAGATATTTTTAATTTAATTCGCTTCACGAAGTTTCCTAATTTTCAGCCACAAAGGAGTTTATTGTTGAAAATTTCTAAATCACACCGGTAAATAATAATTAAAAAATTGGCATCAAAGAATGTTCTAACAGTAAAATACAGTTGTTGCCTGTTATGTGTCAAGTTTAGCAATGTTTTAACGTGTTGTGAGGTTGTGACACTTCCGCTATAATCTCGCAATTTCGTTGTAATGTGGCATAGCACGGTATTCTTGTTAAATGACCGCACAATCAATTTGATTATTCCATCAACATAATGATGATTACAACCGATATCAACTTTGTGCTTTTGATAAATGAAGGAAACAATTCCTTATTTAAAAGGTTTCTTATTATATTGGATAAAAACTAATAGTAACATAACTGAAAGAAACTTAAAGTTAAATTTAATTGTGCGAAGTAATCACAAATAAATTACAAATAATAATTAGAAAATTTGTTATGCTACGATTCAGGTTGGCAATGCTGTCTTAATAGGTACTAAACGATAATTTTTTCAGAACTTTTTAAATAATGTCTTTGCTAGTGTGTTGCATACTAAGCACTGCAAATAAATGTATTCAAATTAATCTTGCTTCAAAATAGAATAAATAAAGTTGAAAGCTATTGCCAACATTGCTTATACTAAAGTTGAAAGAGTTTTGTTTATTTTGATCGTTGTTCGTTCGCTTTAATTTCGAATAAAGATAAACAAAAAAAGTACTTTGATTATTTACTACACATGCAAAAAAATAAAATGTAAAAAAAATACTTAAGTATGCACTACGAACCCAACGTAATTGATTTTTTTATGTGACAAAAAAAGTAACATTCATTACAGAGATGCTGAAAAATTCTTGGGCCATTAAACCGTTAATAAAATTTTAATAAAGTTGTTTGTTTAGCACAGCGATTCTCAACCGCCGGTCCGGCGGACCGGCACCGGTCCGCGGAGAAATTTGACCGGTCCGCGGAGAATTTTTACCTGTACACGTTAAAAAAAATTAAATTTTAATTTATAAAATTACGAAATTAAAATATTTTAAACTAATTTTAAATTTACATAATTTATGATAACACGGCACTGAAGACAAATTCCTGTAATGCATAATGTTGAGGAAAGGAGTGTGCTCCATTCCTGACAAATGAATTTTACCAAACATACGTGAAATTAGTAACACGATAAAATGTCTCGCAGTGGTGTGTTCGTATATCCAATGATTTTGTCTTTTTTTTTCGTGGATTATAATTTTGCAATTTAAAAAATTTGTTTTAAAAGCTTGATTTCTTCTTTAGAACCTTTTTTTAATTATTAGTTTTTCTTGTAAAACCTACCGTTTTTGAGTGAAAAATAAAATAAGTAAACATGTACAACTAAATATTCCAATATAGGTAAAACGATTCATTTTGGTGGTTATCACAGTTTGTTTATGTTCATATTGGATAGAACTGACAGATGTTATTTATTTTGACGTTTATTTACTTCATTTTTTACTCAAAAATTGTAGGTTTTACGAGAATAAAATAATAAAAAAAGTTTCTAAATAACTCAGTATTCAAAAAAAGAGTTTTTTAATTGGGAAATTTTAACTTACCAAAAAGTTCTAATAAAAAAAAACAACAGGGGTCGCACATTTCAGCCCCCTGTGAAGGTGGGAGATAATTGAAAATTTTACTATAGGAAACCTTTAAATAAGTATAAAACATCTACCAAATATCATCCTCATACATTTATTCAAATTTGGGAAATAAAATAAAAACATAATTTTATCGCTCCCCTTTAGGGGGGTGTAACTCCGAAAGGAGACGTCTAAGGAATTTTTTTTAGATAACAGCACCCCCTTAGTTTCGATAAGGAATCACCTCCCAAGTTTTTTTGCAATACTTAAGAAACACTCTGTATAATAATTACAATAATTACCTACTCATCTTTACATTTAAATATTATTGTAAGTAGGTAAATGATAATAAAAATGTTACAATTTACTTATAAAGTAGTTCTTTAATATCAAGTAATTTTTTTTGGTTAAAAAAAACACCGGTCCGCGAAATTTTTTCACAAATTTTACCGGTCCGCGGGACAAAAAAGGTTGAGAAACGCTGGTTTAGCAGATGAATTAGTTAATAAAAGTGTTTGCTTTTTGTTTGGTTAAAAAAATCAGAGTGAGTTGGTTCGGTTTGTTGTATCATGCAGCTTTGGGGATATGTTGAAATTTGTTGATTGGTAGTTTATTGTTGACTGTGAAAATGTATTAATGTTTTTTTTTTATTATGACAATATGTGTAAAATAAAATTTCAATCTTTTCTTAGATTGTGAAAATCAGCATAGGATTTTTAAATATCTCATATTTAACCAAAAAAAGTTTTTCGTGTCAAAATATTTTTTGGATTCACATAACGTATGTACAGGTTGTGTCACACATTTCAGGCCACTATGGGGATTTCGGTTATACAGAGTGATTCAGTTTGCCTGTCGTACCGCTATAAATTTGTTATTTCAAGGAAACCCCCATAGTCCTTATGTTTTTGTAAATCGTGGAAAATTCGCCATCGAATGGCGGTCAAATGTTTTTTCTACGATGAAATATGTCAGACTGGCGATAGTCGACTTTTTTTTGAAATAACATGGTATTCTTATTTTGATTGATTCTGATAGAGAATTAAATAGTGCATTAAAAAAATAAGCGTACATTTGAAAATTTATGAGAAAAACTAGTTCAAAAGCTATTTATTATTTTTCAACAAAACACGATCGTCGAAGTAATTAAAGAGGTTTTGACTTGTCCAATTGTGAATTATTATTTTTTAACGAAAAATCATTATTTTGTGAGCATAACATTGAAACGCCATAAGTACAAACTAACAAAGGCTTATTGACCAGGGCTTCGAACCGTAATTTTTTTCGTTTCGGTTTTCGTTCCGGTTCAATTAAAAAAATATAAATCGGTTCGGTTCCGGTTTTCGTTCCGGAAAAAATAACGTTTTTTTCCGGTTTTCGGTTTACGGTTCAGTTCCGGTTCGAAGCCCTGTTATTGACAGAACGTCCATGTTCAATTTAATTCTCCCAAAATAATAATTTTTCGTTGAAAAATAATAAAACACAATTAGACAAGTTATAAACTGTCAATTACTACAGCGATCGTGTTTTGTCTTGTTAAAAACAACGATTTTTTGAAAAATAATAAATAACTTTTAAATTCATTTTTATCAAACATTTTCCTATGTATGCTCATCTTTTTAATGCACTATCGGATTTAGAATTTAATTTCATATCAGAATCAATAAAAAAATACCATGCAGTTTTAAAAAACAAGTTGATTATTGCCGTCAGTCTGACATATTTCATCGTAGAAAAAAACATTTGAACGTCATTCAATAGAGAATTTTCCACGATTTACAAAAATATAAGGTTTATAGGGGTTTTCTCATAAAATAACAAAGTTATAGGGGTGCGACAGTCAACGTGAATCACCCTGTATACGAGATAGATTCGGGTAATAATGGCAAATAGTTACAAATATTAGATCTAAATATGTAGCGATATTAAGAGGTTTTAAAAAGTACATAACTAATTTGATAGACGAAAAAAATTAAATAATTTCAAATTTTTATTCTATGCGATATATTTTTTAGTTTTAAAAATAAAAGTCTAAAGTTTTAGGTATTGAGATTACTATTCATGGCACATAAATTTATGGTATCAGCTTTTTTATGGCATACTTGGAAATATAAAGCTGTTATTTTGATTTTCTTGTGGACGATATATTATATTAGATATTTATATAAATCGATTGCATTTGTTTTCTATTTCCAATGAAATGTTAGTTGTCAAAAGAAAACAAATGAAAATATACACCAACATAAATATTTTCGTACAAATAACAATTTCAATCATTTTATTTAAATAAATAAATTGTAAATAAAAAACTTGTTTTGATGTATACATTTATAATGTAATTATTTGCTCTATTTATTTCAAATTAAAACAGAGTTTAATAGTTTTATGGCACCTTAATTTTAAATACACCAAAAAAATATCAAGGCAATTGTACCTAAATTGAAATTGAAAACCGGATGATAATATAATAGCCTGTCTTTTCTACTTTAAAGTAAATTTAAATCAAAACCATTAATTTTAAGAATATTAAAATATGTATAATAATTTTATTGTGCTTAATAATAAATCTTTTAAGGAAAATATACATTTCTATACACATTTGTAAATATTTTTAAAATTGCTAATTTTACTTTTTCATTGTCATCTAGCGCGCCGAGATAATGATTAAATAGTTAAATTGCTCAAAAATATCCAATTGATTAAGATCTTAAAAGTTTTAAAAATGGTGACGTTGAGTAGAAACAATAATTGTTACTGAGTGTATATTTAAATAAAATAAAGCAAATAATTTTTTATTTATGTATGAGAAGCATTTTTATATTTGCGAAATGGGGTATTTTTAATTTTTTAGACCTTTATAAAAATCGTGTTCAGATTGGCCTTCAAAATGGTCATTTGTTGCTGCTTGCAATGACTAATCATCGGCTAAATGCTTTCTCCGAAGGTCCTTTTTTAAATAAGGAAACAGATAAAAATCACTTGGTTCCAGGTTAGGACTTTATGGTGGATGATTAATTTCTTTTCGCATGACGCCAGAGCAGGCTTGGCAATCTGGGCTGTGTAAACTGGTATGCATTGTCAAAAATTGAAATCTTCCCTATTGCTTGTTAATTTACCTCTGCTTGTTTTCTCTATAGCTTATTTTAATCAATGTAGACATATGTACAGCGTAATATGTACCTGTGATAGTTTGTTGGCCTTTACGTTTAAACTGTATTAGCAGAATTCGCAGAGAGGCCCAAAATGCCATTACCTTCCAGCCGACGGTAAGACTTAAAAATTTTTAGGCGATGCCTCACCGTTTTAATGACCCTGCTTGGATTCCCGTTTTGACTTATGATGAACCCTATTTTATCTCAAATAACGTTTACTGGACTTGCTTAACACTGCTCAAAAAAGTACTTAAACATTGAACTCTGTATTATTTTTGATGCAGTGTTATAAGGTTTCTCGGCACTCACCGCGCTGGTTTTTGACATTCCAAGATTATCATGGATTATTTTAAAAGCTGTTGTTTGGGATATATTGAACCTCTGTGCGATTTCTCAAAGTGTTAACCCACCATTTTCGACAAAGGCATCTTCAACTTTTTTGACCAATTCATTTTTTATGACTTTACTTGGTCTACCACTGCAATCATCATCTTCTAATGATTCTTTGTCTTGTTTAAACGAACCTGACCATTTATAATGCATAGTTTTTTTCAGGATAAACTGATAAACATCTCCAGAAACTGCTTGCATTTTATTTAGGATGTTTTTCACACTTTTTCCTTGTTCTGTGAAGAATTTAATTACTGTAAGAAACTCAATTACCAAATTTAAAAAAAAATAGCATTAACTTGTCGAAGTTTGAAAACGAACCAATGAAACAACCAGCGAGAAATTTTGAGTTTATGCATAAAAATGATAATCTGCAACAACAAACATATTTTTACCCCGACTACTTTTTATCTTTCGTCTTATTCCGCGAATTTAAAATACGTATAATGCAATATGTCGGTATTCGACCACGTTAGTTTTTTGCAGGGTCTAACTCTAAAACAACTTGGGATGTCGCCGAAAATGGCTTTTATTATTTTTTATGGCGTAATGACAAATTTTGATCAAACTTAAAGTGTATGTAAGCATTTTATAAAAGATTTTGTTGGATGAATTTGAATTGAGAAGTAAAGAAGGCGTAATTTTGATATTTTGCCTAAGGCGTCGAATTCCCTAGTTCCGACCGTGTGCTATTGTGAAGTATGAATTTATTGCGTGGGCGCTAAATTGTGTTCACAATAAAATGTTGTGGATTTGCAAATTAAAAGATAATTTTGCGGTTGTAAATCTTTTATGTTAAGTTAATCTATGGTGATAGGTTGTAAATAAAAATCGCTTTTGCAATAATTTCACTATTACTAATTTAGGTACTTGTTTCAAAGTGCAAGAAAAACCTATAATTTTATGGTGTCGAAATAAATTTCGTAAATTGTTATGTTGTTGCCGATTCTTTCTTTGAATTTGTGATGCAGATTTAATTGCGTCCGGCAGGCAAGCGACAAACGCAGAATTTAATTAATTAGATAAATACTTGCCAATGCAATGTGAATGTGGTTAGGTTTGTAAAAACTTATAATGTTAAGTTTAACCTTACTGGAAACAGACTGAAAAGGCATGAATGGATACATGCATCTTACAGTTTTTTTTTCCATCTTATTTATTATCATTTTAGGTAGTATTTTAACGAACAGAGGTATTAATTTAGTTTTTTAGAATAATTTAACTTAGCGGATATGTATAAAATCTATTGGGATAGTGTTATGAATCAGTACAGATTTATAGGAGTTGTGGTATTTTTTAATTTAAAATTTGTAATAATAAGAAAATACAACAGCAATGAAAACATAATTTTCCTTTTAAACCAAATAAAATATATATAAAGTGTGTTTGAGTAATAATAATTTGTGTAATTCCCTATAATCCTTGAAGTGTATAAATAGTATCTAATACTTAATAGTAAATATAATTTCATATCCCCCTATAAAACTACAAAATACTAACATTATTAATTGTATAATTACTAGATGTAATCATTAAGTCAAATTATACTTAGCAATTTGGAATGAATTATTTTTAATGTCCCGTAACATTATTTAATGGACTATTTAAAAAGTAATCTGGTAAATGACTTAAGATTTAGTTGGATTACAAAAAAGGATGATCTAAGGAATAATAAGGAAGCTGTGTCCGCAATGAAATCAGTAGTACATTTAAAAATTTACAACCATATGTTTAACAGAGTTATTTGTTAATAATTGAGCTGTGTACACTGTACAGGCTAATTGAAATTCGAGTTCTCGCATAGGCTGTTGAAAATAGAGAATAGGTTCATATTTGGCAAAATTGCTAAATTATATACTGAATAATACTCGAAGAGAAATTTGGAATATTTGAAACGGTATTCGTGAAAACTGGGCAAAACAAAATCGATTTTGGATAATCGTTTATTTTTTATTTCATAAAATTTTTGAAATGCGTAAACAACACTTTAGGCTGCTTTGGATGGTGAACATCAAGTTTTCCTTCATCGATTTTTTTAATGAATGCTAAGTAATTTTTTTTCCTTGCTCAACTTTTTTTTGATAAATAAATAATTCGCAACATTCTTTGAGAATTCCATTAGAATAAGTACTCCTTGGTAGATTACTATGGTAATGAGAAAAAATAATAACGACTGAGTGAGCCGCTTCCGTGATATTGGTCGCTGTCCAATGTCCAATTCACAAATTTACAAAGTTATACATACATGAACATTGAAGTTATATACTGTAGGTCAAATCTAGTTGAATTGAGAAAAGCAATCTACTTCATCGTGTAATGAGCAGACGTTCATTAGAACAAACTTACTTAACAGTCATAAAATCAAACTCATGCTGGAAAAATTAGTAATTGCCACTTGATGCCGCCTAAAGAGATCCTAAAAAATAAGTATTTAATTATTTTTTTATTTTAAAAAAAATCCTGTACAAAAATATTCGAAAGAGTTTTCAAAAAACGAGTTTTTTAGTTTTTCCTAGTTTTTACGAACACTACACAATAAGTATTTAAAATTTATTTTCAGGTTATTGAAATTTAACCTATGCTCTAGCTTTTATAATAAGCGAGATTCCCATGCTGTTACTCGAATTTCAATCACCCTGTATATTTAAATAAACAGCGACGTCTAAACAAAACTAGAAACATTTATTTCTCTTTTTATTTATTATGCAATGACAGACTTGTGACAGGCGCATTATGTTGATAAAACCTAATTTTTTTTGTCAACCCCAAGGTCAGCCGTTTATCGCCAATTTTCTGGTTCAGCTGCTCAAGCAAGTTAGTGTAGTGTTCTTCATTTATTGTTTTGCCTTTTTTAAGATAATTGCAGAAAAGAACACTCGCCACATTTTAAAATACCGTCGTTGTAATCTTTCAGGCCGATCTTTCATAGGATCTGGTTTATATCTCGCTGTCCACTGTTTTGACTGTGCTTGGTCTTCGGTGTGTAATGGTGGATTCAAGTCTTGTCCACAGTTTCAAGTTGGCGCAAAAAATCTTTTGGATTGCGCTTGAACTTTGCCAAATACTGCTAGGAAAGAATCGTACGACAGAGCCCCTGCTTTGAGCAATGGTGGCATCCATCGCGCAGATAGATTTCTCATGTCCTAAACCTCGTATAATATGTGATTTGCTCGCACTTTCGATATGCCAACAGCCTCAGCCATTTCGACCAATTTCAATTGGCGGTGGTTTAATGTTATTTTTATTTACTATTTGAAGTTGTCGTTTTTGACCAGCCTAAACGTTGTGCATTCTCAGTTCTTGAACGACCTTGTTTAAAGTCTGCAGCCCGTGTTTTAAGTTTTGAAAACTAAGGGGAGGACTCATCTATAGTAGAATCAAGATCAGCATTAATTTTGAGTGGGGATAAACCCTTAATATGGAAGTATTTTATAACTGCGCGTACTTCTTGTTTACAAAACGCAGATTTTGTTCACTTTTGCGGACCAAATGCAAACTACTTGACCAAACCTTATAAAACTTCAAAGTCAGACTTATCAAGGATTGCACTGAAAAACACCATAGACAATTTATGAAAATTTGCACTCGTAATGTATTAAACCCATATCTATCAATGTACGAGTATATTAAAATTAATTGCTAATCTTTATTTCATTAAAAATGTAACTTCCCTAAAATTTTGAATCGATGTAGGCAATAAAAATGTTTAGATTTCTTAATCATTAGTCATTTATTGGTTTCATAATATAAGTAATATTGGCTGTGTGACAAAAATAGAATAGAAGAAATAACTAACCAAAAGTATTTTAAATGTACAAACAAACTCATTAAATCATTTAACGTTTTCATAGGTATCATCTGGGAATCATTTGTAATTAGACATGAACTTATGGTTATATGTTATATACTTAATATAATATTTGCTTTAGCTCAAAAGATTTTGTAGTGGAGTTTACTTATTGAAGGATGGTAGCAGAATACGAATCATTGTCGTAATCTTGAAGAATGCCGTCGCATGTCGTGTGCTCATAACATGAAATGAACCGACAGTGTATGTTGGTTTGTCATTCCTTGTCGCATATGGTAATGAAGAAACCGTATCGTATGTAAATGCACCAGATATTTTACAGGTTATGTATTAAAATGAACCATTAAAACTCCAGTAAACTTAACTGTACCATAATATATTTGTTATTTGCATTAATAAGTGCTATTACTTGATGTATTAACTACTGTAAATGTATGGGCAAACTAGTTTAGAGATTGTTATAATTAATTAAAAGCTGTTGATGGCATTGTAAAGATGCGTATATATTAATACTTTGACACTCTCCCTATTTTCTGCATATTTATTACGTGAAGACTGAGTTTAAATTTATCACCATTTAATTGGAAGCAATAAACTGCTGCTGTTTTGTTTATTGGTACTGAAAACTTGTTTTCTTTCGCCCTACGAGTCTTAAAATTGTTATAGCCCACTTCCGATCAAACTTGTAGTTAAATTTTTTAACAAAAATAAAGCCGGTATGCTATTTACGAAATATCATAACATTAGATACAAAAAAAATTATAAGTAACTTAAATTTGGCAGTTAATTTAGCCGTTAATAAAAATACTGAATATTAAGCCGCGTACTGACCAAAATGAGTTCGCGAACTCGGTTCGCGCACTCGGTTCGCGTACTCGGTTCGCGAACACGGTTCGGGAACTCGGTTCGCGCATTCAGTTTGCGAACTCTCGTCCATACCAGGTTCGCAAACACGTCCACATCAAAACATTATTGTGTTCGTAACAGCTCCAAAACAGTTGGTAAAGGGTTTGCGTTTTGTAAATAATTATGTCTTCAAGCTTAGGGCTTATCGATGATAAACACCAACCACAAATAACGTGTGCAGTCAGTTATTGAGGTTATGGCAGGCACGAGTTCGCGAACAGCCCCTTTGATGTACCGCCTTAAGCCGCGTACTGACCAAAATGAGTTCGCGAACTCGGTTCGCGAACTCGGTTCGCGAACACGGTTCGGGAACTCGGTTCGCGCACTCAGTGTGCGAACTCTCGTCCATACCAGGTTCGCAAACACGTCCACATCAAAACATTATTGTGTTCGTAACAGCTCCAAAACAGTTGGTAAAGGGTTTGCGTTTTGTAAATAATTGTCTTCAAGCTTAGGGCTTATCGATGATAAACACCAACCACAAGTAACGTGTGCTGTCAGTAATTAAGGTTATGGCAGGCACGAGTTCGCGAACAGTCCCTTTGATGTACCGCCTCAAGAGCGAACTCTGCCCGAACTGGCGAGCTACTCGCGAGCTGTTCGCGAACTGTTTGCATACTCCAGGTACAAACCGGGTTCGCGAACAGTTAGCGAACAGTTCGCGAACCCGGTGTGTACGCGGCTTTAAGTACGGAAAAAATTTCTAATGTAAAAAATGGAATTGATAAAATGATTTAATTTTTAAAAGAGTACGGAATACATTTTTTAAAAAGATTTTAGAGAAACTATAAACATTTTAACTCGAGGTTCCAAAAATTTCTGTTTAAAATCACGATCGCCCTTAATAGTTATAAAACCTGGCTGGTTGTATAGGAGCAGAAATTTGAAACAAACTGGGTCAGCGTAAATTATAAAATACTGTAAAATATACTAACATCAACATCTAACGTAATAACCTAAACTTTTTGTAGTACTGTAACACTATAATTTTATATATTTTGTGATAAATCGCCATTTCTAAAGGTTAACCAAATTACCAAATTTAGAAATTAAGTTATTACATATTTTATTTATCAATGTAACGAATATTTGAAGGAAAAAAAAAACAAAAGTAATTTTACTAATTGAAAGTTTTATATCTGTGCTATCTTCAAGTATTGAGGGTCTTCGGCTGAAACTTGTTTAGCTTATGCTTATTTCTAACTAACTTGATAAATAAGGTGACCGACCATACTTCACGAGGGACAAGCTGAATTAATTAAGAACAAAAATACGATTTTTATTTTCCAAGATTTCATTTAACAACACATTCAAATAAATTTTAAACATAATTCTCACTTTTTACTCTTACAAAGTGCCCAAGCAATTATTCTTTTCAAACGCTTGTTAAATAATTATGAACGGTAGAATTAATCTCTTCTTCAGATAATAACTTTCTACCCCGCAAACTTCCAAAAAATAACAAAAAATTGCACGTTTTTAAGTCAGGTGAAAACGATTGCTGCTTTAATACTGTTGTATTTTTTTCATCCTAAAATTGGAGTCGAAGCTAGCAAATGAGAACTTGAAAATTTTGCCAGAACATGTAACATTCACAATGAAAAGGGAAACCTGTCCGGCAATAGTTTTAAATAATCGAGAAATCTCACAAACCACCCATGCAAAGTACATAGGATTATACTAGGATAGAAGATTGACGTGGAAAACCCAAATTGAAAAAAAAAAAAAACAACTAAATCTGCAAATTTAATAAGTGCTCGCACATTTGCTTGTTATCATATTTCATAGTTGTTAATAAAACAATAGATGCAGGGTTCTGAATTAGGGCTGTAGTTTAAGTATCCTGGATAACAGTGCCGTTTCTGAGTACTTGGCCGCCCGCGTGCTAACGTACGTTTCGCCGCCCAGGTAGACGAAAAAAAATAGAAATAAAAAAATAAAATAATATTTGTTGCAAGTATTATATTTAACAACATATATAAATTTGTCATTATGTGTAAGAGGGATTTTCAGCGCCATCTCTTGTGCCCTTGGCACTTGCCCCGTTGCCAATTGCATTGCTATCTACATTGCTACGGTACTGTATACAACCGCCGATCGAGTACATAAATTTAATCGCAATCTCCACTCTCCAGTCGAAATTACCGAATAGGCAAACTGGAGAGTGTTTTACGCGTTTTTGCGATTTTTTTTTAATAGTATGTGATTAAAATCTTTAATTCTTGATCATTTTTACATACTATTTTTGAAATTAAAATTTTATTTTCAATTCTTGTAAAACAAAAGACCGCAAGGGCGGCATTTGGCCGCCCTCTAAATCGGCCGCCCACGTGCGTGGCACGCTTTCGCCCCCCGCCAGAAACGGCCCTGCTGGATAATTTGTTGAATTGTATGAGCCCAACGCACTCTGTAATTGTCGTAAAGCAGCAATATTATCGCAGATAAAAATTTGGCCTTAGCTCATGAAAAAAAAATTTTAAATTTGAATAATTTCAATACATACCTCTCGTTTATTCAATGAGATTCTTTCTGCATCCCAGTAAACTGTAGCATTCAGTTTTTTCGCAGGATTGAGCTTTGGCTTTTTTGAAGCTTCAAGGCCTAGGCTCTAGTTTGATAATTAGGCTTTTATTTTGATCGATATAGCTTTTTTTGTACAATGAAATGAAACATACAAACTGTCACGTTTTACTGGAAAAAATTGTAAAAGTTTATTGACGATTTTCAGATTTTCTTCATTAGGACTTTTAGACGTGTATTTTTTTAATTTGCTTCTTCTTGTTGATTTATGATCATGGTAACTATTATTTTTAAAACTAGTGTTTTCGGTATCCTATTTCTAAATGGTGACACTAGCAGCTTCAATGCTTTACTTGCATCGTATTTATTTCTTATGTGGGACGTGATTAATAATGTTTGTACTTGTTTGTGTGTGTGTTTAACAGTTCTCAAGAAATTGTCGTTGAGTTTCTTAAAAAATTAAACCAATAAATATTGATTTCTACTGTAGCAACGGTAACAACAGGTTTACGCAGACAAAAACAGTTGCAAGCAAATTTATTCCAATTTCATTTTACATTTTCTATTCATATGTCGCATTACACGAAATATACGTATGTAGTTGCACTATAAGAAAGGAAATGAATAATAAATAAAAGTGAATATGTAATTAATGCTTGTCAAGTTCCACAACCGCATTCAAGATACAGGTACGATTATGTCGAACAGATTAAAAATGGCACTAAATTGTCATCTTTAGAAATGAATTGTTTGTCAGATCTTCGCGTCTTCCTGTCAGCGTTAATTATATATTGCAACCCTCTTTAAGCACTTTTATTGCAGGTTTATCAGGTAACACTAAATGCTGCAGTATTATATTACAGCAACACTGTGGTTTATTATTCAAAAACACGAACTTAATAAAAATGCTGTTATATTTCAAAGCCGCAAGCATAAATTGAAAATTGAAGATAATTATTTGCCAATACTGACGCGTATATTTTTCAATTTTGTTTTTTTTTTTTGGTCTAACGAAAATGTAAATAAAACTACAGATACTCCTACAATGTTAAAGTTTACGGTATAATTTATATCACGATAAAAGACAGCCTTTTGCATGTTTAGTGTTAAGAATATAAAACGTATTGCTTTTAGTAATTTTATAAAATATTTTTCTCATAAATTTGATAATCTAAACTTTTTTGGATACCGACGAGTCTTAGTTAAAATTAAGATGAGCTTGTTATTCGGGCAATTAGTTACTTAACCGGAAAACCGTGCTACTCTGAAAGCATAAATTAACCTAATGACGGATATGACCATAAGTGAACGTTAGGTAGAAGTGATAGTGTTAGACAAACGGGAAAGATCTTGAACTCATTAAACAAATTCACGATTAATTATACAAAGTTATCGTAATAAGCTGGGAAGTGATAAATAATTTGAAAGTGAATAATTCAGTTACCGGTTTTTTTTTTTTTTTTGTAACAGGAAATCCATGCAGCCAACAAATATATAAATTATGCGTTTAGTTATGTGTTTAAAATGAAATCACAAATTTGCTTATCATTTTTTACCTTTTTGCCAATTTTATTAAGATATCGTTTTTTAAACTGACAGAAAGCGACAAATTATAGTATAAACAATGGCAATAATTTGAATGAATGGTAAACTCGGCAAATTTTGTAATAAGGGTAATACCGTCATAATGTAAAATAAATTATCTTACGAGTTCATAATTTGCAAAGGAGAATTTAAAGCAGATCCACTCGGTAAAAAGTGAATAAACTGCATAAACTGAAAAAAAGGGACTCCACCTTTAATGCGTATGATTAACATTTTACTTGTTTAAATTGTACAGGTGAATTTGAAATGAAGTTTTAACCTGTGCATGGTTATTTTAATTCTTACAAAAAACAGTAAATTTTTCAGATCACAACAATATTTTTTGAAAAGTTGATATACACACAGGCATTTCAAACTCGTTTACTAAGGACCACATTAAGTACTAAAAACAAAGTCGCGGGCCGCATTAAAAAAAAGAAACTCAAAAAGAGGAAGCAATTTTTTTATTACCTATTCACATTGTAGTTGCACATACAAAATAACATAATGACAAAATACAACCACGTTCAATAATAAATGTAAAGTACAAAACCTGTTTTTGTTCAAATTAACATTTATTCAATAAAATTATATCAAAACTTTTTTTTGAAGAAACTTGGCAACGTATTTTGTTGACCAAAACATCAAAATTTGGTTGAACTTGTTGAGCTGTAGTTATTTTTAAAACTGATTGTATAATTGTATATGGAAATTTTTTGAAATATATTTATTTAATTCATTTATGTATAATTTTAATTTTAAAAAATCCATTATTGTCAAAGATTAAATAACCTTTATGGTTACCAATCTTGGAGGGCGGCAGAATACTTGTTAAGGTTTTTGTAGTCAGTCATCAACGCACTTATCAACGCATAAGTTTTTAAAATTTTAAGCTTTAAGTAAATATTAAAGTCAGTGGTTTTTGAAAACTTTTATTAAATTATTTATTTTATATCCTTTTTTGTTCATCCGCTAAATATTTACATCTTAATGTACGCGTTTTTAAAGTAAACGCAACAACTGAACAACGAACATATATATCCTTAAAAATCTTTTCTAAAATAAATTTGATCTGTTGTAAGTAAGTTTGACTTCTAATAACATCGATACGGTATGAGGTTAAAAAAAACTATCTTAATAAATTTAATTACTGTACGAAAGATTTACATTTAGCACGTCTTAGTTACGCATTTCGTCTTAACGAGAAAATTTTTAACTAATAGGGTGCGCTGTATAATTTCTCCTAAAGCTCTGTGTGTTTAGAAGTGAACTTTTTAATTAATTTAGTCTTATTCGAATACATTATTGAATTATCTATTTATTCGAATAATACCTAATCCACTGAAAATAGAAAATTTGCATTTATGGTTTATGGACTTTCGACAGTCATCAGTTTTTACTCTCTTATAGGTTACTCGATATTGCATCGGTTTTTCTCATTTTTAATGTTATATTATGGTTTTGTTTAATTATGGTGCCATCATTGCATAGTTCATATATAATCATTTTAACGACCTACAGTCTAAATTTCTATGGGTAATTCAAATAGTCATTGGAAGGTTAGGTTAGGTTTGGTTACTCAAATTCGAAACACTTCTGCGAATGATTTGGATACTTCTAGAGATATTAGTGACTTTTTAATAATAGAAATATTTGCCATTTTCAAACACTAAGAAAAACGTCGGCTGATGAAATTCTAATAAATTAAGATGTCGATGGTATTGGAAAGGGAAACGTATAAGTATAACGAAACTGAGATTTTTTAAATAGTTTAATTTACCTGCATTTGCTGCAGCCCGGCTATTGTCCTCGGCTCAAAACTATAGTATTTTTGCAGTAAAAGAACTTTCGTAATTTTTCTCTTACAATAAGATCCACTTTTTCCCCAAATTATCACGCTGTATTTTCTCTACTTTAAAGTTCTTTGTAAATTATTCAGCTTCAGCAACTGCTAAATTCAGATTGAAATAAATTATCAGTATGCAAAGGTTTAAGGTAGAAATAATAATTGCCCAACTAAATAAAATTTAGGAATATAAACCTTATTTGGTCATTGTCAAATAATGTATATAATTAAAACTGTTCGTCCAAACGCCCGTCAATCATATACCTACTCCGTGAATGTTTAAATTTAAAAAGCGAAGAACTGCTTCTCGCATTGACTTCAAAATACCGGAAATTAGTTAACACGATATTTATGTAACATGCGAAAAACAATCGCAACTGTTAGCATGATGCTTTGTTCAAGTGTGTGTTAATAAAAATAATTTATTTGTTTTTTGTGTATAAAAATATGGTTGCAATTGAAAATTGAACGAACGAATGTACATAATAAATGTACTTAAAGAAAATTAAATTATAGGCTGTCAATCTTTCAATTTCACTTATAAACGTCAGTTCCTGCATTTAATATTTTTTATTATGAATAAAACAGTGCCGTTAAAAATTCAATGACTTGTTTATTGATCGAGTGTTATAAAATATTACTTATTAATCATTTGTTTGTATATTTCTTCATACGAGTCTAGCTAAAAATAATTATTTCTAATTAATTCGAATAAATTAGTAATTAATATTCTTTTAATTGTCGTAGCATGTTTTTACACAGAATCAGTAAGTTTCTATATGCTAGTTAGTAGTAAGTAGAAGTTGTAAACATTCAAGATATATAATTTCTCAAAAGTTGTCAGCATCACACAGACTTTTTAATTTAAAAGTGTGTCATCTTATATTTTAAGTAGCGCTAATATTTTAAATCAAGATAAAAATTTGTAATTTATTTTCGCGCTTTGTTTAATAGACGACAATATTGAAACCAATTATTATTTAAATTGTAAACACTATTTATTTAAGCAGTTGGGCTAGGCATTGATTTAAAAAAAATAAAGAAAAATAAATTATGCTTATTACCCTTCTTACTTGGTAAACTCATTCTTTACAGATTCTACTAATTAATTGTCTTTGTATTAGGTGTGTTCGTTGGTGTTATTGTTTTATCAGAGACAATGACAGTGAAGGTTTATGTTTTTCCAATGTTAACATGGTTATGAAACAACAAAATAAGTTCACTTGTATTAATTAAAATAGTAATGGAAAATATTATACAATTTTATTTTGTTTTTAATTTTCTTTTTTGATTTAACAGAAAGTCACAAGATTTTACATATCTTTCAGGTGTTGTGGCTTTAAGATTATTTTAGATAACTTTGTTTTATATATACAGGGTGTCCCAGATTACATTTCGAGCATGGGGATCTCGTTTATTATAAGAGATTCAGGTTTGTTTAAATTAGATGAATTATTCCTTAGTATAGGAGGAGCCACAATCAATTTTTAAAAGTACAAAATTCCTCGTACTTCAGATGTTATAGCAAAAAAATATGAAAATGTCGAATTTCTTTGTTCTCTTATAACTTTTTTGTCTTAATCGTTAAAACAATTTTATTTGTACTTTCTTGAGGTACTTCTTAATGGAGAATGTAACTGTTATTTTAGATTTTTTTACCACCTACCATTTTTGAGATGTTACTCCTAATTTCATTTTTTCTTACGGGCCGCGAAGTTGGCTATGGAATAGTTAGATGTGTGTAGAAGCTGAGCGAATATATCCCGAGAAAAGGCAACGAAGGGTGCGTAATTACAGAAATTTGGAAATAAATTTAAAAGAATATGTTTTTTTCGAGAAACCAACCAAAAATCCAAAACAAATCAATAATTAATCAAAATTATCTATTTTACACAGTTTCTATTGCAAAGAATGTAGCATTTCAACATTTAAAATTTTTAATTAGTTGTAAATGTGCCCATAATTATATGATAACAAATTTGCTACAAAGACTATCGAATTACACAACAATACTATAAAATTCTAATAAGTGATACCGCACAAATAGTAATTACCATTTGACATTTAATTAGTTGTTTTTTGTTTTTATTTTCATAGATAGCTTGATAAGTGATGGGTAAAATACGATTTTTTTTCATTTTGTGACTTTTTTTTATAAAAATAGGCACAGCAAGTAATATCTCATTTAAAAGAGAAAAAAAAGCACATCTAACCATTTCATAGCCAACTTTGCGGTCCATAAGAAAAAATTAAATTAGCGGTTATATCTCGAAAATGGTAGGTGTTAAAAAAAAATGAAATAGCAGTTACATTCTCCATTAAAAAGTACCTCAAGAAAGTACAAATAAAATTGTTATAACGATTAAGACAAAAAAGTTATAAGAGAAAAAAGAAATTCGACATTTTCATATTTTTTGCTATAACATCTGAAGCACGAGGAATTTTGTACTTTTAAAAACTGATTGTCGCTCGTCTCATACTAGGGAATAATTCAACTGATTTAAACAAACCTGTATCTCTTATAATAAGCGAGATCCCCATGCTGGAAATGTAATCTGGGACACCCTGTATATGTAGGTTGTAGGTACTACCATAAAAATCTAAGTTCATAATATTCTGTATGATTATTTTTATACATTGTAACAAAATTTATTTAATTTCTTTAACGCATTATTTTTACACTTATTACTATTTTTAGGGTAGAAATGACAAAGTTTAAAAAACAAAATTCGAATATTTAAATAAAACAATCACCGCGGATACCTGCAGTTTTAATTTATTTGTGTACTGTAGCTCACAGATTCTTTGCCACATATATTTTAAGAATCTTTTAGGACAGAATCAATATATTATATGGGAAACAAGAGCAATGCATTGTTGATGGATGTGGCCATGGTCCAGGAGTCAGTGGGTTGCCTGGTGAGCGCCGACCCGGCATTGTTGCTGTTTTTGTGTTGGACAAGTTTCGCGACTTTAAATCAGGCATCTGGCAGGTGGCAATCCTTCACTACTTTGTAATAATGAGCAACTTACTGCCGTTGTGTCCATTGGTTATGTGTACCTACTAGTAGAGATTACATCGACGACCTTATCACTACGAGTAGGTATATCAACAGAGATAATGATCGCAAATAATAACCTACGATTCTAAAGAAGTTTACAAATATACCATTGATTTTTAAAAACAATCCAGTGCGACTGCATTAAAATAGTTTATTGTTCACAATTTTTCATCGTTTGATCTTCTTTTTTTTGCTTTTGGGAATATTTTTAAACTAAAAAATGCGTGATATAAATGTCCATCAGTTAAGAGGCAAACATTACAAGTGCATTCATGCTATGAATTGTCAAAACGGTTTTTGATAGATGAAAAAGCTAAAATTTCTATTCGTGCAGTATTTAAGGTGACATTGTCAATAAAGGTTACGTTATACCGGAGCCTGTTGCAACAAAAAATCAATTGCGGTTTGCTAGAAAATGTGTAGGTGTAATTATAAACATTTAAGTTTACAATTTTCGTCCAACTAGTGTGATTTTTTCCCTTTTAAATGGGAGTACAAAAGTGAACCGTTTTCTTTATACAAAATATTAAAATACTACGTAAAAAATTAACTGCTGTATGAAGACATTATACAGGGTGTTTCTTAAGTATTGCAAAAAAATTAGGGAGATGATTCCTTATCGAAAATTAAGGGGGGTCTTTCAAATTAAAAAAAAAATCCTCAGACGTCTCATTTCGGAGTTACACCCCCTTGAAGGAGAGCGGTAAAATTAGGTTTTAATTTTATTTCTCAAATTTGGATATATGTAGGAGAATGATATTTGGTAGATGTTTTATACTTATTAAAAGGTTTCCCATAGTAATATTTTTAATCATTTCCCACCTTCATAGGGGGCTGAAAAGTGCAACCCCTGTTGTTTTTTTTATCAAAACTTTTTGGCGGGTTAAAATTTTGCAATTAACTTTTTTTTAAAGCGTGATTTCTTTTAAAAAAATCTGTTTCTTAGTTTTTCTTGTAAAACCTACCGTTTTTGAGTAAAAATAAAATGAGTAAACATGAACCATCAAATATTCCAATATAAAACGATTCATTTTGGTGGTTGCTATGGTTTGTTTATGTTTATATTGGGTAGAATTGACGGGTGTAATTCATTTTGACGTTAACGCGGCGACAACGCTAAAACGCCCGTCAACTCTACCCAATATAAATAAACCATGGCAACCACCAAAACGAATCGTTTTATATTGGAATATTTGATGGTTCATGTTTACCTACTTTATTTTTTTACTCAAAAACTGTAGGTTTCACGAGAAAAACTAAAGAATAAAATAGGTTTCTAGATAAATCAAGCTTTCAAAAAAAATAATTTTGAATTGCAAAATTTCAACCCACCATGAAGTTCTGATAAAAAAAAACCAATAGGGGTCACCATATTCGGCCCCCTGTGAAGGTGGTACATGATTAAAAATATTACTATGGGAAACCTTTTAATAAGTATAAAATATCTACCAAATATCATTCTCCCACATATATCTAAATTTGAGTAATAAAATAAAAACCTAATTTTACCGCTCCCCTTTAGGGGAGTGTTACTCCCAAAGGAGACGTCTGAGGAATATAATTAACGTTATAAAGAGAAATATAAAACATTGTAGGTAATCTGTCGTTTTAGTGTCCCTTATTATTGGACCACATCATAGTCGCTGCGCTGCCACCTCACACATCTGTATTGTATTGCCAGATTGCCACTCTGTTTTAAAAGACATTAATAAAAAATGTTTACTAACCTCGAACCTGACCCTATCTTATTGATCCAAACAAAGTGCCCAAAAGTCAGTTTAATTTTGTAAGGGACATTAAAATAAAAATATACTACATATGTAGCTAAGAGATTTCAGCATAAACATGGTAGCATGGCACTATAATACTTTACGTTTTCTTTTTGTATTTACTGTATCATAAATTTTTGAGCGCGTGAATAAGTCAGCAGTGTTGTCGTCACATCAAGAGGTACATGAATGCTGGTTTTGGGTTATTTATAAAGGTGCTATTTTGTGTGCCTTTGCTTCGCAATTTATTCTTGATTTAACCAAGATATGCTGATATGCATCCACCGAATCTAAAACATTTTTAACAAAAAGTAAGCAGGGTTAAGCCTTGAGTAATATTTTTGCGGGTTTTTTATCTTTATTGTTTTCGTTTTTGTATTATCAACTATAGTAAACAGACAACTGTCTTATCAAAAATTTAATCATTAGGCACACCTAAGTATTAAATAAAAATTTGACGGAACGGCGAGTACACTTGAGATAGGTATTCCACCCTATGGTTTCTCACCGAGGGTAATGATAAGAATAAACTTTTAAAACCTAAAAACGTTGGTTGATTGCAAACATCTATAGAAATTCTGGAAATGTTAATGCAAAAAATTACAAAATTTTTACAATAAACAAACTAGATCTACCGTTAAAACCGATATAATTTATTGAATAAATAGTATGATTATTTTAATGTCGGTATTTATTTTTTACAATGACATTGGCACTATCTAGTCTGATTAAACAAAGGTATGATGTGCACAAAAAATAGTTATTTATGTATCAAGGCCAAAACGTGTAACTTTTTCGGCCGCAACAGTTTGCCTGTGCAAGGACGAAAAAGTACGTTTTGGCCGAGGTGCATATTACATTTTTTGTGCGATCGAATTAAAAACAAATTAAATTTTTAGTATTTTTCAAAAATATAGGTTAGAAACTACGTGACATTCTGTCACTGACAGATGACGGCGTATGCTGTTAGCGGTGGAAACGTACTTGCATAATTCTGTACATAATTTAAATAACATTTTTTTGTGCGATTGTAATGTTTTATTCATAAATTTAAACATTGATTAATTATTAATTACATAACGTGTTCAGTAACCGTTTCAACGCGAAAATATTAGGTTATAAACTACCTGTAAGTTAACAACCTAAAGACCTCTACGTCACTACCCTTAGCGAGGAAGCCATAATCTCAGAGAACTTATATTCAGACACGCACATGCACTTTCCGTTCTGCATAATGCAAATGAACTTTTTCGTACGCTGGTAGTGGCCGAAAAAACTTTTTCGGCCGTTGCTAAGGATAGGGCCGGAATTGCAGTACTTTATGGTTGCTAACGCGTCCGTCAAACAATTGTTTGTAGTACCTACGATCGCACAAAAAATATTTTATTGTGGTAGTTTGTTGCTGTTCGACTTAAAATTTGTTTTAGACGGATGTCCTATTTTTGCATTAAAGTGGGCTTGGACATTCGAGGAAAAACAATTTTTTTGTCCGGTAAAGATCTTTTTCTTAAAAGTTTTCGCAACTAAAACTTTTAAATTTGTTTAAAATTGAGATGAAACATACATTAATAGTAGAAAACATTCCAAATCAATTTTTTATGATACTAAAATTTTGCATATAGGTAAGTATAATTTTTGATTTGAACAAATCCTTATAATAACTTTATGTCATAGTTTTTACAGTAGGCTAAATGAGTAAAGGATCTTTGCTAAATAAAATTTTTTCACGTATATCAGTCAATTCAAGTAGGGACTTTCTTTCTCTACATATGAATTTGGAACTTTTTTTGATTACATAGTATACGATTGTTTTTTTTTCTATGCCATCGTTATCATGTCGTATTAACATTAAAAGAACATTACATTTTTAAAAGTATTATTTAAATTTAACTAAATATTGAAAAAAAACGTGCTTTTTAAGTTTCATAGTATTTAAATTAACTGAACTATTGAGGTTATCTAGTCGTAAAAAACATGTGGTAATGTGTATAATGTAATATACTATACATAATACAATGTATTATAATTTAATAACATACATAATATGTAGCTTTCAAGTCGGTAACACTGCAGCTGCTGATTATTTGTACTCCCTAATTTGCTAAAGGCGTTAACATAATTGAATTGCATTTATAAATAATGCATACATACGCCAGCACCTTGAGTAGATTTACTATCCTGTTATTAATATTCTTAACCAATGAATCAATTAAGTTAAATACGATGTCCACCATATTATCAATTATCATGGATGTAGCTGATTTTATAATTATTATAATACACTTAAACTTATGTGAAGGTATAAATTTCCATAGCTTTTTATTTTTAATTATACAGACAACAAGCCTCCTATGATTTACTGCGAATTTTAAATCGTGTAATAGCAAAAAAATTAGAATAGAAACCAATAAGAAGTCAAATATTAATTAATTTTAATAGAACGCTCGTCAATTTTAAGTAAGTTTATATTTTGTTGGTTTTCTAATAAAACTTTTAATGTCCTGTTTGTTAGGTATCGATCCTTGGGCTAAATGTGCGTTTTTATTTTATTTTCAAATTTTGCATTATTGTCGCGCCGCATTGGTTGGTTTTATGGCCGTTGCGCATGCCCACCATAAAGACATTATTCGGGGTAAAAAGAAAAATCTGTGCAATTGCCCATGTGCCGTTGAATGTGTGAAACTTTTCGTTTCATAATATTGAGTTCAACATATGGTTCTTCGAGTTTGACTGATTTCTGCTTATACACAACACTGTTGAAAATGTCGTTCGGTCGTATTATATATAATCTAATTTTTTTTTAAATTAAAAAAATTAATATGTCTATGCAGAGCTCTTATCGTCCGTACATTTTTTAAGTTTGGTTTTTTATTTTAAAAGAGTAATTATTGATAGGACAGTGAAGTTGGATTTTACTTATCTAAGTGGATTTAAAGTTAACCACAATTATAAGTTTATATACATGTCCCACAACCGTACATGAAAGAACTTGTAAAATATTGGATAAATATTCATGTTACTATAATTTTATTGCATTATTTAGTTGTAGTTTTTTTGGCAGTGTTTAATTTTCTGTTTTTTTTTGTGATTATGCACATTCTGATTTCACAAAATAATTGATTTGCAAAAATAAAATATATAAATTCTTTTTTTTTTGTTCGATTTTAATTTATTGTAATCATTTGCTGCAATAAAAACTGATTAGGTGTGTAAAGCAACTGCCGAAAATTAGGAAATGTATCCTTATACGGAAAAATAATGTAGTATATCAGTTGGTATTAAATCTGCAAAAACAATTTTCAATAAAGTAAATGTTTTACTTAATGTAGAACAGATTTGCAGTACGTGTTTATCGTGTCGTTTTCTGAAAGTCTTCTAATCCACTTTTTCCATTTAGATTACTTTTAAACAAAATAAAATTTACCTTTCGTAGCAGTGAAAGCAAAGCTAGTGATATTATTATTAATTAGAGAAAATACAAAAAACGATACAGTTAGGATCGTTAGAAAAGAAAAATTGTCAACGGTAATTGGCTGGTCCTTTTAACGAATTTTACACAACTAGACCGTACAGGTTTATATACGGAAATTTGCAGTTTAATTACAATTTAATATTCTAAAAAAATTACTGATAAGATGACTAACGAGCAATATGTGTTTTTTTTTTAAATTTACTTTTTCTTTTACTCGTTTTACTTGTCATTATTATTTTTTGTATACCTATACATTATTATCACGTCCATATTACTCTTTTGTAAAAAAAAATATATAAAAAATACTCGAAACAAGAATGAGTTATATTAAAAACAACATTCTTTAGCTCTTTAGCATATTGTTTCATATATCATTACTTTTCTTAAGAATTCTCAGTTATTAGTTTACAGTTGAAAGCGATTTTTTTGTTTCCTGACATTTTGCGTTTTTGCTTTGAATCCTTGTTTAACTCACCGAGTCGTATAATTTATTTTAATTTTGGGAGTAAAGTGAAAAGTATTTCCCTAAAGTTTGAATAAGAAAAAAATAGGAATGAAATTCGTTATTTATGTAGAATATTTGATTATGATTTTAATAGTTGAAGATTCTTAAGTAAATCCAACTAATGGTATTGGTGTTTTTATTCATAGATACTACTGCTTTTTAGGTAATGCTCGTCGTAGCTAAATGATTAAAATGTTCAGGCAGATAGTTAAATCTTAAATATGTTTAGCTTGTTATCCATTTGACGACATTTTTGCATTTAGTCCGTTGAATGGGCATTTTAAAGAATAACGGATTTCGCTATATTCCTGCGACATATATAAATAATTACAAATTAAAATTTTTACATATCTGCTACCAACATATTAACTTTGTTCCAGCAGTGCAATTTGTACTAATTCATGTACTGATACATGATACGTGAACTCAGGGGCGCCAAAAGACGCATGGTTTATGCAAATGTTCAACTATGGACTAATAAATGCAGTGGCGTAGCAATGAATTCAACGCCCTGGAGCAAGTAGGGTCAGTGCGCCCCCTTGTTTCTCTGAAGAGTCTGACGAATTTTCTATTGAACGTTTAGTTTAAAAAAAATTTATCCATGTTTAATTTTCACACAAAAACCACTTTAAAATATTTTTTTTTCGCTTTTTCATTGGCAAATCGGTCAATGACTTTATCCAGATCAAGTTAACAAGCTATTGTTTTTTCGATTGATATAGTGGCCAAAGCGTTAAGACGTGCTGCTTCTTAAATAGGTTTTGATTAATTTTAGTTTTGTTGATATTTTAGTAACTTTCTTTAAAACTTCATTTTCAGCTTCCTGCTTTTCTATACTTCTTTTTTTAAACTGAGCACCACTTAGTTTTTTTGACATCTATAAATGCCTACAATCAAATATATATTCTGTTCATTCTAAATAATCAATTTTTAAAAAATTATTTTAAGAGTTTTAAAAACCATTTTTGTGACCCTTAAATGCATGAATTTTTTAAAATTAGATTTAAATAATATTTTCGGTATATTTAATTGTAGGGAATTTGAGAAAAATAATTTAAAAAAGCATTCACAATTTTTCAACAGTTTTTATCGAAAAACAAAAGTTGTTGATGAAAAGCAATATTTGTGTACAACGAAAAATTAAATGTGTTGGTGAAGCACAACTTTGTACAAAACAATAAATAAAAGATGTTGCCGAAGAACAACACTGCGCAAAACAGCAACATTTATTTTAGGTGCAAATTATTTTGTTACAACATAGAGCCACAAACATATTTTTCACAGTTTTTAACTAATTCCATTTTATTTTGTAATTACGTCACTACTCACTATAAAATGTTTTTTCATTTAAATAACGTGAAAATTATGAAATGCCAAATTTGTAATAATTGCAAATTGTTGCTATTTGGCATTTGGCAACGTAACTTTTATACTACTGCTATAAGCGGAGGTACAATATTGCATTATAATTCGATAAACTTGACTTTGACCTGTTAAAAACTTTTTTCTTTGTTAAAATAATCTTTCATTAAAATACAAAAATATTAAATCTTTAAAGCTGTAATAAAACACGAAAATTAGTTTTTTTTTTTTTGATGATTAATTTTCAAAAACTGCCGCCCTTTATGAAATTGTTTCTTAACCTATGCATTACAGCAGCGATTTCCAAACTGGGAGGCGCGTCCCTGGGGAGTAGTGATTGCAATACCGGACCAAAATTCAATACCGGTATTCGGTATTTATTCGCAAGTAATACCGGTATACCGGTATTAATACCGGTATTGCTTTTTTAAAAAAAGTATTAATTTTGAAAATACAATATATGCATTTTACACATATGTACATATAGCAAGTATAATGTCAAAACACAAATTTACATAAAATAAAGAAACTTAAAAAATTACATAATCTGTAAAAAAAATATGAACACAAAAAACTGAAGATATACAGGGTACCTAATTGATTGGGACCGGGCATTAAAAATATATGAAGAATGAAAAAGGGTATTGCTCTGAAATTTTGGTTATGACCATAATGGCATTGAGCTGTTTAATGAAAATATTTTCAAGATGGCGACCCTTCCGGAAATATCGGAACTTGACGTCTACTTTCTTATTTCAAATGCAATGGTCTATTTTTTATTGCATTTTTGGATTTAACACGTTATTTTAAAGGGACTATTAATAGCATACCCTATACCTAAGTGCAGTAGTTTTTAGATTTTTGGACTTTTTTGAAATTTTTTGATTTTCATCGTAATGCTTAATATTATCTATAGCCGCCATTTTTGAAGAAAAAAACGCTTAAATTTAGACTATGCATAGAAGAATTTTTGCAATCGATGCATTACTTACAGGGTGTCCAAAATTTAATTTTCTTTTAATACAATTTCAGACCAATAAAACTCGTTTTTTTTTCAAATACAATGCCCAATTTTTTTTTCGTTTTCTAATTCAAAAGTAAATTCTACATCAATCTATATTAGCGTTTCCTATACCTATCTGCAATAATTTTCTAGTTATTAAGAATTTTTGATAAAGTTAAGAGAAATTGCAACATTTTTTAATAGTAAGCCTTTGAAATAACAACAAATATTCCAATGTTGCAATATTCTTTCGTCTTCTAATAATATCATTTCTCTTTTAATTAACTTAAATACATCATTTTGTAGCTCAATTTTGTGTTTTGCATTTATTGCTATTTTTTAATTTATGGCAGACTGCAATTATAAAATAATAAAAATCGAATTTAAAAAATATAATATTAATACCGAATACCGGTATTAGACCATCAAATGAGACGGTATTTCGGTATTGTAAAATGGCACGGTATACCGGTATTCGGTATACCGGTATACCGGTATTGCAATCACTACTGGGGAGGCGCGGACTAGTGCAAAAGGAGGCGCAAAAAGTTTTACAGAAATGACATGTATAGTAAAAGTTGTTATTATTCTGTCACTGACGTTTTTTTCGTTTTTTTTTTTGTTTTGATACATTTTTTACCATTTTTCATGTATTATTTTATAGAATAAAGGGAAGCGCCAAAATTAGATTTTTTTTAAGGGGGGCGTAACATTATAAAGTTTGGAAACCGCTGCATTACAGCAAGTGTTGTGAATCATCAACAAGTAGAATTGTGCCAAAATAATGTTTATGGTTTTTACATAATAATTATACAATAACACCTATTATGTTGCCAATCGGCAACACCATAGATAAGAGAGAGGCAACAGCCGCAACACTATGCATTTAAGGGTTTAATTATTGATAAGTCTTAAAAACGTCCGCTTCGCTCATTTTGTGACAAAGTAATTTTCTTAATAAAGTTTTCAACAGAAAATTTTAATTTTCTCGACATAGGTATGTTTTCACAAATAATCACGAAACGAAAATGTGAAAAATACCTATATTTTGTTGCAATTTTTTCTTAAAAAGTTCTAAATTTGTTTGAAATGACTTCAGCTCAAAAAGGATTTCATGTATGAATTTTCCATTTCCTTGTAGATTTTGCACGGATGAATTAGCACGACAACACCTCAAAATCCATTCTACGTTGATGCTAATGACGTTGATGTGTGTCAATTAGAATTGATAGATTTGCAATCAAACAATACGGAAAAATCGTTGTTTAAAAGTGAAAACTTAATTAAGTTTTATTCTTTGTTGCCAGAAAATAAATACAGCAGTGATTTTTTCTGCTTTAACTTGCATGAGTGAAGATTTGTCAAAAATTATAGATTATTTGCAATGCACGAGTTATATTTTGTCAGAAAATTTCCTTCACCTAACCTATCTGTCAAATTAAAATGTTGTTTAATTTAGATAAATTAAAGTATACCTACTACTTACTGCGATTGTTATTATTAATAGATCATTTATAACTAATTTTTAATTCAAGAATTATATTTTAATAAAAATTAATGAACCAAATAGTATTTAGGCACATACATAATCTGTTATATCAAATTTTACAAGTACTGTCAGAGTGATGTGTCAGGGGTGTGGTTTAATCTATATTAAAGTAACGTTATTGGTCGCCGACATCTGTCAAAAAATTATCAAGACCAAAATACCTTATTCCCTCTCCAAATTTATATTTTCCACCAATCAAAAACTCAGATTTCTTAGAAACTACCAATAAACGCAGGAAAATCTGTTAATTGCAAAAAGTAAATGATCAGTGTATGATTATGTTTATTGGCCGTTTAAAGGAAATCTGAGTTTGTTATTGGTCGAAAACGCAAATTTGACAGGAGGATCAACTCCTGGCAGAGGAATGTAAAATTATTACCGTGTAATATTGCTCCTATTGGTAGTCTCTAAAAGATTTAAGATTAGTGATTGGTTGAAAACGCAAATTTGACAGGTGAAGGAAATTTTCATTTAAAAAAAATACATTTCTTTAATTATACTTAAGTTATTATTCCTGTTATATACTTATTCCATGTAAATCTTTTTTTTTTCATCCGGCCCGCTTAACACTTTCAACACACCCATGTGGCCCTCCTCTCAAAAACTTTGGGGACCCCTGATCTAAGTGATCACGTATTAAGACTGGCATTTAAAAAAAAAGTAGTTTTATTAAATATTTAGCACGGTAATATATAAATGAAAATTAACTATCACTATTTTATAGCAAACAAAATCAAGTACAACTTTTCCATTGGTTTTTTCGTGTATAAATGGCCGCGATATTGAGTTAAGGGGCTACGGAATAGCTAGTTTAAAATATTAAAATACACTTCAAAATAGCTAACCATTGCCCCATTAACCAAGCTTGTATTTTTATTATTTACGAATACAGCATTGTGCCCTATCGAAAAGTGAAACACTCTGTATATGAAATGTGTCAAATTTTTATTTCTATTTAATTTTTTTTATGTAATCATAACAGTTTATTATTATTATTTTATATGAATGAGCATGTATTTATTTTCAAGCACGTTACTAGGAATCACAAAACATTTTAGTTAGGTAACAAAAATTCATGAATATTTGTCCAATAATTTTTTGTTATTAGAATACTGTTATTCGCTGTCGCTTTGATATTCCATTTCCGTACTTCACGTCTGAACAGCAAATCCTTTAAAATTAAACGTTTAGTATTATAATTTAACTTATTTCGCCTATTTGATAAAATTCAAATTCTATCACGACTATCTCGATTATCCGCTTAACTATATCTGTGTTATAAATCATGATTTGATGATTAAATTTTCTTAGATAAAGTAAACACATATTTGGAATGTAATCCACACCTGGCTTTAATCTCTTCAAATAGTTTAACAAAATCAATTTAGATTTGCGTTTCGTGAATACGTCTACTTATTTGCGTTAATCGCTTTTACTGGTAATTCAAGTTTATAGCACAAGTTTTCCTCGGCGGAGTGTAGAATATGCGATGAATCTTGGCACAGGTAATAGCCATTTAACGGTGCAGATAACTTTTAAAATATTATTTATAAATTAGTGGTCTACACGCAATGTTTCAATGCAAAGAATTTATTTCTGTAATAACCTGCAAGTCGGAAACTTTTTATTTTTGTTGTTGCTACCGTTTTATTGTGTAAAGGGAATATATATCAAATTTTTGTTTTTATAAGATAACGGTTTGGAATCACCTGGAGAGACGTAAAGTATTTCCTAATAGGAATAATCAATACAGTAATTGCGTATAAAACGGAAATATGCGTATTTCAGGTATGTGCAAACGGTTTTATGACATCGTGGCTTACTGTGTTCTGCTCTGGTTTAAATAGGAAACAAATTGTACTTAAAATAAACATTAAGCGAAGTTTTTAGCATTTTGAAACTGTTTTAAAGAATAAAAGTAGTCTGCAAAATGGTGTTGATTGCTATTGATAACATAAATTCGTTGAGCAATCTCATAAGAGGGGTAATTGAATTTTTTAAATTTTAAAGTAACTTAAATTATCAGCTCCTGGAATGACAAAAAAAAACACACTTTTAACAACTTGAATTGTGTGTATAACTCCATGTAATAGCTTAATTTTTTTGAATGCGTTTATTTATCATTAATTTTACGTATTATAAACTAATGTTGCATAAATTTTTATTACTTGGGAGTTTCAAGAGGTCGTCATAAAATTGTAGACTTATTTGTGGGCTCTACTTAGACTATGATAACTTTTTCCTTGTTTTCTAATTAATGATATCGTAATTAGAGAATTTCTAGATGATTTTTATGGTGTGCACTTTAAAATACTGATAATGCATAGAACCGTTTATTATGAAAGTGGTGTAAGTCCATTTTTGGAAAATATTGAGAAGACAAATAATTTAAAAATTGTTTAGTGTGAACTCACAAGCATTATTAATGAAAATGGTTCAAGTCCAATTTTTCGTACTCAAATTAAACACTGGGTTAGCTAAGGGGTAAAAAACTCTGCCATTTAACATTTAATTTCTCATGAAATACGAAAACTTACGAGTTAAAAAACTTATATTAAGATTAAATAATAAGTTTTTCTTTTGGTCTTATTTATAAATAAAACCAGACTAAAAGATAGCGTAATTCGATTGTAATTTATATAATAAAAATTTCATGATTTAAATTAAATATAAAATGTAAGTCCATTTATGGCCTAAAAACAAAAACATTGGGTTTGTGAACTCTTAAAACAGTTATTTGATTAATGAATTTACATATACTCCTATTTAAATTCATAGAAACGTAAGCAATAAATATGTTAGTAAACCGTACCAGTATTTTTTAAATTAGCTCTAATGCAAACCCTTAAATATCTCGAAACAAGTACTAATGAAGTTACATCATTTTTATAATATAAGGTCCATGTACAGGGTGTCCCACAAGGTATGCCATCGCATTTTTTTTCATAAATCGAATGTTTAGGACCTATATAAAACGTTTTTATCGATTAAATAGTTTTTTATGTGTCCCTTTATAATACACAGGATGTCCCAGTTATCGTGAATAACATGGAAATCTCATAAACAGTAAGAGATACAGAATTAGTTAAATGGGTCAAAATGATTTATGATTTACTAGCAATAGGCCTACGAAAAAAAAAACTGGTAAAAAATTAATAGTTTTTACGGTATTGATAAATATTTTGACTGCGATTTCAAATAAGCAAAAATTAAAAACCTGATGTGTTTTGTTTTTAATCAATAGCGCAAAAACTATT
This sequence comes from Elmis aenea, assembly GCA_947652605.1. Classification (NCBI taxonomy): domain Eukaryota; kingdom Metazoa; phylum Arthropoda; class Insecta; order Coleoptera; family Elmidae; genus Elmis; species Elmis aenea. The sequence goes on along the minus strand of OX393577.1, from coordinate 36,784,472 downwards.
AATTTTTTATAGATTTAGTTATAGAACATTTGCTCTTAAATTATACTAGATCATTTTGACCCATTTAACCAACTCTGTATCTCTTACCGTTAAAGAGATCCCCATGCTGTTCACTATATTTGGGACACCCTCTATATGAAAGGACACATAAAAAAATTATTATCGGTAAAAACGTTTTATTTAGGTCCTAAACATTCGATTTATGCAAAAATTAGCGAAGGCATATCTTGTGGGACACCCTGTATTAATAGTTGAAACCTATTTCAATGTAGTTTTATCTTTTTTGTTAAAGTTGTAAACTAAATTCAATATAACAGTACTGTTGTACCAATTAGAATACTAATTTATGAACCTCTTTTTATAATTTTGTTTTTAAAAAACCTGCAATTCTACAAGATCAACATAGGTCGTTACGTCCATATGTAGTAATTATTAGTTGATAAATTGTTTAATTATATAAATGATTCACTTATTAATATTAATACTTTTAATTAAAAATCTTTATTTGTTTTCGTTTTAAACTTAGGCACGCCAAAAATACTTCAATAAAAGTTAAGTAATAATAAATTAACCTCATTTGCACTATAAGTTTGTATTTGCTTTATTTTAATGGGTGTAGTGTTTGCTGTTACAAATAAACAGACAAATGGTTCAACAATCAAAAATTGTAACAAAAATTACAAAATGTTTAAAATTGTATTATAATAAAAAATGTAGTCATTCTTCTTGCCTTTCTCGAATCGTACGAGAAAACAAATCGACAAAACTTTCCAGGTGCTTTTTTTAAATCGATTATATAATTGTCATCAACCAATTTATAGATGACGCAGAGCTATCTATTAGTTTTTTTTGAGAGCTTAAAATATGTAACAACAATTTTTTAAGTTGTTCGTCAAGAAACTATAGAGTAAACCGTTTAACACGAAACCATGGGGATCGAAATATTTTTTCGTGTTGAAAGCATTTCGTATTAAAACGAGTATACATAAAAAACACCAATGTTTTTGATGTCATAATAATTAATTTAAGATGTCCGTTTTCGTAAAATTTGCTACATCCACAAGCAACTCCATTTCAACTTTAGGCGAATTGACGCTTAGTTTACACCCTAATTTACTGCCATTGCACTGTAAAAGGAGATAAATCGAAATTTTCTATTTTTGTGCTTTTGAGACGTAAAATCTGTTGTGTTAAGCTTAAGCGTTGTTTTGTGTAAAAAGAAAATAAGTGTACCTATGAAACTACATAGTATTTTGTCGGGACCAGAATATTGTTTCAAATCTAACCCATTTTTCAAGTTAAGCATTTTCGAGACAAAATGCCTGTATCCTAATCTATTCATAGTAATCAAGGATATTTAAATTCGTTGAAAGAAATTTTGTTTAGTTCTGGAATCTTAATTTTTTGGAAAAGGAACTTTGAAATAGGAGTTAACTTGAGAAATATAGGTATATCTATGGTAAATAGGGTAATAATAATTATCACAACTGATTGTGTTTTTAATAGTTAAACTGGCAAAATTTATAAGAGTATTTTTTTATTTTATAATGTACAACATTAGTTTCACCCAGCACTAACTTTATTTATTTGTCAACAGTTGTTGTGGTAGCTATTGTTAATGTAGCGCCGTATAGTACAAATGTAGGCAACTCTACTAACATATTCACATGTTATATGCACAGATAAATTGTTGACGATGATTATCTATCTAACGATTGTCGTATTTTCAAAGTGATGACGAACTTATTACACATTCCGTAAGTTTTCTACTCTATTTTAGAGCTTCTAAGCGAGAAGGCTCAAAGGACATTGTAAAATGTTAATAGACGCAACATAATTTTTATGGATAAATATTAGTACGTAATAAATCCAATACAACATAACATAGTACATGAATTAACATAATAATAATAATTCAAAACAAATCGATCAGATTATTAGTTTGCTGTTCTTAATATATCACTATATTTTTTGTGAAGAATATGAAAACATCAAATAAACTTAAAATATTTCGCGACGTTGTTCAGAGCCTATCAACTATTCTGATTCAGTTACTTTTATGTGATATATCATGTAAACGAGCGGAAAGGAAGCAATTTTGTTATGAAATGTTGACATAATTGTGATTGACATCTCTTCGTACAGTAATAATCATTAACTGATAATTTACACATAGAAAGAAAACACAATATATTTTACAATATACTTGCCCATTCAGAATATTAATCTTTTTTATACTTTAATTACATATTTCTCAGTTAATTTGATTTCTGAATGTTGCTTCTAATGATCAAATTGAGAATTGGAAGTTATTTATAATGCGAAGTTGCTAACTTTTCTATTTTTTTCTTCATTTAACTTATTGTAACTGTTATTTTGGTATAATGAATGATCAAATATTTTGAAATTTACTTATTATATTATTTTCGGCAAGAGAGATGAATTTAAAAATATTACTGTAATGATAAATTTTAGTTGCAATCGTTTTTCTTAAAATTACAAATGTTTATTTACTAGCAACAATCATGTACACGTACAGTACAAATGAACATTGCAAAACTTATATGAAAAATTAAAGTTTTATCTAAAACACATAATTATCAGTAACATTCGGTTCACTAACACTTTAGGCAAAAAACGTACACTATGTTTCTAATATTAATGGTCTAAATCAGGGGTTCTTAGCCAGGGGTCCACGGACCCCTTAGGGGTCCGTAGAAAGATTTCAGGGGGTCCGCGAGCTTTGATGGGAAAAATTAACTAATTAACTTTATTTTTACTAACTTCTAACCAGGGTGGATAAAAATCATGATTTAAAAAAAAAATATCAAAAACATCGATTTATTTGATTTAAATCAGATTTTTTTGATTTAAATCAAATGTACCATATAATCGAATTTTGTGACATATTCACATGCTATTTCTATTTTGTGCTAATATATTTAATAACCAATATATTTAATTCAGTGGTGAATTTTTGTCAAAATGAAAAATTAAATATAATGATAAAAATTTTTGAAAAAATCAGCGCTAAATGGTGATGTTTAATCAATTATATACAGGGTATCATTAGTGCGGGACCGGTCGATTGTGGCTAAAAGATTTGAGATATAAAGTTGATTCAAACGCCATTTTATACAGTTTTTTCTTCTGAACACGATAAAAATATTTTCAAATATACAGGGTGAGTCACCTTTCTGGAACTATTAGCAACTTTTATATTTCAAATACAACACCCCATTTTTTATTTAATATTTTTGACCCCCTTAATTTTAGCTTTGCATCAATATGAAATACTACAGGTTTTTATACGGCGTTGTCAAAAAAAAATTAATTTTCAAAATTTTTCAAGGTTTTAAGTTTTTATTTAAAAAATTCTCCTCAAGTTATTTTGAAGTACAGAGTTGTAATTTGGTATGGACATGCAGAAAACATTGCTCTGTTCGCTCGATATGAAACAAATTTGAATCACACATACAGGGGTAGGGGTGTTCATAAATAGGTGGCAACTTCCATGATTTTCAAAAGCTTGTAACTCGATTTTTTCAAATGCAAACCCCTATATTTTTTTATGTCATCGAATTCGTCTTTAAGAGAGCTTAATTTTTTGTTGAGTGTGTCCTATACCCAAAACGCATACTTTTCGAGATATTCGACATTTTTCTTCAAATCGTTATTGAAGCAAATAGCGTGCCGTGGAAATCGAAAAAACTGACTGTTTACTACGCTAACGTCAAAAACTTGTCATTTTTTTTTTGAATGATTGCCTTTCCACAATGAATCTTACTTTACAAGAGCAAATTGATATGGTTTATTCACCATTTCGTGCATTTAATTACAAATAGTAATAAAATTTTGTTTTATTATAAATATTATATTGTACTCATATAATCAGTGATTTAAATTGATGATTTAAAAAAAAAACACTTGATTTAAATCGATGATTTTAAAAAAAAAATTACTTGATTTAAATCGTGATTTAAATCGTGATTTAAATCGTGATTTAAATCGTGATTTAAATCGTGATTTAAATCGTGATTTAAATCGTGATTTAAATCAATTGATTTAAATCGTGATTTAAATCAATTGATTTAAATCTGCTCAACCCTGCTTCTAACTGAAATCTAGATTTCCTTTACTCATGAATGTATGCATTAAATTACAATAGTATTAGCTGTATCTGTGGTCCCGAATAGAAATAATAAATATTTTCATATCGCAATACAGTTGTTAAACATTTTGTAAAAAATCTTCATTCTGAGAAGGGGTCCACGGCTTTCACCTGACTGACAAAGGGGTCCATGGTATGGAACAAAAAAGGTTAAGAACCCCTGGTCTAAATGTTTGGCATAATAGATGTATAAGGTAAAGGATGTAATTAAAAGTTTGATCAGCTATTTGTATTATTTGGAGAATGTTCTCATGAATTATTGCCGTGAGGATAGCTAGGTGTTTCCGATTATTGCTGCCGTTTAGTTTTCAAAAATTAATCATTAAATTGCGGAAATATATTAAACAAGAAACATATTTTATACTATCTATCTTTGTCTTTAACGATTTTTTTTTGTCTGTTGTTCAGATTGAAGTATGTTACATGTGAAACTCGATTTTTGAGAATACATTTTCCATAACTTTTCTTGATTGAACGGGTCTCGGTATAACAAATTTCGGACCTTACGGACGTTATACAGTGTGTACAAAAAGTAACGTAACGGATCGATATCTCGTCTTGCCTGCTTAGAATGCATGTTGCATGATTACTTTTTTTAAATATACCTGACGTGCACACCTAATATTTAAAAAAACTATTTATATTATTAATATTAGGTAACTGTCTGCTGCTCTTGTAAACAGAACATTTTTAGTAACATGACTTCGATTAGTCATTATGTTCATTAAAATATACAATAAACGATATTCTAGTTCCTTTTTCTGCACTAGTCCCATAAATAAATAATTTTTATGCCCTTTTCCATAAAACAAAAAAATTAGAATTAAATTTGTATTTCTTTTAAAATAATTTTTAAACACAAGGCAAAATACAGTCAAAAGATGGAAATAGAGTTACATTCGACATTTAAAACAAATTTTCGAGATATTTTCAAAGCCTACTAGTTTAATGCTATTAAATATTGTGTTTGTATTTGTAAATTATCAAGAAAACCGCAATGACTCGAGAAATACTGATTTTAGACATAATTGACATTTAATAGTTTACATTACATTAATTACATCATCAATAAGAAAATGTAAAAATAGTTATACCTATTCCATTTAAAAGAACTGACTTATTCGTGTTTAAAGTTTGATTAAATGGACCAGGCATAAGAAACACCCTGTGTATTATTTTAAAATATTAAATATGCAAAAATCACTATGATACTATTGTCCTCCAAAGTTTCACAGGAATTCGTTCTGACATAGACAAGTTGTTAAATATAACTATTTTTGTTGACTCTTGTTTCTGTCAATATTTTTATAAAAACTTAAATAAACCAAAAACGACTGATTTTAGATTCATAAAACCTATACATATATTTTTGAAGTAGAATTCAATTTTACATCTAAAAATTATAAAATATACCGAATGTTCTATTTAAAAAACAAAGTTACGTATCGGTGTGCAAAAACAAAACACTGCATATGTTATGTAGTAAATGACCACAAACAACTTTTCCACATTTTTTTTTTGTAAAATGGTTACAAGACGAAATCGATCTGTTACGTTGTGTTTTGTACACACTGTATATACAGTCCTATGTCGATACTTCTTCAAATAGGTAATTGTGTGCGTAAATGGATAGTTTTGTGTACAGGGTTGAGACAAAAATCCGGAACGGTCCATTATCTCACTTATTTTAGGATATTTTCTTAAGAGAACGATGTCATTTTCAGAATAGCACGAAGAACCACATATTACATTCACAAACGCGCATTAATTTTTTATAATCACAAAAATCTATATAGACAATACACCGATTAACGTAATTTTTTATGATTTCTTGTTCATTAAATTAAAATTCATTCAGTGTCATTCAAAATTTTGAATTTAATTAACGGCAATGAAAAGAATAGGAAAAAAAGTTTCAATCATATATCTTAAACGAAAATCCTTAACGTTAAAAATCGGTTAACATAAAATAGTATTCTGGTCCCGACAAAATGCTAGTAATTTAACAAAATGTTTTTTTTACAAATGTAAAAACGTAGGTATTACACGAAAAGATTTTGCATCTCAGAAACACACACAGAAAAAAATACAGGCCACCGTGTATTAGATTTTTTCATATTTTTTTTCAAATTGCTTGTGGTTTTATCTGATAAAGTTAATAAATAAAGTGCATAAAATTTTAACGTGTAACTTTTTACGTTAATTCTGTTTTAACATCAAAGACATTGAGTTTGTTTTTATGTATTTCTTTTAACACGAAATTCCTTTTACACAAAAAAAATTATATTCTGGTCCCCGTGGTTTCGTTGTAAACGATTTTTACTGTATTTGATTTTCAGTAGTAATAAAACAAGTGCATTGAAAATTATCGATAATTTTTGGTAAATATACCCGAATGCAAGTTGAGATGAAAAAAACACGAGTGCATGAGTGAAGATTTGTCAAAAATTATAGATTATTTGCAATGCAAGAGTTATATTTTGTCTGAAACTTTTCACCTAACCTACCTGTCAAATTAAATTTATGTTATGTCAAATTTTACGAGTACTGTCAGAGTGGTGCATCAGGGGTGTGGTTTATCTATATTAAAGTAACGCTACTGGTCGCCGAAATTCGTTAAAAAATTATCAATCTTAAAATAATTAATTCCTTCTCCAAATTTATATTTTCGACCAATCACAAACTCAGATTTCTTAGAAACGACCAATAAAATCTGTTAATTGCGAAAAGAATATTACCAGCGTATGATTATATTTATTGGTCGTTTTAAGGAAATCTGAGTTTGTTATTGGCCGAAAACGCATATTTGACAGGACTATCAACATCTGACAGGGGATGTAAAATTATTACCGTGTAATAATGCTCCTATTGGTATTCTCTAGAAGATTTAAGATTAGTGATTGGTTGAAAACGCAAATTTGACAGGTGAAGGGAATTTTCAGCAACATTTGCATTTACACTTTTGCAAACGTATGCGATATTTATAATTATAAGTACATCTAAATTCCTGCGCTTTGCTGTGAGCACTTTTATGAGTAGTTAATCAAAAATATTATAATTGCTAACTTAAAATTTATTGGAATAAAATAATATTGCAAGTTAATTACGAAATTTATACAAAATAAAACTTTTATTTTTCTGTCTTCGCAAGGAATTTAATTTTAAAACTTTTGAATGTTTTCTGTATTAAATTGTAAAATGCCTATTTAAATGACAAATGATTGTCATAATTGTGTTAACGAAACACAAACAGAAAAATAAATTAATTCACCTATCTGATTAAACATATTTTGCAAATTTTGCATAAAAGTTGAACCTGGATTTAACCCCGGGATTAAACCGCGTTAACCTCAGAACTAGGCGAAATCGCAGTATAGTTGGCGCTGATAATGCCTAGTTTTAGGGATTTAACAGTATTTTAACACCAGTGTTGCTTTGTGCAATCCGGCCTAAGTAAATCAAATTAAAACTACTTGTTTTGTGCTTTGTCGGTTTATTAGAACAATAATTTAAAGATGAAACCTTTAAACAGATATATTTTGTGAAAAAGTTGAAAAAAAATAGTTGAATATGTGTCGCGATAAGCACTTGACAATTAGTTTTGAAGTTCGATTGGGTAAGAGGTTTCCAGTAACTATGTATATGTAACCAACTTAACAGAGTTGTTGTTAATGTTGCTTGTTCCATGATGAAGCTGCAATAGCGTACGTGTACATCCTGATGGCCATAACCCGTTTTCATTCATTCAAGAAGGATGGTTATTCGCGTATGCAGAAAACTTGTTCATTAATATTATACCTATTTGCATAAATACATACATATGGCCATATACTACACTATAAACATACTTATTTTAATTACAATAACAATAACAATAAATAATAACATAATATGTAGGTATGTGAGATAAAAAAATTGCAAAATTTTGTTAATTGTTGATGAAATTGGTCAATTAACAGATTAAGATAAATTGCTTCTGTTGTGATTTCCTGGACGAAATTCATGGAAATACTTTAACTGAAAATAAGAGTTCATTGATCCCGGTTACTAATTTTAAAATTTTAATATTCAAGCATTGTTACATTTCGTAACAATTTATGATTTTTCACTTATTATTACTAATAAATCCAACTTATAACAAACGTTCAAAGTGTAGTCCTCTCTCTATGGGTAATACAAATTTAAGATCTGAACTTTGTAGGTAATAATGTCTTTCTGACAGCCACTCTTAAAAAGATACAATTGCTGGAATAAGATGAGCGTTTTTTAGGACAGTTTATCAAATAAAATGAAATATGCTTAGGAAAACATTATTATCTACAAAGTGCAAATCTTAAATTTTTATTAGATTGATTGTAATAATAAGTTAAAAGCATAAATTACTATTGAATTATTAATTTATTAAGTTTTCATTTTATTTGTGTTTATTTAAGTACAGTTGGGTTGTTTATGCATTGTTTTATTTTCAACGGTCCCTGATTAAACCTAATAAATACAATAATATTGTATACATTTTCTTATTTTTAAAGTTAAATCTAACAACCCATACATCAATGAAACTACATATTAGGTTGATGCATAATTATCCGCCGTTTTTTAAAAATTATAATATGACGTAAATTATATTGTAACATAATCAAAAACGCAAACAAACTCAAAACGGTATGTACAATTATCATTTGGGGGAGTAGTCAGTAGTCACCATCAACGTCGATTACTGCTTACCATTTACTTGGTAGACGACAAATTCGAATAACCAAACGTCGCGAAAAAACGGCGGATAATTATGCATCAACCTAATAGAAAAAAATTATCTTCCTAATGGTGTCACAGCCAACTACAACCCGTATTTAAATTAAGAAAGTTGATGTTGAAATACAAAAACAAATGGAGATAGGTAAAATTTCATAACAAATTTCAAACCTTCGCAAAAAAATGTTCGATAATGTCAGATAAGCAAGTTATACACAACAATTGAAAACGTAATTATTTTGTTTTTTTAACAATAGCGCGCAAAAACCATTACTTTTTTTCAAAATTTATTTCATAGAATAGTTGCTCTTAAAATCATTTTAACAGATTTAACCACCTCCGTATCTCTTACCGTTTACAAGATCCTCATGCTGTTCACGATAACTGGGAAACCCTGTACAAGTACATTGCTGTTTAATGTTATTAATGATACATATTGTCTCATAAAATATTTAAACTAGTCTTGTTTTACTAATATAAAAACCAAAGATTAAATTTTAGTTTCTGAGTATAATAAAAAACGTGACTTATTCGCAAAGCTTTAAAAAATATCTTGCGGACTTTAATGAAACTGAAGTTAATTTTATTTTTTCGCAAAGCCCTAAAACTTTATACAAAACAAAATAGCAAAAAAATAGCACAATAATGTTGAACAAGTAGATTAATCTTATACGAACGTTCTCAAAGGATTGATTCCCCACCGATGGCCCCAAAGAATGTGGGAGTGGTAAGCGGTTGGTAAAGGAAAATAAGGAAGACGCTGTAAAGAATCAAGTAAAAGAATGACGGACGAATTAAAGCGCAATAAACGAAACGAAAATGACTAGATGGATAAAAAATATTGGTATTTGAGATTTTAGGTATAAAACGATACAATAAACCAGGGCTTCGAACCGTAATTTTTTTCGTTTCGGTTTTCGTTCCGGTTCAATTAAAAAGATATATATCGGTTTGGTTCCGGTTTTCGTTCCGGAAAAAATAACGGTTTTTTTCGGTTTTCGGTTTTCGGTTTTCGGTTCAGTTCCGAGTGATTACTTTTTATTTTTTTTAAATGTTTTTTTTGGTAAAATAATTGGAAATAAAAGTATATAACATATGATGATAATAAAATTTATTAAACGAAACATATATAAACAAAACGAGCGAGTTTGTTGAACATGTACCGAACCGTAATAAACCGATATTTTTTTTCGGTTCAGTTTCGGTTTTCGTTCCGACAAAAATAACGGTTTTTTCCGGTTTTCGGTTTTCGGTTCAGTTCCGGTTCGAAGCCCTGCAATAAACTCAACCAATATAAGGTCTATTCTGATATCAAGTTTCATTCTAGGTGTTTTTCAAAGAGTAAAATATATTACGAGAGTGGTATAAATATTTGTTGATTTATAAAAGACATTTAATGTCATTTTTTAAAAATAAAATGGCAAACTTTGCAAATGTGTCTAAATTTTCTCACACTCTAGCATCTCGCTAATTTTTGAGTAATTTTACATTTGTAAAAATACTTATTTTTGAGAGTTAGAGACATTTTATTAGTTATTAATACCGGTGCACACGATATGCAAAAATTATCAACTTTTATGACCATGCCTTAATCCTCCACTCGAACTGCATAAAAATATTTTCGAACCCTGGATTATATGGGATAGATCCTAATTTAACTTTTCAAAAATTAATCTTAGAATTTGGCGAATGAATAGGTACCCCTTTGTAATGTTGTCGGTATAAACGTGTTACAGTAATGATCAGTAGACGTGGAAAAGAACTAACTGTTAAAGACGTTCGGGATATATGATAAAATGTAATTCTGCAGCAGCATCCACGTTTTTATCACTTAGAATGTAAAGTTCTAGCATATTAAACTTTTCAAAATTTAGCCATGTTCACAATACCACAATAAAATAAATACTCCAATAAAACAAATACTCCTATAAAATAACTCAAAAGCCTTTTTAAATTATAAAAGCGTACATGAATTTGCTTAAAATTTACTTTGAAATGACGTTTAGCTGTTTATTAGTAGTTAACATCACTTGTTTACAAAATCATGGCCAACCGTGATAACAATTTTTTCACAAAATTAGCCATATCTCGGTTATTTTTTGCAACACATGTAAAACTTTATATTTTTGAAAAGTTAAAAAAACGCTCTTTTATATAAAGTCACGACCAACTAGTGTTTCCATTTAAAAAAATGTAAGTTTACTTTATATCTCGAAAGTTAAGGTCGTTAAAAAAATTTTAATGTTGTTTTTAAATTAAGCATAAAAATCTGAATAAAAAACCTGCATAAGAATTGGTTGCATTTTAAAAAATAAAGAAGGTATAGCAAATGATGAAATTTCATTTTTCATCTGTAGTGCCAAAATGGAAAGCGATATAAAAATCTGATTACCTATATATAGGCGTTCTTTTCTCAAAAAAATAACCCAAGAGACCGAAATCAGATTTTCGTTATCTATTACGGTAACCGAGATACCCCGCAAAACATTCGAATTTGGTCCACCCTTTACAATAACTTAACATTTTTGCAGTTCGAGAGCGCCCATTAATTCTTCACTTAACATTAGATTCACTTTTTAAGTTAACAACTGTAAAGTTGCTCGTTTTATGTTCTTTAAAGTATTATGTGCGTTAGGAGTATAGGTTTTTATCCTCGTATCAAAACAATATGTTATTTTAACAAAAAACGTTAAGTATATATAATTTAGCTCTGCGAGCCAAGTTGGCCCATGGCTTGTTTGATAACTTTCTTCCATCCTTCTCTATCGCTGGCCTTCCTTCTCCATCCAGTAATTTTTAACGTTTCTAAATCTCTCTCCACTTCCGTCCTCCATCTTGCTTTGGGTCGTCCCCTTCTCTTCCTTCCCCCTATCGTGTTTATCATTACCATTTTCGGCATTCTTGTACTCCCCATTCTTTCTGTATGTCCCAGCCACCTTAGCCTTTGTGCTTTTATAACCCCAATGATACTTGTTTCTTTGTATAGTTCTTTTAATTCATCGTTTGTTCTTCTTACCCACCCATCTCCAATTCTCTTTCCGCCAAATATTTTCCTTAGCACCTTCCTTTCCCACACTTCTAGTCTTGTTTGTTCTGTTTTGTTTAGCGTCCATGTTTCGCACGCGTACGTCACTATTGGTCTTATAGTAGTGTGGTATATTTTGATCTTTGCTTTTCTAGAAATATTTTTATTTCTCAGAACTCTGTTTATTGCTCCCAAACATCGGTTTCCAGCCATTATTCTTGCCTGTATCTCATTGCCTATATTTGGGTTTCTTGAGAATACAGCCCCTAGGTACGTGAACTTTTCCACCTCTTCAAACTTGTATTCTTTTCCACTTTCTGTTGTTACATTCAAGTAGTTTCCTCCTTTAAATTCACTGTCCTTCCATTCCATATACTTTGTCTTCTCCTCGTTTATATATAATCCCACCTTTCCCGCCTTTTCCTCCAGTGTTTTCGTTATAGTTCTCAACTCCTCTTTACTTCTAGTAATTAGCACAAGATCATCCGCAAATGCTAAACATTGGTGCCTTCTTCTATATACCAGCCCACTTCTGTTGATCTTCGCTTCCCTTATTGCTTTTTCCAGCACAATGCTGAACAGATTCGCCGACATTGGGTCCCCTTGTCTAACCCCCTCCTTACTCTCGAAAACTTCTGATGTTTTGCTGCCTACTCTAACCAGATTTTCTGTTCCTCTTAACGTTACTTTTATCATTCTTGTACGTTTACCACTTACTCCCATTTCTTCTACTGCTTTGTACAATGCTTCTCTTTGAACGTTATCGTATGCTTGTCTGAAGTCGACAAACAAAACAAATGTCTGTTTCTCGTGTTGATAGCTTTCTGCTTGAATCTCTCTTAGGGTGAAAATGTGATCCGTGGTGCTTCTTCCCTTCCTAAAGCCGCATTGGTACTCCCCTATTTCGTTTTCTGTTTCTTCTACTAATTTATTTTTTATATAAGTTGCTATAATTTTATATGCGACGTTTAACAGGGAAATACCTCTGTAGTTGTGGCAAACACTTGCATCCCCTTTTTTATACACTGGGTATATTATTGCTTGTCCCCATTCTTTTGGCATTTCTTCTTTCCTCCAGATTTCCTCCATCAGTTTTTGTAATTGTTCGATCAAGTCCTTGCTACCATACTTAAACAATTCTACAGTTATTCTATCTGTTCCTGGGCTCTTATTATTTTTTATCCGTTCCACTATTTCTTCGATTTGTTTTTTAGTTGGGGCTGGCACTTCTCTAGGACTCTCATTCATATTTCTATTAATCTGCTCATTTTCCCTCGCCTTCCTGCTGTTATCATTTAGTAGTTGGTCAAAATGTTCCTTCCATTTTTTTAGTATTTCTTCCTCTCCTGCAATAATATCTCCGTTTTCGTCCTTAAGGAATACCGTTTTTGTTTGGAATCCTCTCCTTTCTTTTTTAATTCCTTGGTACAAATTTCTAACCTGGTTATTCCTGAAATTGGTTTCTATTTCTTGTATCACTTTTTCATTATATTTCCTTTTTTTATCTCTTAGCAGTGTTTTCGTTTTCCTCCTTTGCTCCTCATATTTATTTTTCTCCTCTTCCGTTTTTCCCGTTAACATTTTTAATCTCAGTTTTTTCCTTTCCTCTAGTTCTTTCTTACAGTCCTCATCAAACCAATTTTTTCTTTCCTGTTTCGCTTTACTATTACAATTTTTGGCAGCCCGATTAATCCTCGTTTTCAGTTCATTCCATTGTTCCTCAATTTCCTCCTTATCCGCCATTTTCTCCAATTCTTTTTTAATGCTTTTCTCGTATTTTAATTGATCGTCTTTACTCCTTAGTCTGATTACTTCTCTCTCTCTTCCTCCTGTCCTCGTTTGATTTCTCACTACAGGCAATATTTGCGTCACTCTGGCTCCCACTATAAAGTGGTCAGTATCCGCGTCCGGGCCCCTATACGTTCTTACATTGCTGATTGCTTTTATCTCTGGTTTTTCGATTAAGATATGATCGATCTGATTTATAGTTTTTCCATCTGGTGACCGCCACGTACCCTTATATATGTCTTTTCTTTGGAAGTACGTACTTACTATGACCAAATTCTTTTCCTTTGCGAAATCTATTAGAAATATCCCATTTTCATTTGTCGTTTCATGTTTGCTGTACTGCCCTATTGTTGGGCTATATATATTCTCTCTTCCTATTTTTGCATTTGCATCGCCAATCATTATTTTCATATCGTACCTAGGAATTTCTTCGTATATTTTATCTAGTTCATTATAGAATTCTTCCTTGACTTCGACGTCTTTTTCTTCTGTAGGTGCGTGAAAGTTTAGCAGTGTAATGTTTTGATATTTTCCTCTTAGCCTCAGCAAGCATATTCTTTCTGATACTGTTTTGACATTTATTATACCTGCCTTTAACTTTTTGTTGATTATAAAGCCCGTACCCAGCATTCTGTTATTTCCTCCACTGTTAATAAATACATATCCTTCTATTTCAATTGTACTTTGTCCCATTTGCTTTGTCTCTTGTAGTGCTACTATATTAAATTCGAATTTTCTAATTTCATTTATTATATGCTTTAATTTTCCCTCCTCAAATGTTCCCCTTACATTCCAAGTTCCAAGTTTTATATTCCCGTTGTTTTCCTTTATTTCAATTCCGTTTTCCTTATTCTTAGCCTTTTCCTTTGCCAATTTCGTCATCCCACTTTTTTCCCATTTGTTTTTTAGTTTTTTGGACCTCCTTTTATTCCATCTGGTGCCTCCTCCGTGTTATTTAGCAATTTTTGTTCCTTGTGACACCATTTCAGGGTTTTATTATTTATTTGCAATTTTTGGAATCCAACTTTTACCCTGGCACCCTTACTTTTCTCAACTTTAGCATAGTCTCTTATAGCCTTCTGTATTTTTCTTTCCTTTATTGTCATCTCCGCATCAATATATATCTCCGTTCCTTGCAGCTTGTTTTTATTTTTCAGCACCTCCATTTTGTCTTCCCAGTCCGCTAGCTCAACTATGCATTTGTTTTGGTTTATTCTACTTGTTTTCCTTATCTGTACTTTGATCTTTAGGTCTCGTTTTATTATATTTTCTATAATTTCCTTAGTTGTTTCCTTGCTTCCCGTGTCCAGTTTCACTCCTGTTATTATCACATTGTTTCTGATTTTGTCTTTTTCCAGTCTTTCTATTTTCTTTTCGGCTTCTTCCAGTCGTTCGTTCATTTCCTTCTTTTCTTTTTTCCATTCCTCCTTTATTTTACCTAACTCCCCCCTTAGTTGCTTTACTTCCTTTTCTAGACTTTTCAGTGTACCCTCCATACTTTCCTGTTCCTGTTGGAACGTTTTCTGATCTTCTTTTATTGCTTTTGTGTCTTTCATCAGCTCTTTCATCATTCCTGTTAACACGTCAATCTTATCTTCTTGTGACTCCTTTTGAGGTGTTCTGTTTGTCTTTTTACTTCTTTTAAGTACTTCTTCTAGCTTCTCCGCTCCTCTTTTTCTTTTTGCATCTTCTGATGTGTACTCGTCACTGCTCATTTTGTTTCACACTGTATATTTAGTATTGGCTCGAAGTTTATTTTCCAATTTTTTCTTAGTTCTCTAGCTATTGCTTATTTTTCTATTTTTATCACTATTATAGTTCGATATCCTTGTCTTTCACTTGCACCTTAGTCTATTTCTTAATAATTTGGAACGAACTCACCCGTTTTCCTCCTGTTCCTTCTCCTCACTTTCGGTCCCTTCTCTAGGGCCGCCCTTTCCCTCACTTTTATGCACCAAATTCGTAAGTTCAGTTTTATTTATCACTCACTATCAATATTGATTTGTTTAGAAAACTGGCTGTTTACATACACCTAGACCGACTTTTTGCGTGATAAGGCCCGAGTTTCGAGTTTTCTTATCGCCGCTGATTCGTCGACCGCTTTGTTTGCCTGCCAGAACGTTAAGTAGACTTTGAAAAATAACGTAATTATATTTCAGCTGTAAGGTTTTCTATTGCATTAAAAACAAAAGCTTAGTTTAGAACATGTTTTATTCATATTTCACTATATTCGTCATTGTACATGTCATAGTACTGTACGTTTATGCACAATGTACGCAGCTGTGTAACGTCAGTCATGAACGACCATTGTTTATAGCTTACAAGGATAAACATTGGCAATTGAGAAAATTTGTTATGGACTTATTTGTTATTTTCATGTATGTATAAAGCAACTACATATAAAACGGTGAAGCTTCTGGTAATAAAAAGTTTTTGTTTTCATGTAGCAGTTTTGACAGGATTTAATGATGCAAAATACATTTTTAAATTTTTTGATCACCATTGTTTAGAACTTAGGCGCAATCAGATATAAGCGCCAAAGGAGGTCTTAGCAGGAATACAGGGTGTCTTAATAAAGTCGGGGCTACAAAAGAAACTCTCGCTTACCTTAAAATGAGTCCGTTACATTTAGACAAAGTAGCGTAATTTATGATAAATTTAAATCTTTAACAAAATTTTAGATAGCCGTAGATCGGGCCGGGGCAGACCTCTGTGGTGAAAGTTTGGGCGTCTACGCTAGCTAGATTTTTAATAGCACATTTATAGGAGTAATATTTTAATGCCACGTAATCAGATTCAGTTCTTGCCATTTTACCTAGTATGGTTTTCCAACAACGAAT
This sequence comes from Elmis aenea, assembly GCA_947652605.1. Classification (NCBI taxonomy): domain Eukaryota; kingdom Metazoa; phylum Arthropoda; class Insecta; order Coleoptera; family Elmidae; genus Elmis; species Elmis aenea. The sequence goes on along the minus strand of OX393577.1, from coordinate 36,767,896 downwards.
GTAATGTCATGTTAAATTGTTAAGTACTGAATTTTTTGGTCAATTAACTATTTGAATTATATACTCCTATTAGTTTGTAGGAGTCCAATATGACAAACAATTGTTCTAAATGTTTTAAGCATTCGTAGCTATAAGAACTAAATAAGCCGCAATCTAGACGTGTCCTTATTTCTTTGGTCTTAATGCGGTTCTGCATATAAATAATGTTTGCGTTATTTGAAACAGATCGGTTTATATTTAATGCAAATCATTTGCCATAAAATGAATTGAACTCAATTTGGTTAATTTATAAATAACCATTTGTATGTACCTATTTCAAATCTAAGTATGCTCTAAGCTAAGTCAAGAAAAAGGTGACATTTAAAAAAAAGGTGAAATTTCAAGAAAAAGATGAAATTTCACCTTTTTAAAATTATTTTAAGTGGCCCTTCCAAGCCTGTGTATATTGAAGCTTAACTCTTTACTTAAAAGTAAGAGAACGTTATTTGAATTAGCCAGTTTCGTGAGCAAATCATTTTGCTCATATTGTTTTATAGTTTATGTTAGCGCAGTTCGTGTACTCGGTTACCGACTTTGTTTTTTATGTTGGTTGCGAGAAAAGTTGACTTACAGGCTTTGCCATGCCGCACGTTCGTATGAGCGCAAGTTTTTAGGCAAGGTCAATAAATAAAATGTGCTTATTATGTTTTCTTTTTTGTTCTCTTGTATGGTAGGATTTTTGTTGGTACCTCTTGTTCGTTCACCTTAGCCGTCGATCTGCTTACATATTCAAATAAATTGTTTATACCTGTATGTACCGCATAGTGACATTTTTTTATACCGGGTGTTAACCACCAGTCGTGAACATAGGGAATTAACATTGGTTTAAATTTTTTTTCGGATTCCTGCTCCCCAATTGAATTTATATTAAAATTATTGGTAACAATAGAAAGATAAAATGATTACGCATCATTTGAGACCATTAATAAGCTTAAATGTTTAGTATTTAGTTTATAATTAATATTTTAAAATTGGATTAATTTTACAAATATAAGTAGCCATGAGGCCATGACTGTCAATCTGACATTTGTTTTCATTAATTTTTGTTATTATCTGTCAATTTTTACATCAGCGAGTTATTTCTTTAACGATTTTGATTTAAATGAAAAAAAAAAATTTTATTGGAGGAAGAGTTTTAATGGTGAAAACTTTTTACAACATTATAGTGGCGCATCTTTGTGGAGATTAATTATAAGAGTCGACACTATTATTACTTAAATTTCAACTTAAAATTAAAAACAATAAAAAATATAAAAGAATATATTTTACAATAAATACTCAAAAAGCCCCCCATTCCTAGGTACATAAAAAATACTCCAATCTATTATAAAAACCGTTTCTCACAGAGACTAGCTGTCTGTTATTAATTAAAGCACATTCTGCTACTATTGCATTCCTCAAAGAATTAATATTTGGGTGGCGTTTTTTATAAATATTACTTTTAAGGTGGCCCCACAGAAAGAAGTCACAAGGTGCTAAATCAGGAGATCTGGCCGGCCAGTTTATTGTTCCACCTCTACCAATCCAGCGATTGGGAAAACAATCGTTTAAAAAGTTTCCAACATCTAAACTGTAATGGGCTGGACACCCGTCATGTTGGACCAGATCTCCAGATTTGCTTTTGCAACTTTTTCCAGCGCAAGACCTACCTTGGTTATTAAAACGTCTAAATATTTTTCTGAATTTAAATTTCCTTCGATTTTAAAAGGATCAACAATTTGGTTATTAAAAATGCTAGTCCAAATATTAATTTTTTGAGGATATTGCGTTCTAGTGGATATGTAGCAGTGTGGATTTTCCTGTGCCCAGTATCTGCTATTTTGAACATTTGGTTCATTGTTCAGAGTAAACGTAGATTCGTCGGTAAAACAAATTGATGAAAGAAAACTGCGATCGTTGTTGGCGCGTTCTTGCATTACCTCACAAAAAAAAATTCTACAGTCTTGATCCGCAGGAAGAATTTCCTGGTGACACTGCGATTTGTAGGGATGATAACGGTGTTTTTTTTAAATTTTAAATACCCCTGTCCTAGACAAATCCACTTCGCGGGATATTTGCCCTAGACTGAACGTAGGGTCAATATTAATCTTCCCTAAAACTCTTTCACAGAACATAACTCTTTCTTCCACAAAACTAGTTTCATTAATTTTTCGGTTTCCTGTGATATTACTTTTTAAAAATTTTGTTTTAATTTTAATAAAATAGAATATACTAACTACCTGTGGTGCCGGATTCTACGAAAATGTTACCGCATTTTTCAAATTTTTGCACATATTTTTGTATCGTGGTTGTAGATGGTATTGGGCGATTTATAAATTGTACGGCAAATAAATCTCGTACTCTCCGCAAAGATACGCCGCTGTAAAAAGTTTTCACCATAAAAATTCTTTCTTCGTTATTGTAATTACTTATTTTAATCAAAATAGTTAAAGAAATAACTCGCTGATTTAAAAATTGACAGATAACAAAAATTAATGAATACAAATGTCAGATTGACAGTCATGGCTACTTATATTTGTAAAATTAATCCAATTTTAAAATATTAATTATAAACTAAATATTAAACATTTAAAGCTTATTAATGGTCTCAGATGACGCGTAATAATTTTATCTTTCTATTGTTACCATTAATTTTAATATAAATTCAATTGGGGAGCAGGAATCCGAAAAAAAGTTAAAACCAATGTTAATTCCCTATGTTCACGGCTGGTGGTTAACACCCGGTATATCGTTAAGATGGAATTTATTTAGGGTATTCCTTTACGATGACACCCGTGCTGGTATGAAATATGTTGCCAACATTCATTGCATATTATTTGAGTGGAATAGATTGAAGTTTCCAATTGATTGTTTTTCACTGACATACAATTTTATTAGTTTTTGAAGTTAAGTTATCTGTGTTAATTACCAACTATGCGTTTAAATTCTCGTGGAATATTTTAATTAAATTGAACTTCACATTTTTGTCGAAGTAAATGTGTTAAAAATGTGCAAACTATCAAAAATTATTTGTAATTAAGAATATTATGCGTAAAAAAGCTAGGTAGTTCGTTAGCGCTCGCTTTATTTTGATGTATTTTTCGTTCAATATCAGTGCATATCGAGGGTTTTAGTTGACCACGCAACCACGAAATTGAAACTATAAATATAACTTTAAAATATTTAATGTTTGTTATATCTAGTTAAAGGTATCTTTTTGCTTTTAAATAATTCCTATACATATACAGGGTGTCCCTGTAAAAACTCGTTTATTCTGTAGCTTTTGTGGTTTGGCGATACCTAGAATACTGGTTTTTATTACAACGTGGTTAAAGTACGTCATTTTTTAAAATATTTTATAATTTCCTTCCAAATGCGTCATTTCAAAGCTTTTGAAATCTCTTGAAATTGAATTATCTTCTGCGAGAAACTATTTTACTTAAAAGAGCAAAGAGCAAAAACTGAAAAAGTAATTTGAATAAAACCTTTTTGTTCTGAACTTTTAACAAGGTAAAACAAATTTTCTTCGCTTCACGATACTCATTACGCATTGTGAACTATTTTGAAGAACTAATATATTTTAGCAAATCATATGTTTTCAAAGCATGTTCAAGTAAATACCGAAAATATTGCCAAAAATATTCGAAAAAAATATTACTATGCATCTGCACCAGAGCAAATTGAAAGTATCAGTTTGGATTATATTGATTCTCAAGTTACATTGTAAAAAAAAACAAGCATATTTGTCGGGAAGTTCATGTATTATTAATTAAAAATGAAACTGTTTTAACATGCCAGCAGAAGTTTGTACTGTTTGTGTTATCGACCAATGGCATGCTTCGCCACTATGTGATATTCATTTCATAAGTAACATGTCGTTCGCATAGTTGTCTTATTGTGCGCTTGAACTAAATGCCGTTGCTTAAGGAAATTATTTTTACTTTGAACAACTTGAAAAAAAAGTGTGATTGTAATTTTAATATTAATTATTGTTTTCTTCCCGATTACCTACTTTCTTTTCATTGAAACAATTTTATAAATTGTTTTAATTTTAGTTTTTTTTTAGTTCTTTTCTTGTATAGAATTGTTTTTGTTTAATAAAAATGTTCAATGCTGCAACGCGATGAATGTATTCTATTAAAACATAAAAGATGCAAAAATAATTTTCGTTTTAATTTTATGACTTATTTTTCTTATTTTCTGTAACTTTTAGCTTTGAAAAGAATGTTGTGTGTAGCGCCTAGAAATCAAATCGCCTTAAACTATTATTATAATCATTAAGTTTTGCTACTACCTATGTTTTATAGCCTCAAGAGACCCGGCCATCGTATTCAAATAATGTTAGTATAATCAATATTAGTGTTTCTTTTATTGCAGTTTCATTTTCATCTCACGCTTCTTCATTCATTTGGCTACAAATAATGTTCGTTCACATTTTGATTTCTATTTAATATGTTACAACTGAATAAAATCTTCATAGTCATTTCCTTCTCTTTCATATTTAATATTTATGACTTTTAAATTATTGCCCAGTGGTTAAACTGAATTAGCTTGTGATGAAAACGTTGGAGGCCATAGTTAGTTACGAGTGATTTTTATAACGGCAAAAACGGACCAGGCAGTTTTTTAGTATGCAGAATTAGAATTAAACGATAAATCTTCACTTGAATAAATATTATCAAATATTTTTATTATTCAAAGAAAAAGAAAAGTCACACCGTGAAAAATGTATGATGTACTGTAATGTTAAAGCAAGTTTATAATAAATCTTGAAGCAATATTTTTATTCTGACTAATTAACGAGTTGTTAAATTATACGGATATTAAAGGTGCTTTTTAATTATAGTTTCTATACGCATTTTGTTATCAAAGATGTTAGACGACCCACATAGGAGATTGGTGCGACCCTGAACCAGCAGCAGCCAATGACCTGGCTTGACAATAGACACCGAACAGCACCATTAGCTTCTTTACCTCTTAAAAAACTTATTTACCAGCCATCACTGTTGATGACAGTACACTAGCTCATAGCAGTAAATATTCATCGGAAACGCCTTCATAATCTTGTGGTTTAAATAATTGGATTTAAATGAAGGTAACTGTTTTATCAGCGATTATTATAACAAAACTTATTAATCAACATAAATCGATACTTCAAAAGAATGTTAAATCGAAAAGTATTTACAAGCCTACTGAAATGTCGTCTTCTTTTTGTTTAAAAAAAAAAATCACAATTTGAAATTAACTCTTACACTGCGGAACTTAACTCACACTTACATACAGATGCTATGCTTTTTTTTTGAGGAAAGTACCTACACACCAAATTCGACTGCCATTATTGTACTTAATTATAGTTTGATAAGATGAAGTCCACTTGCATTAAATGAAGCTTTTGTGTAGAAACTAAATAAGCATATGTAACTCAAATAAATACTAATTGGGAAATGTATTACCAAAAAAACTCCGACATAATTGCTGGTAAATTAAAGCACAATCAGTAAGACATTTTGGAGTTTTGCATAATGAAACGACTGTTAACTCTAAACAAAATTGTTAGACATTTTTGATCACTAAATAGTTAGGTAGGATTATCAATGGTCCTAGTTACTTTAAAATTAAACAAAATGTTTAAACAAAGCAGAAGAAACAATCAATCACTACAAATATCTAGAACCTCAACATAAGACTACCTACATTTAAGTCAGCAGTGCCGCGCCGTGGGTAGGAGGCGCCCTTGTGCAAAAAGATTTTTTGTAATTTGTAATTTTAATACAGAATGGAAAGTGTTTAGAAAAGAAAATACATCAAGTTTTAAAAAGTATATTTTTATAAACATAAATAAAAAAATATTATTAAACTCATAAAGATTTTTCGTTACACTTAACGAAATAACTAAACTTAATTTGAAATAAAATTAAACTAAACTAAATTAAGATAAATTTTACATATTTACGCGTCTTTCTTTCGTATAAAGAAACTAGACTTAGTTTTTAGCGATTTATTACATATAATATTTATGTACAGGGTGTTTCATAAATATTGCGAAAAAATCAGGTGGTGATTTCTTATTGAAAATTAAGGGGGGTCTTTCATATAAATTGTTTCCCTTAGACGTCTCCTTTCTCAAATTTGGATAAATGTAGGAGAATAATATTTGGCAAATGTTTTATACTTATTAAAAGGTTTCCCATAGTAATATTTTCAATCATTTTCCACCTTCAGAGGGGGTTGAAAAGTGCGACCCCTGTTGGTTTTTTTATCAGAACCTTTTGGTGGGTTGAAATTTTGCAATTTAAAAATTCTTTTTTGAAAGATTGATTTATTTAGAAACTTTTTTTGTTATTGAGTTGTTCTCGTAAAACCTACCGTTTATGAGTAAAAACTAAAATAAGTCAACATGAACCATCAATTATTCCAATACAAAACGACTCATTCTGGTGGTTTCAGTGGGAAACCTTTTAATAAGTATAAAACATCTACCAAAAATCATTCTTTTACATTTATCCAAATTTGAGAAAGAAAATAAAAACCTAATTTTACGGCCCCCTTTAGGGAAAGGAGACGTCTAAGGAAAAAAAATTATATGAAAGACCCCCCCTTAATTTTCGATAAGGAATCACCACCTGAATTTTTTCGCAATATTTATGAAACACCCTGTACATAAATATTATACCGGGTGTAATGAAGTGTGGTACACCCACTTCTGTTTCTTTAGTTTTGAGTTTAGATAAATGACATTTTAATGATGTGTGCAAAAAACCGGGCTTTTTGAGCAGATTCACACATTTGTTTCGCTTCCGGTTTCACCGGAAATGAAAAAAATTGACTTTTTGACAAAAAGCCGATTCCGCAACCTTCAAAGCCGATTAAAGTAATCTAAATGTCATTTAAAATTTACAAAAACGTTTTTTGGACAATTGTTGACATAATAAAATTCAATTTATGCAAGTCACTTAATAAAAAATTAAATTTTGTTTCAAAAATTTATTGAGGTTATAAAAATTAACCATCGCTTCCCTTTTTTCAAAAATGTAAAAATATACAGGGTGTTCCATTTAAAATAACAACGTTGGGCTCATTTTCGGCGAAACCGAAAGTGAAACAATTGTGTGCATCTGCTCAAAAAGCCCGGTTTTTTGCACATATCATATGTCTAAAATTTCATTTATCTAAACTTAAAACTAAAGAAAAAAAAAGGGGGTGTACCACACTTCATTTACACCCGGTATGTAATAAATCGCTAAAAACTAAGTCTAGTTTCGTATAATACTCGAGAGCAGTGTTAACAGTAAAGCGATTATAATTCGAGTGATTTTAAACTATCAACGTATTCGATTTAGCGTCTGCATATTTTATTTTTATTCGTCTTGCTATTGTTCTCTATTCAAAGTCAACTCACGTGGTTGAACCAAATTTCTTACCTTTGTTTACCAGGATCTGCGTTATTTCGTCTATCCAGGTAGTCAGCGATTTCATTTCGTTTTTCCTTTATTGTTTTTTCTCATTCTGTTTAGTTGCCGACACCGTTCAATAGGGGTATAAATCTTGGATTATTTATAGCTATTTGTTGTAATTTTAAAAGAAAGATCTTAATCATAATTTGGAAAAGTTTGTATGAAATGCATTCCTACGTTGATACTTACATAGTGTATAACAAGGGATTACGAATTTTATTTCACAAAAGCATCAGTGTTAAGGAGTTTTATAAACTAATCATTACTTCAAAATAATTTAATAGTGCGTCAAATTCAAGGCGTAAACCCTTTTAATTGTTTTTATTTAATCAAATGGTGTTTCAACTAAATAAAAATTGCTGATAGACCATCGCATTAATCGATGTTTTTTTAATAAAATATTTGTATATTCTTTCCTTTGTGTTCTGCTATTTTTGTATCTGCGAATATTCATACTAGTATTTGACTTCCTTACGATATTATCAGGTGTAGAATAAATCACATAAATCGTACAGCAAGCTTAGTGTTCCTAGATATATTCTTGTTATTAAAGCTACCAAGTAGCAATTAATATGGCTTACTTGCGCTTGCAATTCTATTGTTTACATCACTTTTAATGTATTTTCTTTTATAGTATTGCGCGCAAGAATTTGTGTGTTTCATTTGTCTTGTTTTATGCTGAGTGCTAATTAACTAGTTACATTTCTTAACATTTTTGATCTTAAGTACAATTTAATATCGAATGTAAATCCATTTTAAGGTAAATGTGACTGTATTTTTTCACTTAATAATGTTTTAGAATAATTGTTAAAAATAAAAAAGCACTTTAAGGTGAACTATATGGTCTCTGTCCATGTAATTTGTTAGCTTTTCGTTGCCCTCTATTGTGTAATTTATTTCAAATTTTTGAAAAACTTTAATTGGTTTTGAATGTTTTTCTTTCAGGTTTTTTAAAACTATATTAAATGAGTTTACAAAATGCATGAATAGGCTATGAAGGTAGGACAGCGGTAATTTGAAACAATTGAAAGAAAGAACAAGAAAGGTTTAGTTTTATCTTTTGCCTACGCATTTTTGACATTTTTTTATAATGAAGAGCAATCTCACGTTTAAATCAAGATTTCTTAAAACTATTTATGCATTTATTTATTGGGCAGTATGATAAGATGATTACTGAATCCTATAAACCATTTTTTTTTGTATGTTTATAATACGACACTCGATTCTACCAAAATGTCTTTGCTTAAATTCTGGTTCCACGCATTTTGCAAACATTGTGTTTTATACAGTGTGCACAATGTTTAATGTAAGTAAGTGTTTATGGTGTGTTAACTAAAATATAAACACACAGAAAATATTTCAAATTGGGACCGTTGTAACTTTAATTGAACATTTATAAAAATATTTCTAGTGATAACTAAAATGTATGTAATAATGAATCAAAAACAAAATTTAACAGCCGATTACAATAAATGTTTAACATGACGACCATCCTCTTGAATATACATTGTGGTCCTCTTTTCAAGTGAACGTCTTACATTACGCAACATATTAGGAGTGATTGTCTCAAAGCATTTTTTATTCGTCTTTTTATATCTTCCGCAGTGGTGAGAGGTGAACTATAAACTAAATCTTTAATATAGCCCCAAAAAAAGTCCATGGGAGTTAGCTCTGGAGATCTAGGTGGCCAGTTCCCTCTCCCGATCCACTTATCAGTAAACTTTCGATTTAGATAATTTTTCACATTTAAAAAAAAATGTGCAGGAGCACCATCTAATTGTAACCACATGTTTTTTCTAATATTCAAAGGAATATTTTCTAAAAGTGCCCAAAAACCTTTTTTTTTAAATCACAAAAATTTTCGGCCATTTAAATTGCCATAAAAAAAATAAGGACCGATAACTTGATCACCAACGATTTCTCCATAAACATTAATACTCCCCCTATTTTGACGATCAGTGGTATGAAATAAATGCTTATTTTCAGTGTAATAATAATGAAAATTGTGGCGAGTTACCAGTCCATTATTGTTGAATATTGACTCATCCCTAAATAAAACATTATCAAAAAAATGTTCCTCTTCACAAACTTGGTCGAGGGCCCATAAGCAAAAATCAATTCGATTTTGAAAATCCATGCCGTACAAACTTTGATGAAGTTGAATATGAAACGGGTGGTACTTATATTTCCTTAAGATCCTGGATACGCTAGACTGACTAATGGGTAGGCAAAAGATAAAACTAAACCTTTCTTGTTCTTTCTTTCAATTGCTTCAAATTACCGCTGTCTATCTTCATAGCCTACTCGAAAATATTACCTTGCCCTAATAATTAACAATAAAATCGCGATATCTCGGAAAATATCAATTTTAGGTATAAAACAGTAATTATATTTTCGAAAGAGAATTAAATTTTCTATAAGACAGTGTAGAAAAATATAGGGTGTTGTATTTAAAAAAAAACAATGAGTTACCGATGTTTAAAGTTTCACAAGTTTGACCAAGCGTAAAAAACGCCCTGTATAATATTTTAAAAATCTAGGTGGTGCAAAGTGTTCCATAATCTATTGTCAATCTTATCTCCACGCGAATTTCTTCATACTTCTCAAAGTTTTTAGATGTTGAAAATTTTTGAAAATACTGTATTTTCATGAAAATGCAATTTACACGAGAACGGTTGACTTTAGACCCATATAACCTTATACATTTTTTGAAGTAAATTTAAAGAGGAATCCAAAAATGTAAAAATATACAGGGTGTTCCATAAGAAAAAGTATAACTTTGATACGCCACTCTTTTTTGGAGCACCCTGTATGTTTGAAAATATGTTTAAAATGTAGCCCTTACATAGTCTTCGAGCGACAGAAATTGGAAAATAAAAACCGTTTCGCCATAAAACTCCGACGCGTCCGTCGTGACTCACCCTGTATATGTATTAATGTTTAAAGCAGATTACAATGACACAAATGTTCTAATAATAGTTAATAATTTTGACGTGTATTAAAGAAATAGTGCCCAAAAAAAGCAATACAGTTTACGATAGTTTTTTCAATGGAGTAGGTATAGTCGTTTGAATAGACCGCTACTCTAAATTAAAACTATAAGAGGAACTTTTGTTTGTGAAAAAAAATTGGGAGTACCTAATACCTATATATTATGAAATCTTTTTAGTGACTCCCTAAATCTTTTGTTAATAATTCATTTGCTACCGCTATACGCTAAAGATTTTTTTTGTCATCAAAATTTTCCGGAAGGGAGTAGTCCATTTAAACCCTTTCTTTGTAGCTCTTGAATATGGAGAGCCTGCCCTGTTTATGTATATTATAAAAATGAAGAAAATCAGCAGTTTTATTGGATAATTAGTAAAAATACGTAGGTATGTACGTTTATTGGCTTATAAATTACATTGAAACTTTTGGATAGTATTGTAATAGTTAGTAATAGTTATTTCTCTTTAATCTAGAATAAACACTATCCTATCAAAGAATTTAGAAAACGTTATTATTAATTATCTGTTGGTTTATAAATACGGCATGATGTGTGCAAAATTTGCAACGTTATTACAATATTTTATTGATACGTTAATGAGCAACTATGATTAGGAGACTGTAATACAATATGTATTGTATGTAAGCATGCAGTCATGCTACTGAAGTGACAGTTTTGTTTAGATTTAGAAAGTTTATGGGTATTGAAACTATAGTAATAAGTTAAGGCTTTGTATTATCAGATCGTCAAACACGGTAACGCATCTAAATATTACTGATCTTTTAAGTACTTTTATATTTTGTTTATTTATAAAAAGAAGAAAAAACAATGATAACTTTAAGATTATAATTATAATTACTTTTATGAATCATACTCTGTTGTCCGTCATTATATATCAAAAAGATGTTGGGAATATTTAGATAATTTTACTTCACATCTAATTGTGTGTCCTGTTTATTTTTTTAAAGTATGTTATGTTGAAGATAGTTTCAAACAAAGTACATGTAAAACCATTAATATCGAATCGCTGCTGCTGCATTTTGGTTTTTAAAAATAAAATCTGTAAAATAAAATAACTACATTTTAATTAAAATATAATTATATTTTAATTTTATAGTGGACGCAAAAAATATTTTTACAACTTCAGACAATACTGCATTACATTATCCAATAAGTGCTGTGAACAAAATAATTGAAATTTACTTTTGGCAAAGACACGTGTAGTAATGTTATCTTTTATTCTTTTACCATTGTCTTGGTGCATTTGTCTGCACACTTAAAATTATAGTTTTTATCCGTATTGCTGACTTCTAAAGTTATAACTGCATTTTCGTGTATTGATACTGTAACTGAAATATAAAAGTGTATCACAACTTGAAATATCACTATTTTTCTAACAATAATAATTATTCTATGTTGTTATGTTTTTTAAATTATTTAGTAATATTTGCTTACGGCAAAAACAACATCGTAGTTATTAACCCTAAAAAAAAAAAAAATTAAACTTATTTAAAAAGTAAAAAACTGTCTTCAATTTGTGTGAGTTGTAAGCTGTCGGTAAAGTTTTCAGAACATTGGAGTCTCGAAAGACCGAATGAATCCCTCGGGCTGTTGATAATTCGCATGTTATTTTATACTTTAAACATATGTTAAATGCATTTGTTTGATTTTCTTGTCGTAAAATTTAAGCGTTTTTATTTTACTGTGATCGTTAGTCGTTAAAAATGATACAAGCACAATTCTTTTTGGCGCCATTATTAAACGCAAGAGTTGGGAGGTTTCACCTGAACAGTACCTTTCTGATTACCTTCTAGCTACCCTCCAGTGAGAGTTATATGTTGTTATGGATACAGCGTGTCTAGAAAAAGAGGTATCTTGTATCAAATTGATACATTTCCCCGAACGCGTAAGTTTCTTTACAGTTGGTTTTAAGGGGATTATTCAGATAAAGAGTGTTCCAATTACTCCTACTTAAAGCGCCAAAAGGGAATTAGAAGCAACTAAGAAGACACATATTAATGATTAATGATGACAAAATTTCCAAAAAGATTTTTCTCTTTAAAAGATGTAGCAAACACATGAGTATATACACTAGAGTTTTACTGTATAAAACAATAATAGCTCCTCATTTTGAGTTTTGCGCTTCATTACTTAGTAATTTAAATAAAAATGAACTTCAACAATTACAGAAATTGTAAAATCGCGCCATGCGCACTATTTTAAAGTGTTCAATTCTTTCCCCTATCAAGGTTATGTTAAATACACTTCAATTTATGAGTATTAATCAGAGAATAATATTTAGAACATTAGAGCTAGTTTTAAAAATTAAACTACAAAAAACACCAAAATATCTGTATGAAAATGTAAAATTAGTCCATGAGATACACAGTTATAAAACTAGAAATAGGCTTGATTTCGTTATAGAGAAATGTACTAAAAGTCAAACTGCTCGTTCATTATTTTATCAAGGTTTTAAAATATTTAATAATATGCCGCATCAAGTCAAAATATGTAATAATTATAAGAAGGGTATTAAATTAATTAAGGAGTACGTATTAGAACGCTATTAAACTGTTATCTTAGATACTTAGAATTTAGAAGATTTTTAGATTTTTATTTTATTTCATTCTATTTTTATTTTTATTTTTATTATATTTACTATTACCTATGCAAATTATGTTACAATGTAATAGCAATTGCTAAATAAAGCTAACTTATATCTTCGCGTCAGTCAGTTTTGGAGCAATGTATCAAATTAATACATCGCGCCCTATCTTGTCATGTTTTCATGTCTTGCCAAAATTTTTAGAGAACGTAATTTAATAACCGACCACTGTCCCGTTATTCTCTACATGTAATTTAATAACATTTCAATAAAAAATTACTGAAATAACGAATGTTCTTTTTAAGGAAACTCGATGGGTCGTTAGTTAAAAATAAAAATAATACAAGAACTTCAACAAACACCTTCGCCGTTATTTCAAGTCAAGTCAAGTGTGTATCAATTCGATACAATGCGTCCGATGCGGGAAAAAATTTATTGCTCCCGAAGGAGGGTTAAAGAAAAGTAGAATATTCTAGTTTTACTAAACTTAGCTGATTTAACCGACACTTTTATTAAGAAACTTACTCATATAACGCGATTTTGTACAGGTACACATTTTTTTATAAAAAATGTTGCATTTATAAAATATTGCAATCGAAAATTTTCTTCTCATAAAAAACTTGCACTTTTATTATATTTAAGTGTCGTTTTAGCTAGTAAACATGCATCTATAGCAATAATTTAACATGTTGTCGACCATGTGGTAACGGGAGTGGCCATACTTTGTCAAATTTTATCGAGTAGAAGCTTACATCCAAGACCAATAATAAAATTTTAAATCCCGTCATTTTGTATTGTTCAGATCGTGATGTGTCTTGTAGGTATTATATACAAATTAATGTACCTCCGTTTTATTCTATTTTCAATCAGCCACGCACGCCCTGTGCGCATCACAATGCTTGTGTTAAATTGAGAGTAGACCACACACATTAATTCGAACCTTCCGGCAGATTAAATTCTTATGTTACAAGAACAGTTACATTAATTTTATTATATTTATTGTAATATATTCGTCACACTAAGATTAAATTATTCGTGCTACTTTTTGATTACATAGCTGTTTTGATTTTGTTCATGTGATTAAATTATTAGCATATAAAAGATCGTACACAAATAAGTCAACATTAAAAACTGTATATCAATTGACGTTGTTTATATTATTATTAGTATGTAATCACTTAGCAGGTTCAACGTTAAGTAGGCGATTAATTTATTTATAAAGAGATGTTTTATGTATATTATAAATGAATGAATGTACACTATTAGAATACAATGGACAGGGAGGTTCCTTACATCTAAAGTTAATGTACCTGTGTTCAGGTCAACGTTGGCAGTTGACACTTTTTAAGTTGCAACTGTTGCTCAATATCAAAAGATTTAATCGCTATAGTGATCAAATATAATAAACAAATAGTTAACGGTTTGCAAAAATGATAATTGTTCTTTTTTATTGATAAAAATTTCTAGACGATGAACAGTTATTTTAATTATTTTATTTCTTTTTCTAATGTCTATGTTTCTTTTTTTCTATTATGTTTATGTGTTCTTCTCCATTGAATAAAAGTTTCTTTAAAAAAAAGTTGTCCGGTCTAAAATAAAAAACATAATTACATAGCTATTTCTTAATGTTAATGTTATTCGTTCATACATGCCCATTTAAACAAAAGTGAACTAGTTAACGGGACTGCCTGGCCCGCCCTTGGGCAAATACACGCACTAAAAAATTAATAACGTTTTATAAAACCAAAATTTCAGGTAAATATACATGAAAATGGATGAAATGTGGATTGAGCAGAACGAACGTTCAGAAGTTTCTAATTGTGTTAGTTACCGCTTAAAAATTTTGTTGGGGATAATTACGTTTTACTTCACTTTTAAAATAGGTACAAGAATTAAGTTGGATTATTTATTACTAGAATCTCAACATTGGGATTTTTCCTCCCTTAAGATCTTGGAACAAAGTAGTATAATTTCTGGCAAAATTATAAATAATATTTCCTTAGTTATAAATAAAATATCAAACAACTTTCTCAAAGCAACTTTTCATTTGCCACACTTTGATGTTAATTAGAATTAATATGAGATGTTATATTTATTCTGAATCAACATCAGCTTCTTTGTTTAATAAATATTAATAGTAGGTACCTACATATTAAATATTTTGATTAAATTGATACAACTCCACATTTTTAAAATAACTATACAGGGTGAGTCACGACGGACGCGTCGGAGTTTTATGGCGAAACGGTTCATATTTTCCAATTTCTGTCGCTTCTAGATTATGTAAGTCAATAAGGGCTGCATTTTAAAAATATTTTCAAACATACAGGGTGCTCCAAAAAAGAGTGGTATATCAAAGTTATACTTTTTCTTATGGAACACCCTGTATATTTTTACATTTTTGGATTCCTGTTTAAATTTAATTCAAAAAATGTATAAGGTCATATGAGTCTAACCGTTCTCAGGAAAATTGCATTTTCATGAAGATACAGTATTTTCAAAAATTTTCAACATTTAAAAACTTTGAGAAGTCTGAAGAAATTCGCGTGGAGATAAGATTGACAATAGATTATGTAACACTTTGCAACACCTAGATTTTTAAAATATTATACAGGGCGTTTTTTACGCTTGGTCAAACTTGTGAAACTTTAAACATCGATAACTCATTTTTTTAAAATACAACACCCTATATTTTTTTACACCGTCTTATAGAAAATTTAATTCTCTTTCCAAAACATTCATACTACTGTTTTATACCTAAAATTGATATTTTCCGAGATATCGCGATTTTATTGTTATAAGCAAAGTAATATTTTCGAGTAGGCTATGAAGGTAGATAGCGGTAATTTGAAACAATTGAAAGAAAGAACAAGAAAGGTCTAGTTTTATCTTTTGCCTACGCATTTTTGACATATCGCGATTTTATTGTTTATCATTAGTTGAAATTTCAATTTTAATCTAGTGTGCAGCTGTCATAATTATAGATTGTCATAATTTACGTTTAATATTTTATGTTACTGAATTTATAAGTGCTGTTGTGAAGAATTTAATTATACGTTTTTCTTAATTCAATTTGTGAATTCTCTTATTCACGTAGGTACTTAACGTATTTTTTAAAGTAAGCCATCAGGGTGAAATATTTAAGTATACTAGAGCTATAATATTTAATTCGTCTTACTTTGCATTATTCACATGCCGTTATTTTCAATAGATGTATAAATACAATGTGCCGAAATCAAAACCAAATCTATGATAAACATGTATTTAATTTGTCATAATTAATTAGTTATGTAAATTTTTAAGTGGCCATGCTAACAAGTTGAGTTTCAAATTGTAATTTTTTGCAGTTTGTATAAGGTGCCATTAGTTTTTTAGTTGTTTTGCGTTGGTAGAAGGCAATGTATAACATTGAACTTAGCGTGATAAACCAACACTAGCGATAAAAGTTAAAATCTAGCTAATTTTTTTGGTATAAAGTTAAGTTTCCGATAAAGTTTTTTTTTCTGCAGGCGTCTCATGATTCTGTATTATTTCAATGTTAATGACAGTTGTTGTATAAAGTACTTAAATCTGCACACATTAATTATTAGTTTTACTACGCTTTTCCTCTACGTTGGTAGAGTAATGTTATAATCAGGGGTTTGGAGCAGTCCAATTTTTTAGTTGCTCCGCTCCAGCTCCGCTCCGGCATCAACATGCCTGCTCCAGCTCCGCTCCCGCTCCGCTCCGCGCTCCAAATATTAATAAAATAAGTTTTTTTATTTAAAAATTTGTTTTTTAAAACAAAGCTAAAGTTTTATGATATGTGGAAATGGACGAAACATTACAATATTTAACCCTAAGAAACAAGTGAAGTTAAATAAATGAACAAATTATTGATCTTCAAAAGTTAAAAAAAGAAAAAAAAGTTCTTTAAAATTTTTCAAAATTCAAATACAAAATAATGAAAATTAATATTCAGAAAAGTTATGTACATTACAATAATTTTACTTCAAAAAAATCAAATTTAATTTATTTATAATTTTATTAATACTATAAGGCACCCATGAGAATAATTCATAAAAAAAAAATATTGTAGTTTATAATAGTAAAGTGGAGCAGTGGAGCAATCAAAATTATTTGCTCCGGGCTCCGCTCCCGCTCCGGGCAAAAACCCATTGCTCCACTGCTCCGCGCTCCAGCTCCGCGCTCCGCTCCAAACCCCTGGTTATAATTTCAATTTAGTTCAACAAATTATTTAGTAAATTTCAAGTAGTAGGTACTATTTGATGTCGAAATCACATCGCAATTGTAATTCGCTCTATTATTATTTTTGTATTTTATTATATGTAGGAGGCAACAAACTTAGTGTTAGCAAATGACTTTGATACTGATATCAATACTATTAAAGTAATGCGTAGGTGTAATCCTACTTAAATGTAACTCCTTGTAGGTAGCGAACGAATATTTGTTTAATAATATTATCTAGGTGTGTAAGTTAATTAATTGAACAGATGAATTATATTCAGTTTTGCAATATATTAGATACAGGCACTGGTAGGTATATAACACATTTGATAAAAACTCATTTATACGGTATGTTACAATGTTACAAACATAATTTGATTTTAATAATAAAATTAAGAATGTTTATACTTATTTAAATTTATTAGGAAATATTATTTTACCCAATTACTAATTCTTTGGAAAAAAAATTGGTCCCCAACCACTCCGAAGCATTAAAATATAATTATTTGTTATTAATTTGTTGTTAAGTTAACAAACTTCACCATAGAAACGAACTAATACGAAAAAAGCTAAAAACGATCATAATATATTTTCTATACAATGAGATTATAATTGGTTGAAAATGACCGAACCGCGTCATTTTATTGGTCAATACAAGACTAAGCAAAATAATCGGTATTATACAAAAACTCACGGTGCGAACTTTAGCATTATTTCTATTGTTATAAAAAAAGTCCAGCCCAAAGCATCAGCTTAAAAATTGCTCATATTACGTAGTTTACATTATATGTTATAAACATTTTTAGGGTAATAGATAATAATGGCATTTTTAGAAGAACAGTTATTTATGTATCAAGGCCAAAAAGTGTAACTTTTTCGGCCGCGTCTGGTTTGCAAGCATCTCCATAAATTGCTTGTATTTCATTAACAATGTTTTTCGCCCTTTTTTGTTCTTGTTTTGTGAGAATTTTAATTACTACACGAAACCAGTATACGATGTTTTTATAATTATCGCCGAATTAATTTGTTCTTTTGACGTTTGAAAATGAACCAATGAGATAATTAGTAGAAATTTTTGTTTTTGTATCTAAAAATGATTATCTGATACAACAATAGTTATTTATGTATCAAGGCCAAAAAGTGTAACTTTTTCGGCCGCGTCTGGCAAACAGGCAAGGCCGAAGAAGTACGTTTTGACCGAGGTGCATATAACATTTTTTGTGCGATCGAATTAAAAACAATTTAAATTTTTAGTAATTTTCAAAATTATAGGTTAGAAACTACGTGACATTCTGTCACTGACAAATGACGGCGTATGTACTGCATTAGCGGCCCTCTCCTTAGCAACGGCCGTAAAAGTTACTTTTTCGGCCGTTGCTAAGGATAACGGCCTGAAAAGTAACTTTTACGGCCGTTGCTAAAGATAGGTCCGGTAATGCAGTACTTTATGGTTGCTAACGCGTCCGTCAAACAGCTGTTTCTAGTACGATCGCACAAAAATAACAATATTAGAGTCTGTATAACCTACACGTTTATAAAAAGTGCAACTTAATTATGAAAGATCAAGAAGTTTGCGAAACCGAAAGTATTATTGAAATAATATTTACGCAGACAAAAACTAGAAATGCACTATCAGTTTAAGCTAGCAGGTACATAACTTTCTGTTTCCAAGTTAAGGAAGGTACGACATGAAATTTATAACTTGTAATTTAAAGCAATTTTAGCAACACAGTTCCTTGTAACAATTTGTGTAACATCTTTGTTTGTCAAAATAGAAACCATATACAGTTTTGTCTCACTTTTAGTCACATTACTCCAATTTATTCCAAATATTTTATAATCCGACCAAGGTAAATTTTTTCATTGTTTTAATGGTGGACAATCAGTTGTTTTCATTTTTTTCCGAGTAATACATTTGTATACTCAAGATTTTCTTTTTCCTTAATTTTTAAGCCATAATCCCATGGATATTTTTCCTTTATTTTATATTTTATCTTCATTAAAGCACTAAACATTTATGCTCAATAAAACGCATGGGTGATCGCGTAAGCGGATTTAATTATTTCCGGTCACTTGATTAATACGGGCAAATGGTTTAATATTATGTAATTTTATCGACCGCGTGTATGATTTAATTACCATTATTAATTATTCCGCACATGCAAGATTAGGAGATTGTTATGATTGTTAATAGAAAATCATCTCGTCTAATAATAGAGTATTCTAAGATTTTGTGATGTATTTATTGATTGCTAGCTGAGAGAATTGGGAATCGTTTTAATTTATTAAAACGATACAATAGGATGACGTAAATCGTAAAAGACAGTAAAGGAGAAAACAAGAGTAATATTTTATGATGTTGCTCATCTATAAACAAATCCCACTTTAAATTTAAAATATATCCGGTCATATTCAAATACAAGGACACACCATTTCTGTCGAAGAGAGTTCAGAGTAGGTTAAAATTGGACAAAATGTTCCCAATTCAAAAAAGTTACTAGATATTATTAACAAAAAGTAAAATTTACAACTTATTTAAATGTTATTATTAGTAAACAAAGCGATTGATGTTTGTAAGTAGTATTAAATGACGAGCTAATCATTTATTTAAAGCGTAATTGCTGTTTAGATCCTTACATAAATGACAAACTTACCTTCGGTTAGGCATATGTATTTATTATTGTACGAGGCGCGTTTTCAAAATAGGGTTCAGTCTGTAATTTAAAAAAATCAAAACAGATAACATTATTTATCATGGGCGAAAACTATGTTCTTGTTCATGTTTATTTTTCCACATAGTTGCCATTGGCTTTTATGCATTTTGCGTACCTTGACATTTTGTATACCCATGTCGTACTGTCGTAGATATGCACCGCCAGTGATTTGAACTAATTGGTCTTAGGTTTGTTCCAACACGCTTGCTGACAGTGCGCCGTACTATCAGGATTCTGCGCACTATCGATATAGCGTGCCATTAAAGACTATAATGGCACGGGATATTGATACTGCGCACACTCTAATCGTACGGCGCACTGTCAGCAAGCGTGTTGGAACAAACCTCTTATTGCATTGTCTGTTGCTGTAACTCAAATATTGAGTAGAAAATTTGGGTTACATCTTTTATCACAATGTGGCACAAAAATTAATCTCCTTTGTTTTGGTAATGTCGTAATGATTGTTAATATGATTTCAGGCGTTTTTGTTTGTATGCATCGACTAATATTTTTGACACCCAGTTTTTCTGTCACAATATTTAAAATCACGGAGCTTGAAATTTCTGAAAATCAAAATAACAAGTCCTGAAATCGTGAAACTACGATTCTCGGGAATATTCATGTCTAAATCAATTGTTACCATAGGTACTCGATGGGCTTTTCATTATAGGTATTTATTCACTTTTCTTTTAATCAGCACGATTGCTTAAGTTAAATTTCATTAGGCATTAAGCTTATCAACCTCGCAAAGTTGTCTATAAATTTGGGCAGTACTATCGTTGTTCGCCAACAGAAATATCATCACAGAGGGAGTTTTTATTGTTGAACTCATCGAACAACCAAACAGCCGGAAAATATTGGCAAGTAATCAGTGAAATATTCTTAGCTGTTAAACATGACGCTGCCCCCGGAAACAAATTGGACCTTACTTCACCAACGACCCTCGTATTTTATTGTCATTACTTAGTATTATATTATATGTATATTATATTAGTAATATAATTTACAAAAATAGAAATCTTAAAAAAATTTGTGTGTCGTGGTACAAATTATTGATCAATAGCAAAGTTTATCTGAAATTTAATTCAGTAATGACAGAAATACATAACAATTTTGTTAATATTTATGATAATTTTTTACAGTTATTTATTTATAAATTCAAATATCAAGTTTGAAATCAGCATAGTATTAACAAATATAACAGCTAATGCATTAAAAAAATAATCGCTTAATAAATTTTTATGATATTTATTAGCTCACGGTTGCATTAACTGTAATTTATTACATTGATGACGGATGCATGGATGTTTGTTGTTATTTAGTGTTCGTTTTTGGATTTATTTACGAAAATAATTGATTGTACTACTATTAATTGTACACTGTACAGTATTTGTAGGATTCTGAAATAGACTGTGATCAACAAAACACTAAAATGTTGTGTTTATTGTAATTAAACAATATTTTATATCTTATCTATTAAGGCTTTTTTCTGTTGTTTTTTATATCGGTTTAATACTTAGTTGCAACAATAATTTTTGTTTTGTTTCACAAAATCTCGTTTTTTGATTATTTTTTCCAAATTAAAGTAATGTTTAGTCCAAAAATAATAATAATCTACTTTATTATTAAAAAAAGTTTTTTTTTGTAACGTCAAACCAAAAATTAAAAATTCCCTTAGAATATTTAAACAATGATAAAACAAATGAATGTTGCAATTTTACACCAAAAATATCAATATACTTTCGTGTGCAGTTTATTTTAGATTGATAAGTTTTTTAATTTTCGCAATACGCAGGATGAAGAAGAAAGCATTAATTAGGAAAGCGAAAGTATTCGTTTTATATTTCGACGGTAGGTATACACGTTTTTAGATCCCATGACCAATTGCTACCAACTGTCTAAGTACACCTTAGAAAGAGATAAATATATTTTCATCTCATTCCGTCGACTTCAGTCACCACTCATTAGGTTTGTTCCAGCAGGCAGGGCCGCCGCGTGCATATGAGCCGCCTTTGTGCAAACTTAAAAAAAACCGCCCCGCCCCCCACTGAATGTAAATAATTTTTTTTTTGTAATTAGTAATAATAAATATTACAGTATAAAAATAATAAGACTAAAAAAAAAACAACAAATATATCACATATGTATGAATGTAAGGTATAAAATTAAACCTATGTACAACAAGATCAGTTTGATGAACCACATATATTAAATAATAATGATGAAATGAATCACACCATAATGTCACTAGAAGTTGCAGTCTTACAGTTTAAGAAATTTTGGATTCTGATTCAATGAACCCAAAACTTTTGTTAGCGATCCGAGTACTTGGCCAAAATATGTAACAATAAAAATTAGAGATTATTTGATTGAAAATTGTTCTCGTCAAGTAATAGGGATTATCCTAAAGACGAGAATGATATTATTATCGAATGTTACCAAACGGAGAAAAACTTACAAGAAGTTATTAAGTTTTTTTAAAATCGCGATAAACGGTATTTTATTATAATTTTAAAATATTTAATGATCAACATACATACATACAAATTATTTAGGTAACAAAATATAAAATAAAATCATTCCTGTTATTTATGAAGTCATAAAACAAAATATTTTACAAATAGATAGAGTCGAAATATTGTTTTTTCTTGATACCACCTTAGATTTGAGTCACACAGAACAATTGATACAATATTTGGAATTAAGATATTACAGAGCTTCTTTTTATTCATGTGTTGCAACGCTGTACTGTACTTATAAAAATAAATTAACAGAGACGTTTCCAAATACTGCCATTGTATTGCGTATTTATTAATCGCTACCCGTATCGGTAGCTTCCGGGGAAATTAGTTTTTCAAAGCTTAAATTAATAAAAACGACAACAATGTCCAAAGAACGTTTAGGAGGATAATTTACATATAAATGAAATATCATATTAAAGTCCAAAATCAAATTTGTACTCTTCGTGCTTTTAATGCCACAAAAGTTTTATTCATAATATCGTTTTCTATAGATATTATAGACAAATCTGTTAAACGTTCTTGGGTTGTGGTTGATCGTAAATAATTTTTAATTATTTTAAGTTTCGAGAAACTTTTCCCCTGATGCCACTGATACTGGTAATGTTACATAAATTCTTAAAACAACTGAAATATTCGGAAACGTATCGTGTAAATTGTTCTCATATATGAAGTTCAGCAAATCGTGAGGGGATATGTCTTTTTTTATAAAACATTGCAAAGTTTTGAGTTCCTCGAAAAGCTCAATTCCATCAATATCTCGATCATTTGGATTTATATCGTTGCTTAATTTCAAATGTAAATTTTTGTAATGTTTTAAAATATCTTCCTCCTTCCATTGTTTCAATACATTTACATTTTGGATGATTTTAAACATGTTATTACTCTCCTTTAACAACGAAAACCTTTCAGTGAGAGATGATAGGGTAGTGTCTATTATTGCAACAACAAAAAATGTATTAGGTTCATCATTCGCTTCATAATCGAACATTTTCTTTTTGCTTCTACTTCGAATGTCTGGAAAAATTGGTTCTACGTCCAGAATATCAGCTATCTTCTTTACAGAATTTACAACATTTTCAAAATTTTGATCTGTTCTATATTCTTTTAATTCTTCTGTAATCTGCTCAACGTATTCAAAAACTGTTTGTATATTAAACGAAGGGTTTTGCATGAATTTACTGACGACATTAATTTTAGTTAAAATATCATGCCATATAATTATAGAACAACGAAATTTAAACGACGTGATTTTTAAAACAAGATTATTAGCTTGCGCTCTGGATTCGATGTCTTTAACATGTGTCTTCAATTATTTCTAAAAGGGCTTGATAAATTTCATGAATATTAATAATTTTCAATGGTTTTATCGCTTCTATACGGCTTTCATATCTAGTATTAGACAACGGTTTTAAAGTTAAATTTTGGATGTGAGAATTTAATATAGTCCATCGCTTAGTAGAAGCCGAAAAGTAATTGTACAATTCTTGGACAATCCCAAAAAAAATCGTGAAGGGTTTATTAGCCCGGAACTTGTCGGCCTTCTCCGTAAAGAGGCCCATAGGCCTGTAGTTTATACCTATATTTGTGTGGCATCATCCCCTATCGTAAAATTGTATTAATTAAAATTCTGAAGCGAATGATTTGAACAATCTGGCGTTTTGGTACGAATTGAAAATAAATATAATACAAAATATGCAAAACTTAAATTATTCATGAATTTGCCGCCCCCTTGATGAGCCGCCCTTGTGCGGTGCACAACCTGCCCACCTACACACGGCGGCCCTGCCAGCAGGGCCATGTACATTTGTACAATCCATCGAACGGCCAGGGGAATGCGTAGTATCGATATAGCGTGCAAGTATAGTCTCTAATCAAACGCTAATTCGATACTGCGCATGTTCTGACATGGCTTTATTGGAACAGACCTTTTGTGTAGATAGGGAATGCGCAATTTCGAGATAATACTTATGTAGAGGTTGGACCAAATCAGAATGTTTTACGGGGTTGCCATAGTACTTGGTGGAAATCTAATATCGGTCTCTGTACTTATTTTTTTTGAGAAAAACACTCCTGTATTATCAGATTTTTTATATCACTTTCCATTTCTACACGACAAACGAAAAATGAAATTTTATCGTTTCTGAAAATTTACTGTCTCTTCTTGATTTATAAAAATAGATCTAAATGTTATACCTAAAGGCTTTTTTATAAACTTTTTATGCTGAATATAAAAACATTATTAATTTTTTAGCGCCCTTGACTTTTGGAGAAATAAAGTAAACTTGTTTTTCAATGGAAAGTGTAGTAGGCTATGACTATATATAAAAAAGCATTTTTTTTTTGCTTTTCAAAAATATATATCATACATTTTTTGCAAAAAATTTCCGAGAAACGGCTAATTTTGTGAAAACTGTAGGTATTATCACAGTTGCCACGATTTTGTAAACAATTGACGTTTGTAATTAAAATCAACTAAACGTCATAGTTTTATTTGATTTTCTATGATTTCTGCCAACCTTCTAACCTAAGTACACCTTAGAAAGAGAAAAACATATTTTCATTTCACTCCTTCGGCTTCCGTCATCATTAATTGTGTAGATAGGGAATGTGCAGTATAGGTGTTTATACAATATGGTTTCAAGTCTCTTCAATTGTAAAAAAAGGACGCTGTGGTTGTACATGTGTCATAAGTCATAAACACTCGCATAAAATATTAATTTGACATACGTCATTTACTAAAATGTGGTTAATTAGATTGCCTGAAGCGGCACTTTCAACTTTTGATTCACGCGAATATACAAACGTGCACACACACGCGCGAATGTTATTTGGTGGTCACACCAGTTTATTTTAAAATATAAATATCGCTAACTTGCTACTTAATTGGGATCAGATAATTGTTTTAATTGACTTGGCGACTCTTACCGTTTTCGATATCCCAGTGTCTGCCCTTGTCTTTGAACACCTTGAATTTGGACTACCCTGTATAACTAGGTCACTGTCAATTATAGGCATAATTTAGGAGTCCATTACTTTTTCGTCAATCTTTTTCAGGCTATAGTTTGTTTGTTTTTTTTAATTTTCGAGGTGAAATTACTTTTTTGGTTTAAAATCTAATTATTGATAATTTACTAATCTGGTACCTATTTTAAATTGAGGCAATTCCATTTACATGAAATAAATTTTGTTTAAATTAAATTAAATTTATAATGTATGTGCAAAATTTGTTTGCAGTATTTACAACTAAACGAGCGGAAAATATCTGAAATGATTGCTGATTGTATCACATTATACTCCTCTCTGTTATTTGTAATTTTAATAAGTAAACAATGTAATCTTTTGCGGATGATTTAATTAAACGCTGATTATTCAGTTATGTGAATCACATCCCTTGGCCTTAGATTATTCAAAATATTTCAGAGGTATTCGTAATCGCTTACAACGCTCGTACGTGGCTGTTGAAAGAGCATGCGCCTTAGCTTATATTAAGAAATGTTTGTAAAGAAACTTTAGCACAACACGGCTGTTAAAGTATAGTAAAGAAACCTGTTTACAGCCCCACTTTGAATACCGAACTAAACACGGGTTGTGTTTCTAATCTGCTATTGAAGTCTCCAATCAACATATTAGTGGACAGATTTTGAACAATAGCTTCATTATAAATTTTGCAAATGGCTTACAATTTTAAATATACAATCCAATGTGATACATCATTGTTTTGATCAAAACTTTCTAATGGTATTCTCCAAAAAATCGCTTTTTTGTCTGAATTTTAAAACTATTCGTGATACAGTTACAGGAAATTAAAATTCATATTAGAAATTTTAAATATGTCATAATTTTTTAGACCACTTAAATGTTGTTGAAGTAATTATAGGTATGTTATTTGATATATTTTTGGATAAACATGTGTCCCTATTAAGCAGTTGTTAAACTAGCCTACATGTTTTTTGCTAGAATAGTTCAACCAACTTGTTTGAAATGCTACGCATAAAATTAAAATATTAAGTTAGTAATTAGAAAAAGGAAATCGAATTTAAAGTTTTTCTTTATCATCTTGGTTATGAAAGATTTTTGTACTTTCTTGAAGCAATTATGGACACATACCTATATACAGGAAGCACAGCTTACCTATAGTGATCACTACTTATAAGAAACAATCAATATAATTTATTATATTACACTGTGTTTTTATCGTTCATTAGAATCATATTTTCGTGTAAAAAATTGTACCTACTGACTATTTACAAAAAAAAAATTAACAATAACGGTATTTCTATCATACATATATAGGGTGTTTCAGACAACCCGTACCCGTACCAGCACTTTTATTTGAAAATGCGACGTCTGATAAAGATAGGGAAAATTTTGTTATCAAAAAAGTGTTTATGTAGAATCGATTGACTCTATAGCGGTTTTCGTTATTAAACCGAAAGTGGCCAAATCCGGAACTAACTTTAAAAACTTAAATGAAACTTCCCGGTTTTTATTGCATAATTAGAAAGATATTTAAAAAAAAAACACTTTTTACTTAAAAAAATGTTTGATTATCAGTATAGTTTGTAATCCATTAGACCTAAATCATAACAACATTTAAAACCCTATTCGCATGTAGGTAACTGGGACACCCCCTTTTTTTTCTTTTTTTCTTATTTAATTAAATGAAATTTTAGTCATATGATATGTGTGAAAAACCCGATTATTTGAACATATGTACACTATTGTTTCACTTCCGGTCCCGCCGGAAATGACCCTAAGTTAGTTATTTCAAATTGGAACACCCTGTATATTTTTACATTTTTGGAAATAGCAAGCAATTTTGAATACAATAATTGCACTATTTTGTTTAATGTACCACTACCAACAAAAATGATTCGCACTCAATAAAAAAAAAACTTATTCGGCCAAAAATTATTTGAGATTATAAACATTTTACAATTGCTTCCTATTTCCAAAAATGTTGAAATATACAGGGCGATCCATTTGAAATAACAACCCTAGGGTAATTTTCAGCTAAAGCGGAAATAAACAATCGTGTAAATATGTTCAAACAATCGGGTTTTTCACACATATCGTACCTATGTCTAAAATTTCATTTAATTAAATACAAAACTAAATAAAACAAGGGAGTGTCCAGAATTCAGTTAAGTACATGCGAATAGGGTTTTAAATGTTATGATTTAGGTCCAATGTATTACCTACAAACTATACTGATAATCAAAAACTTTTTCAAGTAAAAAGTGTTTTTTTAAATCAAATATCCTTCTAATTATGCAATAAAAACCGGAACGTATTATTTAAAATTTTAAAGTTAGTTCCGGATTTGGCAGAAAAATAAGCAAATTAAAAAACGCGTTTTCGCGAAAATCTGTAGTGCCTTGGAATTATGCTACGACAACTGCCCATCTTACTAACACTTACTGTCACTTTGACGTTTGAAGTTTATTCTTAATTATCATTTTTATTATATCTTGCAATGAAAACATAACTAATTGTGTAAAATAAATGTTTGATAAAATATAAAGGATAATTAAGAATGAATTTCGCGTCAAAGTGACAGTATAAGTGACATTAGGCTGGGCAGTTGTCATACCATAATTCCAAGGCACTACAGATTTCTGTCCAAACGCGTTTTTTAATTTGCATAATTTTCAGTTATTGGAAAACGAAAAAGTAATATTGATTACATTTATGGATACAGAATTTTTTTCTCTACAAAAAACGTATTTGCACTTTTTTTCTAAAATAATTAGCGGAGCAAGAATTCGACTTTTAAAATTTTACCATTGAAATCGCTATGTTGCGTGATCCGAGTCTACACCCTGTATATTAATGAGGTATAATTTTTGTATAATATGTATGATAATCTTATTGTGTATAAGATACCTTTACACTATTTATTTTGAAATTTTTTAAAATTTATTTATTGTATAGGTACTATTGTGTTTTTTTATCATTTGTTGTTGCTCGAACTCTTACATTTTATTTTTTATAACATTGTTATTAGATTCAGTTACATAATCTATACAAGATAATTAATTTATGTATTATGCTTGTTTAATATTTGATCATCACGGCAGCATTAAAAAAAATAATAAAAAAATTGTAGTAACCCCTATTTACTATTAAAAATTTGTTTAAGAAAATTTAAACGTTTTTGAATGCAGTATCAGTTACTTTAACTTAATATTAACAAAATTTGTTAAAATGTTATAATTCATTAGCCACGTGTAGGTATTTATTTATTTACTTAATACGTTTTGACAATTAACTAAGAAAACTTTATAAAAAATAAAATCTATGATATCGTATATGAATAAATTATTTACGCATAGGTATACTTGTACTTAAAAAAAATATTTAATTAACAGCAAAATACAGTGTAATTTGTAACAGCATAATATTTTATATATCTATTGTCTATTCGATTTTGTTTATTAGCCAATATGAAGGGTGCGGAGGTAAACTCCTAAATCACTCAATGTTTCTGTTTTTGTACTTCATATATGTTACATTTCATGTAAATAAGTTGTCAAATATTAAATATTAATTTCGCATTCACTACCTATTTCTTTTAACCTTCATATTTAAAGTATGTGAATTTTTAAAACTGGTGGAAAGAAATTGACACAATTTAACAATAGCAATTACAGAAGTTTTTTAATACAATACAATATTGTTTGTATCTTACTTGGTGCTTAGTATTTAAAAAGGAAACTACGACCCTACCCCTTGTTTCTTCTCATTTCGCGGCTGGGCGTCAGTGGATTAACATTAACTCATTAACCTACGCTAAAATATTTTCTTCCTGATCCCTTTTCTTCGGTTATTTTTGGGAGATGTATTGCTGTTTGGGATGTGCCTGTCAGGAGATTCTTTTGTAAATTTTTGTGTGCTTCCAAAACAGTTGCCCTTAAAGATATTCAATTAAATTAATTTTTTCGTTATTAGTAAAATTGTACACCATGGTTCTACAACTATACTGACACTTTCGAAAAACGCAAGTCAAGTAAATTTGACGTTTTATTCATTTGTTTCATATTTTACCAACTGATCAGTTATAGAAAGTACCAACAGTTGTTAATTACTGTAGATATATTAGCTATAGATAGTGCAAGCACATCTAAGTAAAAATGAAAAACTGAATAAATTGGAAAAATTTGAAATATATAAATATAAATAAATCGTCTAAAGTGTGACAGGATAGACTAGCAAGAGTCGAAATAAAAAAATGGAAATCGATAATTTTTTTCATGGCGACGTTGATTTTTATCTTACACTAGCGTAGTGACCCGGCTTCGCTCGGTGAATTTTTTTATCAATCACAGACTACTCGCGCTTCGCGCTCGCGCCCGGTGGACGTTTTTGACCTTTTGAGAATTTTGGATCTTTTGGGAATTTTTGTATCTATTGAGAATTTTTGTATCTATTGAGAATTTTGAAACTTTTGTGATATTTGGATCTTTTGGGAATTTTGGTTCTTTTGGGAATTTTTGGAACTCTTGGGAATTCTTATATAGCCTATCTTCTTCCCATGGTCCTATAGATTGTCTGTGCCAAATTTGGTCAGGATCGGATGAATGGTATAGGAATCCATAAAAGACAAACAAACATACATTCATTTTTATATACAGGGTGTTTCTGAACGATGTAGCATAATTTTTACTGGTCAATCTACATTGAAAAATAAGACGATTTAGCCCATTATGCCTTATAGGAAGTTGCATCGTTGCTAAGTTACAGACCCGTGGGGCTGTAACTTAGCAACGATGCAACTTTCTATAAGACATGATGGGCTAAATCGTCCTATTTTTCAATGTAGATTCACCAGTAGAAATTATGCTACATCGTTCAGAAACACCCTGTACCTATATAGATTTCGTCATTTTTTGCTTAATTTGCTTACTTTCTTTGGAATTTTTGTGGATTAGCAACGATGATCGAGATATTTGAATTTAAATATTAATGTCGATTTAAATTTTTTCGGTAGGTATAATACGTAAGCCACAATAATTTTAAAAAAAAAAACTCATTTTGTTTAAAATACACTCCGAAAGAGCTAAATGTTACCACAATCAACTAGTCTTGTATTATATTTTCATTATTTACAGAGATAGCAATAGTGCCGCATCGAAAAGTGAAACATCCTGTATAATTGATTTGGTAATTTACAAAATACATTGGACATCATTTTATTAACTAAAAAAGTGCTGTGTATTTGGTCTTACTAATAACATTTTTCCACTAGATGACTTTTTATTTTTTATTTTGAGATTTTTGTTCGTGATAAGAGGTTTCTATGTCATGCTTATATCAAGAAATGCTATGTTGCTTAAAAATTTGAAATTTTTATTATCCCAACGACAACTTTGTTTTCTTACCTATCGTTGAAGTCTCCCAGAATGTGTTTGCTTACATTTGGTTTAGGGATGTAAAATATGCAAGATTAGATGCTTGTAAAAAAATATTTTATTAAAAAAACGTTTGGTAAGCTGCTGTATCCCAAATTCCCTAAAGTCACACAGGTGTATTACAGGTGAGCGGGGAGGTACACCTGAACAGGTCGCAGGTAGCGGCCGATAGTCGAGTCAGTATAGTGAATACTTTGAAGGAGAGTGTCTGTGTTTGTAGTGTAATGCCTGAAAAATGGTTATTCGTAATTCCTAGCCCCCATTGCACAAGATGGCTACTTTAGGGCTTTCTAAAGTTTTTATACTGGACAAGTATTTTACGGAGCTTCAGAAGTTCTGGGAGACTGAGAAAAAGTTGCAAGGTGTGTTCTGTTTACATATTTGTGTATCAAGCAGTGGCTGTGTCTGGTAGTGGTTTCAGGGTGGTTGCCTGTGCTCCAGGCGTAGCCCTTCTTTTAGGATAACAATGGTGGTGGTTTTACATGATGCCTGCTTGAACTCACACTAGAAAACGTACACGGTAACCGCAAGGGACGAACAAAGTAACCGCGATTTACGCGCTTTGAATCATTACACGCAATACGCAAACATAACAAAAGATGCTGATTAAGCTTATAGGTACCTTTATAAAGTTTGAGTGAGTTATCTTTTTTGTTATATGAATTTGTAGTAAAGGCTCTGTAAATTTAACGTTTAAAAAGTAAACATTAACATTTCATTACAATTTTACCGTTAGCCACAGTCATCATTGTTGATTATTTACAATAAGCAAACGCGGAAATGAAACAAATCATAAATTTAGTACATCAATTTTAATTCATTTATTGCCTTTTGTTTAAATGTTATTAAGTATGCAAACATGACTTGATATGTGGCTTTATGTTTGCCATACGACTCGCAGCATAAACATATAGCGGGAATGCACATAACTTCCGCTATGAGTTTAAGATTCTGGGATGTCTAATCCTTTGCTGTATATATCGTCTTTGGTAAGCCGCGTTAATGTTGTTAGAACTCAAGTTAATCGTGACAAACGGAGTTTAATCCTGAGATATTTTGAATGTTAATTCGTGATTCGTGATTTTTATTAATAATGTTAACATTTGTAGGTTTTTTGAGTTACAAACGATCGCACTTCGAGACGTAGTATATAATTATAATGTGTCTTTATTATTATTTAAGTACTATAAGTTATATTTTGTGCAGCGAAGTGGAAACGATTATTTATTTTGTAAATAAAAAGTGTAATCTTTGTATCATTTTTTTTTTATTGCTGTAGTTTTATAACCTTCGTGTATTAAATTATTTGGTTGTTTATCGTATTATTCTAGAATGAATGAGGGAGAATACTATTGAGTTCTTAGTGCTTCTAAATATTAATTTCATGTACCTAAAAATTAAAACAGCAAGTATTTAATTTTCATTTGTATTGTAAGCTTACAAAATCGATAGTTTACCATTACCACAATAGTACAACATTAGTAAACACTAAACACCAAAAAGTAGGTCGATATATGACCAAATTTTATAGGAAATCATATTTATTGCAGTATGCATAAATAATTACGTTTAATAAAGAAACATTTTGAATGAGCAGGGTCGTATCGCGATAGTTCGGGGTGCCTGTAGCAAGAACTGCCTAAACATCTTAAAAATAAATGTGGAAAAGTTGCTCTAATTGCGCAATACTAATAATAAATGTCGACCATTTTTGCTGTTTTGCGGGGTCGTTTTATTAGTTTCAGTGATCTCTGGATCTTGGTAATTAATAGATTGGATATGCATTGTCTCGTCAAAAAAACTTGTTGTAGTCGTTATTAACTCTACAAATTGCTTCAAATTAAAATTTATAAACAAAAAAAAACACTTTTAAAATGCACCAACGAATACATTTATTTCGAGACATATATGCTTAATTAGAATACATTTTTTCTTTGTACTTGTTAGGTACTTACTTGTTGTATAACGAAGCCGCTTTAGATAAACAGTATTCTTGTATTTATGCAGAAAAATAATGCAATTTGTTATCCCTGTATTAAATCCTAATTATTGGCTAGACTGAATAGTCATTGTCAAAATATTGCTTTAATTATAAGTAAATTGTAAATGAATGGCAAATCATTACTATGTGGAGTTACCATACGATTACAAAACACACCTTTTTGAGAAATAAAAATATATGTTCTAGTAGTTTCCTATTATTAATTGCAATTTTTTAGGAATATAAAGTTTTATTATTGCGAAAAGTCACCTATAGGTAACAATCTATTTAAATAATCTACATTTAACCAGTTTTTAATTATATCAGCATTACTTGTATAAAACTAAATATCAGTAAAATATTTAAAAAACCATTTTCTCAAAAATCCCAAATTATTCTGTTTATATTTTAACGATATTTTTGATATAAATTAACAAATAATATATACACAAAAGAGTTTTTGCATGTAAGCATGTCAGGATGCTAACAGGTAAAAATAATAATTTGCGGTTTATCAAAAAGCGTCACAAAAATTTAAAACCTAGACAACCTTTTAAAATCATCTGAGAATAAATTAGTAATAATAGTGGCTATGTTTTATTATTTGTCTACACGTTGTATTTGATGTGATGTTAACGGAAAAAAAAAAACTGTTGGGGTCAACATTCCATTGAGTTCTCACGCAGGGTTCTTTAGCAAAACAACAATATATTAGACACATATTTACGACAATGTTAAAGATGCTCGATATAAAGATAAAATAAATTGTACTGTCTAAACCAATTTCTGTAAACATTTTACAGGAATTTGAGGTACAATTTTTTTAAAAAATGTACCAACTTTAAGAGCTCTGGATTACGAGTTAAATTTATTACATTTGAAATTGTATATATTAAAAAAAAATTAAAACACGTACACATACATGTACCTACACCTTATAAAAAAGTCTATATTGGTAAAATTAAGGCATTTTAACTTTAACGTCGTTTAAAATATAAAAGTTAGTTTCTTAACGCCATTTTGTTAATTGTGTCTTAAAACAAAGTAGTATTAGTTCAATTTGCAGTATTTTATTTTTAATACGGTAATAACTTATTTTTCTGTTTGATAAATAATATTCTATAACTCCTTGACGCGAAAATAAACATACGGCAAAATACGGGCATTTTGTGGAACATTAATAATAATTAAAAATAATAAGAATTGCTATTTATTTGTTTTTCTTATTTGGAGGGTGCATTATGTTTAATCAAATATTACTATAATAAACTTGTTTGTCTCTATTCTTAAATGTTAATGAGCATGTTATTCTAAAATTAAAATAAAATTGCTCAAATTGATTTAAAACTGTTTTTTATTAAATATAGATTTTACAATTCATTTGTATTTTGAAATGTATGCTACAACATGGGTGCAGTAGGTTGCCAGTAACTATTAAACTTTCTACATTAGTTGTAGCTTCGTTAGTGACCCAC
Source organism: Elmis aenea (assembly GCA_947652605.1). Lineage (NCBI taxonomy): Eukaryota > Metazoa > Arthropoda > Insecta > Coleoptera > Elmidae > Elmis > Elmis aenea. The sequence continues at coordinate 36,733,503 of OX393577.1, read as the reverse complement.
GTCAAAATCCTGTTACCATTTCTAGGTGTTCAAATGTTTCAAAAATTTCAAGCTACTTACACTTAAAAAATTGTGTAACCATTCAATTATAACAAGACCTAACGAAAATGTGTTTATACTGAAAATATTAAGGGAAAAAATCTATTATTGGTAAAAATATTCTTGTATTACTTCTACATCGACATGACATTAACTTAAATTACTTATTATGAAGGCCTTAAGGGTTTCGCTAAAGTTTTAATTTGGTTATGATCGATAAATAAACCGTAATTTAACTTAAAATTATATTCGTTGGCAAATAAATATAAAATTTAAAGAAATACAAAATAAATAAAAATAATTAACAAAATAATATAAATGACTGATTTATACCTTTCATTTATATCTATCAAGTTCTTCAGGGTATCTCTGTAAAAATTGAATTAGATTAGGTACTATTTAAAGGAATAATAGTACTGAATAAATAAAATACTTGAAATAAACATGGCACACTGTAAGCGCTACTGAATATAAAATTATGGGTTGGTTTAGGAGTCAAGTATCTCGTTATTATTATTATGTTACTTCTTATATATTTTAGATAACATCGCTTTTTGGGGCGTTGGCTTTTATTAAGTTTTCTAAATGTTAAATATATAACTTTGATTAAAAGATTAAGTACGTTAAAACAATAAACTCAAACAATGCGGTTTTATGTTAATTTATTCATATATCTGGACAAGTTTTACGTTTACACTTAAATGGATTGCGTTAATTTTTGGAAGATATACCTGAACAGTTAATATTCATTAGCTGTCACTGATAAATAAGTGCAGAATTCGTTTCCTAATAAAAAAATACATATACACTTTAAACCTTTAAAGTGTTTACTTTTCTTTTTGGATACAAATTTCAAAAGAGTTGCTAAATCACTATTTTACTTAAACAACACCTCTTATAACCAGCAATTATTTCTTTACCAAAACGGAACCTAGTAAAATTGCCAACGAGATTGTTGGTTAATATCTTAATATTGAGTACCTATGGACATTCCTAGTACCTAGTACCGATTATTCACTTGTATCAGTATATATTAACAACGAAGTAGAGATTTTTAGACACACTTATGATTAACAACCAATGACTAATGAGTCAATCACAGAAGGTCCTTGATAGCCCCCTTTTCTTCAATCGAAATAAAATTGGTCATAATTTTGTGCTATTTTGTGTCATGTACATAAAGTTTTATACCAACTCCAACACAAGTAACAAAAAATTTTCATCCGTTGCTGCTGGACCTGCTCTGACTTAAATTTGTCTGTACTGTAAAAACTATTTTCGTAAATGCACCATAAAAATCATTGGCATTTTTAAGCTATTGATAAACATGGCTAATTTTCCAGTTAAAATGAAAACGTGTATATATATGTTAGTGTTAGGCTCAAAGATCAAAAACGCTCGCCGAGCGAAAAATCAGATCAAAAGCGTTCTGGCACAAGTATAATAAAAAGACCACAAAGCGAAATTTATGTCATTCAACCTGGCCTTCTATTAGTGACCAAATGAGCGAGGGTAAGGTTAAAGGTTGGCTAAAGCTTTATTTTTAATAAGTAACGAAAATTAAGCACATTTCGTACTTTTACACCTCACTGTGATAAATGCCAGGATTTACCGGTTGGGCATAAAATTTCGGGCTTTTGCAGTAACATACTTACATATACACTCCACTAGTACCTACAGGTAATATTTTTATTATTTATAGTCGTTTACATATCATGAGTCTTATTTTTCGATAATGATCCATAATTTAATCTTGCACCTGCGCAATTAAATTTTCACGGAGCATTATGTAGATTTCATTAAATTCAAAAAATGGTTTTTATTTTTACAACCACAACTATTGCTAATGAAAACAAATTTATGGTTGACTTACCGATCACGTTGTTACCTGTAATTTATGAGTTTTTTAAATTCTATCTTCATATTTTAGTTTCGTTCTGCAATTCATAGCTTAAACATCTTTAATGTTAATTTTTCTTTAAGTATCTTACTGCCTACTATAATTTACGTACTACAATTTTACTTGCATACCGCAAATTTCAAAGCCGGTGATAAATGCTACAGGAAATGTGACTGTATCTCCAGGCATGTAATCGACTCTCAACACACAGTAGGTAATTGATTCAATCTGTGATACGAATGGATAAGTCTCGTGATCGATTTTATTTAACACCGGAAAAGAGAATCAACACGAAGCTTTTAGTTATAATGTAAGTTTAATATTTATGTTGTAACAAAGGATGATCAAAAGAATTTCGTTTACACTAAATGTTAAATGTCAGTAACTTTAAAACACGTAGCTTCTAAGAATTACAAAAAAAGTATCGGAACAGATAAATTCTCCTTACTATTAAAACAACGTATAATGGAGTTCTGTAATTTTTAAATTGATAAACTGGCTAGTCAAGTATTAGAATAAATGAACCGTAAACAGTCTTATTGTTGTCGATTTCACAGTTGGGAGTTGAGAAATGAAAAAAGCGGAGATGAATGCGGTGTATAACTACATTCTTTAATAGTAACGTCTAGCTCGCTATTAGCTTCAATATTTCATTACTATTCTATCAACATATTCTAAAAATATTTTCAGTTTTGTTGCTATCAAAAACAAAAAACATTTTTACATTTCGATATTGCAATATCAGCAGTTGTGATAAAAACACATGTTTCTTAACTTTTTGCTTCTTAATCTCTATAAAATGTATTTTAAAGCCATCTTATTTTCTAATGATGCAATAACGAGTCTAAAGGTACCTATTTCTATTAACTATCGGGGGTAATACTATAAGAGGTTAAAATTAGCCGGCCAAATTGATTTGACACGAATTGTTGCTTAGCAATAACGATTTACGAAAATAATGCCCATTAGTTCGACTTTAAATTAAAAAGCAATAACGAGTATTGCAAATAAAAATTTGGCCTGCTAAAATTTTTACCTCGCATGGTATTTGAGGCGAAAATGTGACATTTAAACCACGTGTAGAAAAATTAACCTCTGATATATATTAAAATTTTATTGTGCTGAAAGTATTTTGGATTTTTCTAAAATTAAAATGATTGACAGTTTTCGAGGCAACTCAATCGTATTTAAATCAGGGACTGAGAACGGAACGAAAACGTTAATCGAAATTAACCGAAATTTTTTTAAGAACGAAAACGAAATTATTATTTTTCGTTCAAGAACGAAAACGAAATAAATATTTTCCAAAACCGGTTTTAACCGGTTTTGTCGCTATTTCAATTTTATTTGTTAAGCACATACGCGAATTTACCTTCTGTGCTGGGGAGACTCCACGAGGCAGTAAAAAATCTCACTTGAAATAAGTGAGCTTCACTTTTCTCCATATATTTACGTGAATATGTATTAACAAATTTATTGTTTATACTTGCAATTTCGCGTAACACAATTAACGGTACAGATATTCTCTATTTCTAGTTTGTGTATGTTTTATTTGCGTTTAGACATAATAATAGTAAAATTTATTCTTACTTCGAAAAAGACTAATGTAAAAGAAGTTTTATTGGAAGATGTGTTGCTAGTAAGATTTAACGGAATGTGAAAATGTATATTGTATGGTATGTACAAACTATAAATTTAAAGTATATTTCAAGTTAATATAAGTTTTTTTTAAATATCTTTTTTATTTATAACATTTAGTTAATTATCCACTTGAATTCATTCTTTTGTCTTTTTAAATAATTACAGCAGGATCTTATTTAATTCAAATGCATAGATTTTTAGTACTAAAACAAATTTAAAACAGCACTTGCTATATTTTCATATTTTTAGATAAAGATCGTGTGTCTAATTTAACCTAATCACATTGTGTTTTTGCACCTTACGGGTGTTTTAAACTTAATAAAATGGTTAAATGTTAAAGTGTTTAACGATTTGGTAAATTTAATATGGCGATGGTTCGCCAGTCTAAAATATACTGTCCGTGAGCATCAAACCCCATCGTCATCGGTTATATTTTAGCTGAGACGCAAATATTGTTATCGTATTTATAGAGGGCTGTGGTTACTAAAAAAAAAATTGATTTTTTGACGACAAAAAAAAATATTGTAAAACCGGTTTTAACCGTTATTATTTCGGTTCACGAAAACGAAAAAAGAATTTTTTCGGTTAGAACGAAAAGAACGAAAACGATATATTTCGTTTTCGTTCCGAACAGAAACGAACGGATTTTTTTTCGTTTTTAGTCCCTGATTTAAATATAAATAAAAACTTTACACGTCATATTTAACATTTCAAATTGTAATCGTCGCAAAATTCCAATATTACAAGCAACTTGCATAGGGTTGAATTTTTGGATCATCGGTGCGACAAAATATTTTGTTTGTTGATTGGTTGTCATGGCAATGATATAAACTACAACGACCGGGCTACCTGATTTATAGTGGTTGTTGTCCAAAACTCTTTTTTTCAAATTTGATAATAAATGTAAAAGTAAAATACCGTGTGTTATACAGGGTGTGTAAAAATTGGCGGAAGCGCTACACGTGGCGATGTTCTTCCAAGTCGAAAATCTTAATACGAAAATGTTGTACCATGCTTGCTGTGTCTGCAAGAGGTCCTCAAAGTTTTGACATTTAGTCCTTTAATAATCGTTATTATTTAATACTTGCAAATGAAAAAGCTGCAATTTGGAATAAAAATAAATTTCGAATTGTATTTTTTCCTAGATATTGTGTTCTTCCTTTCAAAAATTGGCGTTGAAAATATGTAAATCACTGATTTAAATGAAAACAATACATATGGCAACATTGTCATTAGCTGTCATCTCTGTTTTTCTCGTAATTATTTCTAGTTTGTGTTAGACGATACCAAAAAGTTTGCAGCTATGTTTCCGAACTGGAGGCTTTTAGTTCGAACAAAAATTGTAAATACCTAAGTAAAAATTGCTGATAAAAAAATGTCCAAACGCAAATTAATGTATTCAATGTTGCCATTTTTTTTTTAAATGGTTCCTGAGGCCATAGGAAGCATGGTACAACATTTTCATATTCAGATTTGCGACTTAGAATTTTACGAAGAACATCGCCACGTGTAGCGCTTCCGCCAATTTTTACACACCCTGTATATAAAAAGAATTCAGAAAAAAGATCAATTTTTTTTGTAAATGGTAAAAAACTGCGCCTATAAGAAAAAACAAGTTTGTTGTCATAAAACAAAAACGAATTGACCTAGCAAAAATTTGTAATCAACAGTCGATCCGGCTTAAAAAGTTGCTTCGGCAATGTTTTTACACATTTGAAGAATTTTACAATCCAAATGAGTTAAAGGCGATTTTTATAAATCGCATTTTTCGGTTTTTCCTATTTTTTTCAAATACGCTGTAAGGTTTTTTCAAATTCTCTGGATTATTTGATGAGCACCGCATTTAGCAGCTTTGCTAAATGTAAACCTATACTCTAGCACCTAGCTGTTATAATAAGTGAGATCCCCATGCTTAAACTCGAATTTCAAACACCCTGTAGCGGTGTAATAGTTGTGAAATAAGACAAACCGTTGCTTATATGTTCATTATTAAATAGATATAGATCCAAATTTTTATTCGAAAATTTGATTTTGTGTGATTATTCGTTTAAAGTCTTACCTACATGTCGTTATTTTTGATTATAGATTATAAATTTACAGAATATTTAGTGCACAATTAACAAAAGTTATTTTGTGTAGGTATGTGTTTCGAATAGGTTGTTAGTTTTTGCTTCTGTAGTAATTTTTAAGTATATATTCTAGATTGCGCTGCATACATTTTCAATTTGCCATATTGGGTTTTATTCAAAAACAAACAGATAAGTAATTTTTTAGGTTTGAATTTATAACGCACTTAAAATGATAAATGGATATTTTTTTAATTTGTGATTAGATGCAGTTGTAGCATTTTGTTAAATTTAAATTTTGACTGCTATATAGCAACATTTAGTAATGATAGCTAATGCAAGCGACAAACATCCCAAACCATTATCTTAGTCGTAGAACAACTTATTACATTAAGAGACCATATTTGTCTAGATAATTTATTTATTTGTCGTAGTAAAACCGTTACCGCCCATTAAGTTTGTTATTTGGTAACATTTAATGTGAGAAATTTAAACACGTCAAACAGTTCGCGATTTCAGGTTCGCTGAATATAAAATAACATAAATATTTTAAGCGTTAAGTTTTTATGTTTTTAAGATTGTAGATTTGTTAGGTCACGATTATATATTTGTGTATTGATATCACTTTACAACGCCCTGAACATCTCTTTCGTTTTAAGATAATAGCATTGTAGAAGTGTGCCCCGAGCGACAGATTTATTCATAAATGTAATTCATAAGGTTTTATATGATTCTTAGAAATCGTAGGAGCAGATAACAATAAAAAGGCAAGAATTTTTTTTGCGGTGAAGATATTTTTGTGAAGAATGTACCAAGTATTTTGACAATAAAAAAAGAATGTAAACATGAAAAATGTTATAAAAGAAAATCTAAAAAGAAAATGTGGAATTTGACGTTATTATGCAAATGGTCAAAAAGTTATAAAACTGATAAACACAGGATATGAGGATAAAAACTAGTCAATGATTTAGTAAATAATCAAGTGCTGTACGTTCTAAGATAAAAAAGTTATTGAAGGATTTGTTTCGAGTACCAAAAATTGATTTTGCAAATTTAACATTTATTTGTTTCGAGCACATTAAATTTAAGATTATTTTTATAATTATTTTTAATCATGCTTTAAAATGTGTAGATTTTGTCACGAGCTTTTTACATTTATACCCTCTGGAATCTGTCTAAAATTTGTTCAGTGCACTCATTTTAGATGCTCATTGTTTTTTTATGGCTTTTTGCCTGTGAGCCAATTTAATTTCCATTAAAAATATATTTAATTTGACATTGTTTAAACTAAAGCACGGCCCTAAATAACGGGTATCATTGTAAATAATATTTAAAAAAAAGAGCGTTTATATGTTAATATAAACTATACATACTAATACTAATATACTAAAGGAATAGTATAAATGTGTTTAATTCATGTTTTACGAATTAGGTAAGCAAATATTTTTAGGAGATACGTAAGTTCATAGCAAGGTAAAACTAAAAACTATAAAATTTATTTTGATGCTGAAAATGTTTTAAATCAGTAGTATGTATGCTACACATTGTTCAGAGTTCACTCTGTAATTTTATAAATAGTCAAAAACGGACAACTATAAAAATTTATCTATCAAATAAATTACTCATTAATGCTGCGACAATACTTGAATCAGTTTTTACATGACTAAAATTCTATTCCCTGCTTATGCTCAATCTTACAAATGGTTTATTTACATAAATTTGTTTTGATAAAATTTTACAAACGGTCATAGACTATATGCGCTTATATTATAAAATTAAAAATGTCACTCACTTCACAGTTAATTTTTCTATAAAGAGTAGAATTGCTCATCTCAACTAAATACAGTTATGTAATAAATGTTTTAAATTGCCATGAAATTTTATACAAGCCAAGAACTGAAAAAGAATAATATTTTGATTGATTTTTCCGAAAATTACGACAAAATATTTTTCACAATAAACATGCAGGAAATATACCTGCTTTTAGCTGAAATACATTTATTAATAGATCAGTAGATAATACTTTGTACAATGCACATGGTAGAAGTAGTATGAAGTTTTTCCTGGTCGAACTAATCCAATAAATTAATTTAATTCTATACTTTGTTCAACTTTTTGTAATGCGTTCCATATGTTACAGAAAATTGCAAGTATTAGCAATAAAGGTAATTGTACGTATATGCTTAGATCAAACAAAACTATCGTAATTAGTGCCGCACAGTCTATTTTTCAATTGTGACGGTTAGCAGTTCTTAATACCTACATTAATTTTTCTACATTTCACAATTTGATCACACCGAAGAGCCGGGCGCCCTTCAGAGACCAATTTGTTAGTTTTATGATAATTAATTAACTTTTCCGACGACCACTATGTAAAGCGAGTAATTTCGCACGGCTTGCTGCTACTGAAAATGACAAATTGCGCATGACACCGGAAATTGTGTGCAAAGTTCACTTTGCGTGTGTAAAGTGACGATTTCCGCTACATTACACACGCTAAACGCGCTGTCAAGTTAACGTGAAGCAAATCTAACCTCACAAGTGTCAAGTGTCACCAACGTCAAAAAAATGTTATTTTCACAACTTTTTTGCAGAATTAATGATTATGTCTAAGTGGTCGTCGGAAAAGCATAGTGTACAACACGTGCTGAATTGAATATTTCACACTCATATGACTGAGCCACTCGCCTGACGGCTCGTGGCTCAACTGTCATACTCGTGTGAAATATTCAACTTTCAGCACTAGTTGTACAATATACTATTATAGTTTATATCATATTTTGTACTTTATAGATAACGAATTTTTCGTTGCTTCACAATAAACAAGTACTTAGTTACTAATAAAATTGAATGATATTATTATTTAGTAAACATAAAGCGCAAAAAGCTTAATTCCCTAGAACAGCTTATTGTTTATACTCTTTTTTGCCTAATTTGCTTCCACCCTTACTGTAATAAAGGCTTGCCTAGCAGGGCTAGAAACCGAAAAAAATTTTGGTTAACGGTTAAGCGAATTCAAGAATTCAAGATTTTTATAACGGTTTCTGTTGAAAAACCGGTTTTTTTGTATTTTTTCAAAATAATTTTTATTAAAAAGAGATGTTTAAAAAACCGGTTTTTTATTATTTTGGTTAAATGTTACCGTTTTTTTTGCCTTTAAGAATAACGGTTTCGGTTTCGGTTAAAAATCACAATTTTGGACAAAAAATAAAGGTTAACCGGTTTTTTAAACCGGTTTAAAAAACCGGTTTCATGCCCTGTTGCCTAGTATAAAAATGAACAATACATTCTAGCGACAACATGGTCCATAATTAGCTATAAGTCGCTTATAATTTTTTTGGCTGAAAACAAGGTAAAATATTTAAGTAAGATATAGGTAATGTAATGTTTCTTTCTTAAATCAAAAAAGAGAAGCGCTCCTTGACACTATTAATTAGATAGATCAGGTAATGTATGCACGACACGAGAGAACTGTAATTAGCGTCGAGCTAGGTAGAGTGCATGACTATACAATTATTACATAGCCTTTCTCAGATATATTTTCATAATCCGTTCCGCCGGCTTATTGCACACAAACTTCTAACTGTATTTTGTTGACGCAATTCATCTTATATTCCTTGTATATCCACCATGTTTAATTACTTGCCAATCTTGATCGATTCAAAACATAGTCAGAGGGCACGTATTGCCTATCAATAAATATATACATGTGCATTGTACATATTTAATCATTTACCAGTTGATGTATGCAGGTACGTATAAGAAAACGAGAGTAGTTTTACTAATTTATAAATATGGAACGTCTGATCTTTGTATATTACTATTAATTAATTATCCATTGCATATTTAATTACTTAAGTATCGTTCAAGTTTAAAGCAAGTCTTGTCTACGTAAAAAATAAATAAAACATACAACCGAAGTAATTGCTTTAACAACTAAGCAAAAACCATGTGAACGTAATACATAGAATACAATATTCAAAAACAATGAAACAGCATGAAACAAATAAATTTTAATTTAAATTGAGTTATCAACAATAAAAGAATGTGAGAGGTACAAAAATTTATGATTAGAATGTTGGCAAAAAAAATCTCGTGAACTTGTAGAAGGTTTTCATAAATTTCTATCACCTACATTTCCGCTGATCTAAACAGATTTTTGTAACTCACTTTTTGGAAGTGCTTATTACGACTATACTCCGCGTAACTTTGTAACGCTTATAAATGCGAACTTAACTTAAATGAACTAAATTTGTCTATCATCGTCATATTTACCCACAGTCGTTATAACAAGTCCATCGACTTTTTATTAACTCGATATTAACTCGATATATTTATGTACAAAATTTTCTGCAGAGTTGACTCAGTTCTGTGTGACTTGACTGTTTTTCTGAATTTATGAGTTAAATAAACGTGCTAAAATTTTATAACTTTCCAAGTTCATGTAATTAATAAACAATGGACAAAAGTAATGACCTGTAACTATTGACAGCCGCAACAATTTATTTTAGATCTGTTTAAAAGACTAACAGAATATGTTTTGTGAGAATTATTTAAAATCACAAAGATACATCACAATTTACTTGATTGTACATTGTACTAGCTTTAAGTATAGTTTCTTCCTCTTAAACTTTAGGTATTTTGTAGGTGGAATATCCTGACACTTATCAATTAAAACTAAACACCAGTATTACACCTAAAACGACCAAGTAACTGCCAAAATTACTAACCAGGGAAGGTCGCGATACGTTGTCACTAGAATTTGATTAAGGCTGTGTTTATTGCATCAAGAACATCAAAACTAAATGTTTTGCAGAGTTATACGTGCCACTGGCCATTTCCTTCGGAAAAATAGGGAAAACACTGAAAAGTTGAATAATAAAAGTATTTTTTGCGATCGCGTTGGCCATGAAATTGTCAGAGACAAAATCTAAATTCTTCTATTTACCAATGCGCGCATCCTTTGCAAGTAAACTGGAGCAAAGTTTTTGAAAAAATCCTAAACGGTTCCGGAGAAAAACGCGAAAAACGAGTCCTTTGTAAAAACGGTTTTCTCTATGTTAAACGCCTATGCAAGTCGCCTAGATATAGTTATACAGATATACGAGTTTGTCGATGCATCTTTAACGCTAATTTTCTCGAAAACGGCTACGTGTACAGCAAAAAACAAAGACGGACGAATTTTTTCCTCTTAAGTCGTACTCTCTTATGGACGAATGACATTTTCAATTTTATTCCAGAGAAAAAAATTCTGAAGATGGTAAGCGGATGACCTGACTATAAATCATACTTCCAATTACGTGTTTTCTTTCTAATTATCCAACAAAGTCAATGGGAAACACCAAAACATTTCGGCCAAGTTTGATAGCTCTAGCTTAAACGGCTAGGACGTATTCGATTTTTTTTTTTTTTTTTTTTGCAACTTTGGAGTTCTCTAACTTTGAAAGGAAGCATTTTCGGATAACAAAATATTTGACAAATGGTCATCATTTTCACTCAGGAATATGCACCTTCTTTTTGGCGGTGTATAATTGGGACACCCTGTATGTATAGGTACGACAACTTCACAAATTATAGCGCTTATGAAGTGGTTTCGTTTTTGACATTTTTCTCCGGAACCGTTCAAGATTTTTTCAAAAACTCTGCACCATTTTACTTGCGAAGGATGCGCGCATTGATAAATAAAAAAAATTAAGATTTTGTCTCTGACGGTTTCATGGCCAACGCGATCGCAAAAATGACATTTTTATACTAATGTTTCAGTTCTTTCCCTATTTTTCCGAAGTAAATGGCCATTGGCACGTATAACTCTGAAAAACATTTATTTTTGATGTTCTTGATGCAATAAACACAGCCTTAATCAAATTCTAGCAACAACGTATCGTGACACTCCCTTGTAAGATGGTGTTCATGGTATACTCTAAGACAGGGATTCCCAACCCTGTGCCCGCGGGCGCACGTGCGCCCGCTACAAAGTGTTAAAATAACGAGAAAAATAAACATTAAAATCTCAAAAGTAAGGAAATAAAAAGTTGCTTTAGTTTTTAAAATCTCACTAGATTTAGCGAAAAATTCGCTAAATTGGCAACACTGACTACAGTCCATCCCCACCCCACCTGTAATACAATATCCCACTTTTACACTACGATACTAACATAAACTTGGTTCTTTTTTTTTCGGGCCGATGTTAGCAGGCATTAATCATTTTTGATCACCCGATATACCACCAGTATGTACAGGGTGGTCCAAATTCGATGGGATTACATGGGTATCTTGCTTAATAGTCAAGATAGAGAAACGGTTAAATTACCAAAAATGTGCAGTTTTTCCGGACAAACTCAGAACAGTTGTCAAATATATTCTATTTCCTGTTTTTCTTGATTAATTTTGTTTTGACAGCCTACTTTTTGTTTTTCATCTTTTTTTTTAAATTGAAAAACCTTTGTAACTTGCGTATTATTAAAAATAAATACATCAACTCTTATATATTTGGAACGGGAAAAAAATAAGGAATTTAAATAGGTTATAGCCAACTATAGCTTCCTTTTAAAAAAAGGTAAGTTTGTGTCATAACTTTTTACCGGCGAGTGCAATTTTTTTTTTAATAATTTTAAAATCTACAAAAAAACATCTAAAAATAATCTTCATAATCTTTTTCGATACTTACAACAATAAGAGAGATATGACACATTATAAATATAACAAAAAAACAGATTTTTTCAAATAATTTCAAAACCGGAAATGATAAAATATTTTTGAAAACGAGTTTGTGCCAAAAAAACAGTACATTTTTGGTAAGGTAACCGTTTCTCTATCTTGCCTATTAAGCGAGATACGCATGCAATCCCATCGAATTTGGACCACCCTGTACATAATACTTATTTTTTTTTAATCCGACTTGCGCCCGCCACTATTTTTCTCAATCGCGATTGCGCCCGCGCCACAATAAGGTTGGGAACTCCTGCTGTAAAATATGAAGTTATAAGGTCTTAGCATATAGGGTGTCTCAAAAGGCTATGTGTATTTTGGTGAAAATTACCCAATAACATGATATATATTTTTTTACAACATACAAGTATTTTTAATTTATTTTTTTAATTTATGTAATGTACACCGATAGCTTAGTTTAATATTAATCAGTTTTATTTCTACAATGCAAAATCTTACTAAAATGACGTTCTTAGACATTCATTACGGACAGGGGCATCGAAAGAGGTCAGGGGGCCCGGAAAAAAATGTACATGGACACCAAGTAAATGAATTAGTTGAAAATTTATTTACTAAAAAACAAATTGTGGGATGATGTTCGGGCTCCTGGAATTTTTTATATAAATATTGTAAAAAATTCCATAGATAATCTTTTTTTTTTGAAAATATGTGGATATAAGCGTGTTATTGAGCAATTTTGGTACACCCTATATTAATTTGGATTAGTGGAGTCTCTACAAGTTCTCTACATAATTACATCAGCATTGAATAGCGAGTGACCCACAATCGGCAATCGTTTGAGTTTTTGAGTAGCTTTTCAATCAATTAAAAAGTTGCTGATCGGTAAGGATTGAGTGATATAAGTAAATTAAATCAATCGCTAGCTCTAGCAGTCACAATTTATCTGCTATTGAATTCTAACACACCTTGATTATTTAACTCTTAGTTAATTTATTTTCTGTCTAACATGTGTATGTGCAAAGACAGCATAATTTGATAAAAAATAGATAATGAAAGATGTAATATGTAAATTTGGTCATGTCTTTAGTTTACAAACGTTGTGTATATTGTGTTCATGTTCGTTCCGACTGGGCTATTGTCAACGGATTCAATTCATTATAAGTTTTCTTTAGTCCACAAATTGTTTAAATAAGATAAATAGCTTGCGTATAGTTAGGCGGCGACTTTCGTTACTACAGTTTGGTTTATGCCCGGTTTCTCCGACACATCTTAAGATCCAGCTGAATCTTAAGTTCGCCTTAACGTTATAAAGTGTTGCACCAAGCAATTTTAAGAACATATTCGACTTGAGCTGACAATGAGCTCACATCTTGAGTCGCTGTTTACTAGAACTTGAGCTGGAGTACCTAACGTAAAATTATCTTGTATTTGCTTTGTTTGTAGAAAGAAGGAAGATCATTAGTTTCCGCGCTTATATTATGAATTACTGGGGTTATTACGGAATTATTTTGCATAAGGGATGTCGGATATAGCGCCAATTATCCATTGAAAGTGTGTTCCCAGATTTGAAAAAAAAATTACAAGTGTTGTTTATGCAAAGAACGCCTTAATTTGTCGCATATAATAATTTAAATTTTCCTCGCAAAACAGTTCCTCCGAAAGCAGTAAAATATTTGGTGTTTACGTTTTTTTAAAATTAAAAATTGTGTTGTGTTTTTTTTTGAGAAAAAAGATATATGTACGTACTTCCTACTTATATATTTCATTTTGTTATGTTACTGTTTTCTTATGAATAAACTTTTTTTTATAAAACAAAAGACTAGTCATTCAACAAATACCCCCAAAAATTACACTCACTGCCAAAAATTATATTTAAAAAATGTATTTTATGTATAAGTATTATACATATATCATTAAATATAAAGGGCGGCAAAAACAATATTTGCCCAGAGCGGCGGAAAAGCTAGATCGGGCCCTGAACAGCATTGGTAGATTTGTTCTCTAAAACACACTTATTTTCTTCCACCAAGCTAATTAATAATTGTTTTTACTCCATGGTATAATTTATTCTTTTTTTGTCCGCCATTTCAACACAAAATAAAATAATAAACACCGAACTGTAACTTTATGTGCGACTATCAGCTGATAGCAACAACAGGATGTCACAGGGAGCCGTTTTAACAGCTATGATGGGAATGGCCAATGAAAATTTGCCATTCAAATCTGCCGTTATAATGTGCCGACTTCTTGCAACGTTGCCAAACCGAGTTCTAACTTAGCTGAGATGTCTAACAGATTCCGGAATATGTTTTCTGTGCAACGCATTGTCATCTTGAGACGATCTTAAATATAAGGCGGTCTTATATAAGTTCGATCTTGAGATGTGTCGGAGAAACCGGGCATTAAAGATTTGTAATTCTTGCTATAAGATAGTGTTTATTTCAGTATTGTGTATTAGTTTACTTAAAAGTAAGAGTTAAATTGACTATTGTTCGTGTCATTTATATAAATACTTTTATTGATAATCTTTAAGTATCTTATATTATATCATTATATTACCAAACCTCTGCAAAACTATAGAGAACAAACTTGTTTCCAACACTGCAGAAAATGGAAATTAACTATAATAAGAATCGCGGCGTTCGCAAACGGCTCTGTGCGATATATAGTTATGTATGTATGTTTGCTGCAAGAACAGGATGTGATTTTTAGAGGCAAGGAATTAACTGTCTCGCTTAACTGGAGTCGGGTTGTGAAAGTTTAACTCGTGAGATTGTTTCGTGTTTTTTTGTTCAGTTTGCTGTAAAAGGTTGAGTTGTTGTTTTATTTTAGTCTTTGTATAATCTATCTACACTTTAAGTTACTTAAACTTTCTATAGTGTCTATTAATAAAGCTGTTCAGATTTGTTTCGCGCTCATATAGATACAAGTTTAAACAAAAAGAATGATTTTGCAACTTAATTAGCCAATTAATTACATCATCACAATATTAAATACTTCAATGCTTAACACTATAAAGGGTGACAATTATCTACATGTGTTGTATGAGTAACTTTGTTGTTATAAGAGTTACAAAGTCGATTAAATTAGCAAAGATGGGCAGAATTTCAAGACAAATTTAATGCCATTTTGAAATTTGACCTACACTTTTAACTTTTTTAAATACATACTTTGAAAAAACTAAAAACTCGATTTTTTCAACGGTAAATAATTTCATAACCACTTACGTTAAAATTTTTATTTGATAAACTATCCTTAAAATAGCTAAACTTAATTCATCAATTGTATTCAACTGTCTTTTTAGCTATTTTAAGGACAATTAATCAAATTAAAAGAAATATGCTTAGGAAAACAGTATTATCTACAAAGTGCAGATCTCAAATTTGTTTTGCCCATGAAGAGAGGGCTACACCTTCAACACATGTTATAATTAATATTTGTTAGTAATAGTAAGTAAAAAATCATAAACAAAGTTACCCACACAACACTTGTAGATTATTGTCACCCAGTATAATATGGTACATATTTGTTTCTAATTCTTCGTAAAAATATCTACAGGAATCTTTTCACAATTTGATTTTAACATAGGTGGCTATGGAATTATTTACCATAGAAGAAATCGTCTGTTTTTAGTTTTTTCAAAATATTTAAAAAGTTGAATGTGTGGGTCAAATGTCCAAACGGCATTAATTCGTCTTGAAATTCCGCCCAACTTTGCCAATTAAACTGACCTTGAAACTCTTACAATAACAAAGTTACCCACAAAACACTTGTAGATTATTCTCACCCAGTATAATATGGTACAAAACGCATCTACATATTTAAATTAATATCAATAAATCAATTTAAAAATGTATGCTTTTTTATTTCGCATAAACTTTTTTTTAATCAAAAAAATTCTTCAAAATATTTATTTAAATATTACATTACGATATAAGCCTTATCCTATTGATAAACTCTGTATAATCTACTTGTAATAGAAACAACTTAATACTTTGCTTAACTTTATGTTGTGTTTGTTAACGTAACACAACTTCTGGCCAAATTTTACTAAAATTGCATAAACTATTGAATTAATTAAAAATAATTTCACCGCTACATGATTCGGAAATGATTAACATTCCCAATTTAACATGATTAACATAAATGATAATAATTAAACAACAAAAGTCCTGTTTTTACAGATCAATAAAATGCTGCATTTATTTCCTGTTGTTTACAGCGTAGAGTGAAATGACTTAAGAAATTAATTTAAAGAATACGATACATTACTTAACACTTATGATTGCAATATCAAAGAAAACAAAAAAAGCTTTAGTGGTAAGTCTTACAGTGGCCTTTATTTACTTTTCGTATTTTGTTTTACTTTCAAAATCTAGCACAAATTTTAATTTCTTAAGTGGGAAGTGATACCGATGGTACTACCATCACAAAACTTTATTTCTCTTATTTATTGAAATATTGGAGAGAATTTACTTATCTCCAGCAAATAAATAATATCTTGTAATATTTTAAAATTAGTAACGCCTGCATAACAAATGTAATTAAACTGCAAAGTATGACGTTAAAACACGAAAATTATAAATGGGTAGTATTAATAACGTACAAAATTATTGGCACATTTATTATCTAAACATGTGAATTTATCTTAATCATAAGTTTGCAAATTTATAACTACTTAACTATTTTTATAAATGCATTGTGTTCATGTTATTCAAACAAATTATTTTTCAGAAAAATAATGACTCCGTACAAATTATCCTCGCATATTTACAACGTTCATTTCATTTAATTGACATAGTACATATTAGGATACTGTGATACATCATCTATGAAGTTTACATAAGCATTGTGGAATTTTAAGTTGTTCGCACTATAATAACCTGTAATATTTCAGTGCACACTTCGCAAAACACATTCATTTCCTTCGGAAATTATCTTTACCTATATTAACGGAAATACTTATTTAGCATAAACGTTTTATTAACGTAAAAACACAATGTAGAAGTCACTCTCTAAACATATCATATTTTATAAACTTTATAAGGTTTTTTCTTCTGTTGTTAATGTCAATCAAAAATTGTGTAAATAACTAAGTCATGGCATGCACGTAATAGGCCTCAAGTATCACGTAAACACTTAAATCAGTTGGCCGCACATCTGTAATTTTAAATGTAACGATAGCAAAGAATGTTGAGTTGCGTGTCAGGAATATTCGATTTTTTCTAAATGATTACATATTAAATACATGTTTTTGTATGGCAAATATAAGTCAATGTTAAGAAACAGTAATTTCAGATTATATTTTAATAAGCCATTATTATTCTTCCATTTGGTCATGTTCATCACGAATTTGCAATTATGAAATACTTATTTAACCCTTAAGCCTTTAAATTAATTTTCATAAAGATGTTTTATAATAACAATGCAGTTGACGCAGTCATGTAGGTATATGACATTTAACTGTTGTTGAAACATCATATTTTTGAAAGAAAGCATTTAATGTACTCGTCTCGACTTTAGTAAATAAATTGGGGTTCCATAATTATCGTGAACGGGCTGTTTTAATTTCGAAATCATAAAAAAATAGCAGTTTGAAAGCAATCGATATGACGATATGAGAATAAACATTAAAAAGACAAAAACAATAATTATAAGCAAAAATGAAAAGAAACACCAAATACAATTAGGAAATACAGTTTTGGAACAGGTTAGTAATTTCAAATACTTGGGAACGAAAGTAGCACAAGGGGAGGAAAAAATAAATGAGAGAATAGGTGCCGCGGGAAGACTATTCAATGCAATTAAGAATTCGTTTTTTAGACACAAAAGAGATACCAAAACAAACAAAAACTGAAATATTTAAAAGAGTGGCCACGCCAATTTTGACATTTGGTTCTGAAACATGGGCATTAACACAAAAACAAAAAAGTAAAATTCAAAGTACGGAAATGAGATTCCTCAGAAAAATAGACGGAAAAACAAGATTAGACAAAATAAGAAGCACCGAAATTAGAGGCAACCTGGAATTGAACCCAATATTAAACACGATAGAAACAAGACAGCTGAGATGGCTAGGGCATGTCATGAGAATGGAAGATGACAAGACTGCTAGAAGAGTCTTTGAAGCACGTATCTATAAAAAGAAAGCCAAAGGAAGACCGAGGAAATCGTGGAGTGAAGAAATCAGAAATACGGCCATTAAGAGGGACATAAAGTGAAGTGAAGAAAGACGGACATCGCAAAATAGAGGGGAGTGGAAGGAGGCGTATAGGAGGAAGCCAAGGACATGACAACACACGCTGGACTTACACCTAGAGTCCTGCGCGGGTCCAATTTTTCGGACCCGCACCCGACCCGCAAAGCTGATGTTGATACCGCACCCGACCCGCGACCCGCACGATTCTGGTTTAATAGACCCGCACCCGACCCGCTACCCGCATAATTCTAAGTTATTAGACCCGCACCCGACCCGCTACCCGCACTCGACCCGCTACCCCTACCCGACCCGCTACCCGCTTTATAGTAATTTTTGACTTTCACCCGACTCGCAGACTTGTTTGTCTGCCGTCCAAATCGGTTCAATCTTGCTGAATCGCGCGTTAGATTGTGTGTGGCAGGCTTTAATGAGTTCAATGCAAAACAGCATGTTCGACTTGCTTACAAAGCATTTCGTATTTGTATTGTTCATTGTGCGTTTGTACGATAGTATTCGTGTAAATACATAAAAATTGCTTCGTATACGTACATTTTTAATCATATTTGTTTTCCAAATTATATATTTGTTGTTTTAAACATGGTAATAAATATAATAAGCAGGCAATAATATTATACAGTTCATTCATATTTAAAAATAGTAATAAATTCCATAAAAAAACTCACTTGATCTGTACCATTTTATTAAAAAAATAGTATCAGAACGAATACCCGCTTTACTGTTTACGAATGACCGATACCCGGCCCGCTACCCGCAAAATTCAGTATGTTATACCCGCAACCCGACCCGCTACCCGCAAACTTCATTATTTAAAGACCCGCAACCCGACCCGCTTTGCGGGTAACCCGCGGGTCCCGACCCGACTGCAGGACTCTACACACCCGAAAGGCTTGAGGATTAGATAGATAGAGAGAAAAAACTAATTTTGGCTAAATAGGGCAATAGTCTTCTAAACACTTTTTATTTATTGAATTAAAAACATAAGACAATCATACTGGCCAAATTTTTGCATGTTATGTTAAGGGTGGCCGACAGTGGCGTGCGGTGGGTTTTGCTGTAAGGGATGCTGTCTAATATAAAAAAAAATCCTTAAAAGTTTATTTAAATCTTCATCACCCACATATACCTACATACTTGAATCCCGTAAAATATCACGACAACGTATTATTATTAACTTGTACTACCAATAACTTGTAATAATCAAAAAAACTTTTAATTTAAAAAAAAAATTCAGCTTCTTACTAGTCTGTTATACATAATTCGTGATGAACATAACTGCGAGAGAAACTCTCGTATTTTTAACAAAGCTAAACACAAATTGTAACTGATAATAAAAAAAGAAAAAAATAAAGATATTCGAGCTCTGCAACATATTAACATAAAAAAAAACTTTTATTTTACAGACACTAAAAAATTTCAGAGCTATGACGGTTTTAAAAAACTCTCCACTATGCAGTTGCCTGTTGCATTCATGTTTAATTTAATCGAATCCAACAATAAACGCTAAGCGCGAACACAATACTAGCACATTACCGGTGATTGGTGAATGCGTTTTTAACTGTAGATGCTGTTTTTAAAACAGCATCTACAGCTAGTATAGAGCTCCAACTGATACTTAATGCGCATGCGTTAAGTTCTATATCTCTATTGCTACAAGTCCAGCCCCTAGATGCGGAGCGATACACCGCATTCACAGCCTTAAATGAGGCAGTCAGACAAATGGGAAATATTATAAGATCTTTTTCCCCTTAAATTTAAAATGTAACTTTTAATGGACATAATAGTGGATCAATTACTCTTTACAAATTAATTTTAGAAAAACAAATTATATATTAAATTAATGTATGAAATAATTCAAAATTTTAAGGGATGCGCCGCATCCAACGCATTCATGGACTGCACGCCACTGGTGGCCGAGATATCATTATTACTTCAAACATCTCGCTCGTTATCAAAAACAGACCAAACAAACCTTATTTATTATTAAACGGCTGAAAAAGTTGAAGAAAATGGATAAAATTATATCGGAAATTTTGATGTACCTACCTACATTAGTGATTTTCAACTTGTGGGGCATGTTATAAAGCTATCTAGTTTTTAAAAAAATCGTGAAAGGCTTGAAAAACTAAAATTATTTATTGTTTCAAATCTTAAAAATCTTCCTTGCAATTGTTAATACATAAAAACATGCTGAGAAGTGAATTGCAGATATTTTTCTATACACAGTTTAAAATAGCGATTTTTTTGATATCTTACGTATTTATTTTATTATAGGGTTTTTCGCATAATTAATAACAACAATGAACTTACCCCTTGAAGTTATCTGCTGGTTGGCTTTAATGTTTATTTAAATAATTGCCTGCCTCAACGGTCACAATGATAAAATTTTTATAATAGCACTAAATTGTTAGGCAAAATATAATAACTGTAAATAAATATCATCACCTCGGTATATAGGGCAGTTCTAGAAGCACATAACATCGGTTTAAGGCATTTATTAGATTCGACTGTTTATGTACACTTAATTGGCATATTAACTGATAAAAAGAATAGCTTTGCTTGGTATTTTTGCTATAATAGCACTTAATTAAACAAAGTCTTATAAAGTTAAGGAATCTGAATTAGATGAGGATGCCGATTTTTGTTATCAAATTATCTGAGAATTTTTCCTATTAATTTGCGGAATCCGTTAGAAAACTATCAACTGACTATTTAAGTATGTGGTTTGACTTTTTCCGCTATTTTTTGTTAGTAACCGTAAATTAGCGCAAAGGCGTGTTAACATTTATTCAAATTTACCGTTGTCATAAAATATTTAATTTAATTAGATTCAAAAACATTGTTTCTAATATTCATAATTTTAATAGCCGTGAGTGTAAACTACCTCCAAGAACAAATAAGTATGCCAGGAACTAAACTTTAATTAGTTATGATATAATAAATGATAATTTTAATGTTGAATTTAGATATTATTCAATTCGGTTTAAGTGCTTTTTGATCCTTAGGCGTATTTGTGAATGCGTCCCATATGCATTTCATAGTTTTCAGAGCTCACCTGACGTAACAAACAAAATTTAGACTCTACAATAAATCAAAGTATGAATTTAAAAGTAGTTTTTTTCAGGCTATATTGTGACCTTCGAAAGTGTGCACTTTAATTGTTGTTTTTTTACGTCAATATTAGTTGTAGCTTATGGTCTCACATATTACAGCTTCAAATTTTTCGAAGAAAAAGTTTATCAACCACTCTTGTAATATTATTCGTTAGTGTAGTCGCTTCTTCAGGGCTTATTTATATACGTAGCTAATCTGTACAAACGAACTACATTATTATGGACCTTTGACTTCATATGCTGGTCGTTAAATCCCTCCAATTTTAGCTACTCTTCTGTTTTTACTAACGGATAATAAATAACGCTGCAATACTTACTTGAATGCCGCTATATTATCCTTTCCAAGTAATTTAATATATTTTAGTCTGACCGCTAGCTATTGTGTGAAACAAAGGCGTCAGTGTGCATTATGTTTTTTTTTAAATCACGTTACAGTTATTTGTTAAAAGGTTTTTAGGAAACCTTGTTAATTGCAACACAAAATCTGATTTTGGTTCTAAAAATAATGTAGCAAGGAAGTACCTATCAGGATATAAGTTCTTGTGCAAGGAGTTTTAATGATTCGTTGTTTTGTACATAGTATTAACCATGCTTACACAAATTTAAATTAGTTTTAAGTTGAAATTGCGTTTTGATTTTAAGTGTGATTTAAGTTCAAGTTTAACTATTTTTGAAAGTACATTGAATTTTTTCGGTTTGTACTAACTTGCATGCTGATCGTTTAAAATAACTTTTTTAAGAAAATAATTAAAAATAAATTATGATTCATTGGGGACAGTAGTTTATGTCAGTGCTTCTCAACCTGTAAGCCGCGGTTTTCCAGGGAGCCGTAAACAATTTACAGGGGAACCGCAAAAACAACAAAAGGCGTAAAAATTTTTAATAAAATCAGCAATTTTTTTCTTGAATAAAAAATTGATTGGTGAAAATGTACAGGTCCATATATAGATCATGCAACAGTTATGAGTGGAAAAATTTTAAGAGTGATTGCAGGAGAAAAAAACCGCCCAAATACAAAATATCTCCACTGTATGATACACACAGAAAATTTAGCCATTGATGAACTTGGATTATTTTTCCTTGATTTTGAGCCGAATTTATCTGCCCATCATCATTATAACAAATTGATATTTCGTTTTTTATCTAGCTGATACATTTGAAAAAGTCAACGATCTAAATTTATCTCTTCAGGTGAGAAATACGAACATTTCGATATTAAATACCAAATATGAAGCATTTAAACAAAAACTACATGCGTGGTCTAAAAGTTGTGAGAAAGAACAAATTGAGATGTTTATGTCTTTAAGTAACTTTCTTAGTGCGAATTGCATATTATGTTTCTTTATTTTTGTCAGTCGGCAAAACAATTGTTGGCCATATTTCTAAGATAGAGATATTTCTGCGCAATATATTTCAAACCTAAATCAGAATACAAAATACAATTGAATAAGGATGCCTCTTGCTACTTCATTATAAATCATATTGATTGAAAAGCCCAAAAGAATTAATAGAAATAACAGCAGATTTCACACTTCTAACTGGTTTTGACGATCATCAAATAACGTTTGAATAAAACGAGAAAATGAATATCCAATAAAATCAAAAGCTGCCTTACTTATGTTAATTTTTTTTTACCACAACATATCTATGCGAAACTGCGTTTTTAACAATGTTTTTAGTCATAAATAAACAAAGGTCATGGCTTTCAGAAAAAGTTGGAGACCAATTTAGAAACTGCAAGTTTAAACATTGACCAGCCCTTGGCTTCTCATTCAAAAATCTTCTGGCTCGACCTACTCATTGCAGTTTTTATTTTGTAAATTTTTTACTGATTTGTAAATCATTTTTCAATTATATTCATAATTTTTGTTAAATTAATGCGTGTTTCTAGTAAAATTTGATTTTTTTAATTTAGAGAACATCAAAATTTTAAGATCCTAATTCGGGAGCCATGGCTTGAAAAAAGGTGAGAAGCACTGATTTGTGTAGCCATAAATATACCTCAGTCACAAAACAAAATACGCTGGGAGATAGACGATATTGTTTTAGTTTTTACGCCAACCTTTTGCGATCTGCGATGAGGTTTACAAGACACTTTTGTTTTGCGATGTCACATTCATTACTTGCTGGTAAACGTAGGTCGTGTTAGGAAGCCGCAGGTACCTACTCAAGAAATATCTAAATAATATTTAATTATAATTAATTATATATTATATTTAATATAATTACGAACGGATAATAAAATGTTGGTGCAAATTTCACGCTCGACATAATAAATTTTATATTCACATATTTATTTACGATTTAAGTGAACAATACAATGGATTGGCATAATACGAATGCACATTAAAAGCGTAGAGATATTTTAGGCCGCTTGTAGTTTGCCGCTGCAGCGCCAGAGGATGGTCACCTTGAGCTTTAATATTCAAGTCGGTTGTTCTGAATAATCCCGCATACCGTTTTTACCTGCATGGTCCGTCTTATATCCTTGACGCACCACAATCCTACATATAAATCAGTCTTGTGTAAGTAAGAGCGGTTTTCCGAAAGCGCTTTTTCAAGAATATTATTAACAAAGTAGTACAGATTCTTATTCTACTTTCATGAATTCGGCAAACTTGTATTGCTTCCGATTTCAGCAGGTTGGTGTTTTGGTCTTTTTAGTGGTCGTTGTGTTGTGTCATGTCTCCTTTTTCATGTGACAAACAATAATCTTCATTACTGATTCGTTTTTTAAAATATACAGACTAATTCAATTTCGCAGACAAACATTGGAACGTCGCTCATCATTAGAGATGAAATAGGTTAAGATTATCAATATCAAAACAAATTTATAAAAAGTGAAAACATCTAAAATGTTTTCATATTTTGCTGCAATTTCTTTATAACGAAAATTCTGAAATTTCGTAAGTATTTGTAAGTCTGCATTATATGGTCTTATTAACTTTTTGCAACGTCGATTTGCTTTTTTTTGTTAATCACATTAACTGTCTTTTTCATATGGACGTCATATTTGATTATTAGATAGTTGGTTAAGATTTACCATTTGATCATATTAGATACTCATATTAATAAAGGAAATGTTTAAAAAAAAAGTTTTTATACACTCGAGATGCTCTTGGAAAAAAACAATAATGGCTTTCGTTAAAAAATTGCCGCAGAGACAAGAAATATGCAGGAAAAGCTAATTTACAAAGACATCTCAAAAGAAGACTATTGAATTCAATATATTACTCAAAATTATTTCGAAAAGTGTATCATGGCTAGTTTAGATAAAATAAACGAAAACCAAAATAAGATCAACTGTCTTCTATTTAACTTAAATTGTTAGATTTGCAAGTTCTCGATACTTTTTTAAGAGATTCCTAGAATGTGTAAACACAGTTTTATTCTTCAGTCACCATATATATTTAATAACACTTAAATTTTTTTTTGTGGTGCACCTAATGCTCTTGTTAAATTTTGTTGTTTTACTTGCTTATACAGGGTGTTTCGTAAAAAATGCGAATAAATTCGGGCGGTGATTTTTTTATCGAAAATTAAGGGGGTCTTTCATATATTGTTTTTCCTTAGACGTCTCCTTCCGGAGTTACACCCCCCTAAAGGGGAGCGGTAAAATTATGTTTTTATTTTATTTCTCAAATTTGAATAAATGTGGGAGACTGATATTTGGTAGATGTTTTATATTTATTAAAAGGTTTCTCATAGTAATAATTTTAGTCATCTGTTAGATTTTATTATCAGAACATTTTGGTGAGTTGAACTTCTGCAATTTAATTTTTTTTTTGGAAGCTTGATTTATTTAAAAACGTTTTTCCTTAACTTCTCTCGTAAAACCTACAGTTTTTGAGTAAAAAATAATATAAGAGAACATGCACCATTAAATATTCCAATACAAAACGATTCATTTCGGTGGTTACCTTGGTTTGTTTATGTTCATATTGGGTAGAATTGGCGGGTGTAATTCATTTTGACGTTTACGCGGCGACAACGCTAAAACGCCCGTCAATTCCATCCAATATGAACATAACCAAACCATGGTAACCACCGAAATGAATCGTCTTATATTGGAATATTAAATGGTGCATATTTATTTATTTTAGTTTTTACTCAAAACTGTAGGTTTTACGAGAAAACTAAATAATAAAAAAAATCTAAGCAAATTAAGTTTAAAAAAATAATTTTAAATTACAAAATTTTAACCCACCAAAACGTTTTAATAAGAAAACAACAGGGGTCGCACTTTTAAGCCCCCTGTAAAGGTGGGAGATGATTGAAAATACTTTAAAAAACCTTTTAATAAGTATAAAACATCTACCAAATATCATTCTCCGACATTTATTCAAATTTGAGAAATAAAATAAAAACTTAATTTTACCGCTCCCCTTTAACTCCGAAAGGAGACGTCTATGGAAAAAAATGTATATAAATGACTCCCCTTAATTTTCGATAACGAATCACCCACCTCCCGAATTTATTCGCATTTTTTAAAATTCACCCTGTATATTGTAGAACTTCATTTTTTACGTTTAACATTATGTTTATGTTTTTACGCTCGGAATCGAAAAGTAAAATGTGTACAGTTAATGTTATGTATCAGAAATTATTGCAATCAATGATATTTGTAATCTGTAATGTATCTCAAATCAATACTTTCTTAAATTATTTTCAAAAAATGATAAATATCGAACAATATAGTAATGTGTAACTTAGTATATGAGGATTTTAAGTCGGTCTGCAAAAGGTATTACATATTTTCTTATTAAATTCATTTTACTTGCTATAAGATGCTCTTATTTAATAACTTTCATCCATTTGGAATGCGACAGAACTAAAAAAAAGTAAGGGTAAAGTCACCTATTCTAATCTGTTAAATCAGTCAAACCGGTTTTTGTTAACGTCTGCATTCTTCGTTCTGTCCTCAAAATAAGAATAAGGTGGTTAAAATTTATTTGAAAATTCTGAGATAGCGGATATCTGGTTATGTTTTTAAATACAAATTGTTTCGTTTACACAACTAATTAGTTATTTTGTGTTTATTTATCAATTAGTTGTTTTAAAATAATATATTTTAAGTGTACATTTATTTTTTATTGCACTTTGGTGCTCATTTTGAAAAAGCTATAGGAGAATTATGTATTCTTGAAAACAATAGAGTTTGATATTTCAACGAATAACGCATTTTGAGGTTACCTGAACACACTTAGACCATTTTTTAGATTAAGCGGGATATAATAAAAATGAAGACATTTACAAGAGGTTTTCATTTATCTAAGAAAAGTTACTATAATACCACAAATTTCGCAGCGTCAGTCCTAAACACCCACTTTTAAAACAATATTAAGTATACACATACTATAATTATTAGAAGATATAGTTTTTTTAACTTCTTCATATCTTTTTTTGATAATTTAAATACTACGTCAGGGCAGGGCAGGGCAGGGCAGGACAGGGCAGGAGAGGACAGGACAGGCAGGATTACCATTAATCTATTATACTTTCGTTCTTAATACAAGGTGACAATAATCTTCTTGTATTGCATGAAAACTTTGTTAATACAATAGTTACATAGTCGGTTAAATTAAAAAAGTTGGGCGGAATTTTAATACGATTTAATGCTATTTTGACATTTGACCTTCACCTTCAACTTTTTTATATATTTTGGAAAAACTAAAAGAAGACGATTTCTTTAATAGTAAATAATTACATAGCCAGAGCCACATATGTTACCAAAATGTAAAATGATTTCTGTCAATATTTTTACGTAAAATAAGAAAAAAAGATACATTAAAAGTCATGATACACTCAATTTTTGAGAGATAAACCAAATGATTTTTTTTTAATGACAACTGTAGTTGGCCGTGGGTTCATTAAAACGCTTAACTTTTTCTAATTTTAAAAATTTATGAGTTATCATATCTATTTTTATTACTGTTGTCAGAATTTGCAAAAAAAAACGAAATAATTGTGACCTTAAAATTGTGTAGTTTTATAAGAATTTTATAGATACAAAAACGATTATGGATTAAGAAATAAATTTTAAACGTAAAATTTTATAGATTATTTAATCATGATAAAATACATGCATTCACATTATTATATATAAAAAAATAAATATATAACTAAATATTATTTCTATTAATATGAATAACTAAAATAATAATATAAATACCTACGCTTAAGTTAAAATTATTTATCTTTTTTGTTTAGTTAAGTGTTTTTTGTTTAAATGCAAAACCAGTTTCAAGACTCGTCGCTTCATCAGTTGAGTTTTATTAATTTATATCTTATTTTTACTTCAAAACAATAAAGAATGCACTGAAACGGAGAACAAAGTTTTGAAAATGCTTTTGCATTGAGATAATAAAAATTTCGAAAAAAAAGTGATTTTTGATTAAACTTTTATTTAGCCATACAATTTTTTAAATAGTTTAATCATCTGTAGTTTAGATTTTGCAATAGGTGAATATCTGCAACCATGTAAAGATTTATTTATTGTGCAAATATGTAGCAGCCAACAGCTAGATATTTCATTCATAAAAAAGAACAAATTCTTAATCCGGTTGGATTGCTTAACCCAGTGGGATAGTGTTAGTAAGTTGTTGAAAATGACATTCATTTTATCAATATGTAAATATTATGCTACGTAAAAGTGCGTGCATGTAGCTTTAAATTAAATTATACAAACACTTCGGGATATGTGAAAACAGCAAATTTTGTATTTCATTAACAAAACAGTAATATTTTGATTATATTTATTGCGATTTGTGTTGTATTAAGATTTTCAATTTTTTTTCGATTGATTGTTATCCCATTACTCTCGTCGCTTATAAAGAAAGTTTACATTTATTTTGGTTTAAAAAAAAAAAAGATTCACTTAGAAAACGAATTGCGAAAAGTTTAAAATTACTGCTTTAAAAAAACCGTTGCAATGTTATTAATTCCAATTCTATTTATCGGGAGCCAAAATTCAATTTAGCAACGCATTGGTTGTTTAATCCAGAGCTTCCCAAACTTTTATGGGCCAAGACCCATTTTTAAAAACGGTAAATTTTTGCGACCCACTCGCTTATAACGCATATTTTAAAAAGTTGGGAGTTTAATAAATAATATCGCTTAACTACATTTAATTGTATATGAAATATGCTTAATTAAAATATAAACTTATTTATCACATATGTACATAATGGGCTTGTTTTCTATTTTTGTTGATGAGTTCTTTGACGTCCACATTAAAATGTGTAATTTTCAGACGCAAGATGTTGTTTTTAATACATGTCTTTGCTGAAAATCTTATATCACACATGTACGAAATAGTTGATATTTTTTTAATAAATAAAGTTTTCCGGTAAAACCTCCGTACATCTCTTGCAAGTATAAATGTAGCTCTTTTAATTTCGAAAATATACTGCTTAATAAGTGAGCTTAAGAGCAAACTGCTCATCATGCATAATCGTTTTGTCCACTTAAAAACATTGCGACTGTTTCACGGAGTTCAAACTAGTCTTGTTAGCAATTTGCCCCTTGAAAGCTAACGTAATTAAATATGCAACAAAATAATTTTATGAAAACTTTCCATCGCACGGTTTTTCAAAATTGATTAAATATTGTTCTCCGAGCTGACGGGAACTTGACAAAAATAATAATTCTAATGTGACTCTTGAATGAATCGTACTCTAATTGTTCATCCGACTATTCATAATGGGTAAAACTCTCCTAATTAATCTGTAAACGACTCTCACACTTTTTTATTTTCCGCAACCCACCACAAATAAGCTCACGATCCACACTTTAATCCAAATCGAACTTATGAAGGGTAGCCGAATACATAAACTATGTATATATAATTGCGGCAGTGAAGACTAGAATAAAAACGGAAGTTCCTTTACTGCTTAAAATATCAGTTTGCACTGAAAGGGTAGAATATAGGAAAATTTAAATATTTTTAGGTTAACAATCTTAAAAACTGCAGGAAAAATTAATACACTTCAAGTATTTGTTTAATGAGTTGTATTTCAGGCTTAAGCCCAAACATTTTGCAAATTTGTTTTATTGTAGCAAATAAGGTAACCATCAATAATTAATTGAAAAATAAGCAAAGTCTAGACCAGCGTTTCTCAAACTATGGGTTGCGAGGTTGCGACCCAAAATTGGGTCGCGTTAAATTATTATTGGGTCGCGAAACAGAACTGTTTTGATAAAAATAGGTACCACAAAGAAAAAGAAAAGAAAAAATAACAATTTAAATGTTTGTTTTAAAATGCTTTAAAACGACATTTTTAAAGGTGTTTTTTCAATATTTTTTTTTTGGGGATGGAGCCTCCCTCTCCCTATGGGTCGTACTCTCATTTCTAGAAAATTATTTGGGTCGCGTGTTTAAAAGTTTGAGAAACGCTGGTCTAAACCATTGCATATTTGATCAATATTGTTCATTTTTATGGAATTCATATATTAAAAGATGAATAATTGTCGCTCAGGAATTCGAGGCAGCGTCTCTTAGGGCACACCCGATTTAAAACGATATTAATATAATTATGCTTGTTAAAACTACTTGTTAAATTTTAGTTTATGAAATATGAAAGGTTTTTTTAAAAATCATAGCGTAAAAAAAATATGACAGAAAGTTAAATTATTAGTTTGTGTTAACGACTTTTTAAAATCACGGTAAAACGTACCAGTAATTGTATTGTACCAATATCCTAGTAAACGGAAAAATATACAATCAATTTATAGAACTGCATCGCTTTGTTAACAATAAGTTTAATGAACATGAACATAGATTTTCTCACCGATCTCGAATGTTATGTGGCAACACTTCATGTGTCAAAACTTACATGAACTTTAGTTATAATTAATTGGATTATACTAAAGCGAAAGCATACAATATGTTATTCGTGTTATATGGTGAATTATGTAATACATATATTTCGTAAATTATATTTTATGGTTATTGATCGTGAGTAGTAGAAATAAATTAAGATGACATAAGAGTATGTATAATTAAATTAGAACCAATGCACCTACATATCTTTAAATATAAAGTCTTGTATGTTATATAGGTATAAATATATGGATGAAAAACATTGTTACAGCAAGGAAAGTAAATATTTAGGAGAAGATTATAAATAAACTGAAACTGCTTAAGGTTCATGGAATTATACAGTGTTATATACAGGAGGTTTAACTTTTCGATGTAGCACTATCACTATCTCCGTAAATAATAAAAATACAAGGTTGGTGAAATAGGACAAACGTCAGTTCTTTAGGAGTGTATTTTAAACAAAATCTTGTTTTGTTTAAAAATTCTGTCTTGCGTGATATAACGAAAAAAAAAGAAATCGACCAAAATGTTTAAACCTAAAAGTTTCAGCTATCGTAACTAGCAGACAAAAATTCAAAATGAAAAACTTTTGCTGAATCTTGTTTTCTATAACATTTTTATTTGCAAGTTTTGTTGCGAGATATTTATTGGAATATCGTTTTTTTCAACAACAGTCTTAGTAGGCGGCGATTTAGATATAAAGATTTTCTCCTTACAACGATACAATATTTTATTAGTTTATATAAAAAATGAGCGAAATAACTAAAAATTAGAGAAATATAAGATAAAAATCAAAGTTACCGTGGAAAAAACAATAACCGACTGCCATTGTTTTATTTCGACCCTTGCTGGTATATACTGTCGTTTTTTAAACGGTAACATAAAAACAAAGATAATGCGAAATTAAAATAATCATATTTATATTAAGGTACCTGGAAACATCGAAGAGCTGCACGACGGAATTAAAGTTAAAAAGAATCATAGTTTCGCCTTCTTACACGAAACAACAATTAGAAATAGTACATGTTGATTGTAAGTAACGATACCGTTTTAAATTCTCATCGTTGATCGTTTCTTAGAAGAACAAATAGTGTCAACGAGTTTTGCAGCATTTGTTACATAACCGGTAAATATATCGGGCAGTCGATCAGGGGTCGCATTCCAATCAACACTACATGTTCATTTATTAGAATACTGAAAAGTTTTACATGCAAATACTAGACGTTTTTGCTAAAAGCACCAATAAAATAATCTTCAGTGTAGTTTTAGGCTCCAAAGAAGTGTTTAAAACTAGTTTTAAATCATGAATATTGTGACGATATTAATTAAAACAGATTGATGTACATCGTAAGCGATTGATCGAATGATTAGTTTAGAAAATACAAAGTTTTGCTTAATTAGACTACGACAGAAAAGGCAATCACTAAACGTGGCAGATATCGGCGTGTTCGACAATTCATCTAATCTAGAATCAAAACGTTAATGTACTGATTTGCGGACAACTTAAAACTGTATTGTTCACAAACTAATAAGGGATTAGATCATGTTGACGTTAATATTGGGCTTAACACGTCATATCTCATTTAATCCCATTAAATTTAAAAGGTATTAAAATTTACTGTTATCTGTCTAAAAAACGCTTAGAGTTATATATCTTTTACAAAAAAAACTTTGATGTCACTGTCAAGGATAAATTATTTTATTTATAGTCACTTTATTCCTTTAAGACTATAAAATCACTTTAAAAAATCAAACGCAGCTGTTCAACAAAATTAATGCGATAATTTTGATTATGTAATTATTATGATAAGTAATAAAAGTAAATATAATCAATAATAATAACAATAATTGTAATTCGTTGGATATTACGCATTTCGAACAGATTATAATGCATAAAGCGGTCACTGTGATTCATGAACTAATAAAATATTGAAAAATCAATTTATACCAAATCGTTGCGTATATATTTACAATTAATAATATTAAGCAGTTGCTTTTGTATAAAATCCATGATTACAAATGTCGTTGATGTTAAACATAACTAATATAAACCAAGAACAATGTTTTTATTACGGATGAAGAATATGTAGGTAAGACTTTTATTTGCCAAATAAATTATTTTGCAAGTCACATTCTACATCTTGTTTATTTTTTCTATCTGACATCTTAGTTATTTGTCGCAGGAAATTTTACCTTAGATAAGTATCTTTTACTGAAATACGTATGATATTGCTTACTATGCATTTATTGATTTTTATTATTTTATTTCCAGATGCTTCATCTTCCAACGAGGCAGTGCATTTGCAGCAGCGCTTACGAAGCTTAAGTTCGGAGCTGGTAACACTTCGTAATCGACTCCACGTTCAAGGAGCACCGACTCCTCTGAAAGGAACGGCCGTACAACAGCCAGCAGTGACCCAACCTGCTATACCACCACGGAGCGCTCCTGTTGTGGCTCCTCCTGTAGTTCCCGTTCCAGAGTCTCGCACACAGCTACCTACAGCTGGTGCAGATTTAGAAGATCTCATCCATTTGCAGGGTCCTCTCACCGAAGATGCGGTCATGAAATGTCTTCAAGCGCGTTTCGCCGCTTCCAATTTCTATGTAAGTGTTGGTCATTGAACAGCTGACCTTGGGCAGCACCTGTCGCGCTGCCTGCGGCCGGTCCTGTTCACGCCTGACCGTGAACTTGCTGGCAAAACCAAGACCACTCCGTGCATTTACATACCATTCCTTTAACAGTCTGTTAATTATAACACACGTGTTGTTGCATACCTTCTTATTAGTTATTACCTACTCTTGCGCAACGATTTTCTTCAAAACACAATTATTGTACCTCAAATAATAAGGCTTTTGAACTGCGTTGTCGAAAATACATTTCACGCGCTATTATACTAAAATGCTAATCTGTCGCCTAAAAATCCCAGCGTCTTTAAGAAGTAGGTACGTGCAGCTGAATCTAACGTATATATTATTCTATAATAATGATGGGAAATACTGAATGGCACATAAAAAAATATAGAATTCTGAAAACTTCCGCTCGACCCATATTACTTCTAAAATAATCACTTTACAATTTATGAATGGAAATGTAGAATTTGTTCACATATGTAAATGAGCTATCGTCGAATTAATCGAATATCTATCCAAATTTAAAATAAAACCGAGCTTCTTGATAAACTGCATTATAAATTAGCGATTTTAAGTTGTAAACAAGATTTTAATGCTGTATTCGTTTGTTATTAATAATTTAAGATGTTGTCGTTGCAGACTAACGTGGGACCTATCCTTTTATGTGTGAATCCATACCGGGACGTAGGAAACCCGCTAACCTTAAATAGTACGAGAAGTCTGCCTTTGAGTTCGCAGCTCAATAGGGTGGTCCAGGAAGCTGTCCGACAACAATCTGAAACGGGTTACCCTCAGGCAATAATCCTCTCTGGTAAGCAAGCTGATTACCTACTTAAAAATCTCATTAAGTCAATACATCCCGAGCAGCAACCTTTGATGCGTTTCTTTCAGGAACCAGTGGGTCTGGCAAGAGCCATGCCTCTATGTTATTATTGCGACAGCTTTTTGCTGTAGCTGGCGGCGGACCCGAAACTGATGCTTTTAAACATTTAGCTGCTGCCTTTACGGTATTAAGATCCCTAGGTTCGGCAAAGACTGTGACAAATTCTGAATCCAGTAGAATCGTGAGTGTTTACACACAAACAAAAATATAATTGTTAGTTATGGAACTGAATTGCAGGGTCAATTTATCGAAGTTCAAGTAACGGATGGAGCACTCTATAGAACCAAAATACATTGTTATTTCTTAGATCAAACACGTGTCATAAGACCCCTTTCCGGGGAAAAAAATTATCATATATTTTATCAAATGCTTGCCGGATTGTCAAGCGAAGAACGTGCCAAATTAAATTTAGAGAGTTGTACGCCAGCTAATTTACGATATTTACAACATGGTGATACAAGACAAGATGTAGCAGAGGATTCGACAAGGTATATTTAACCTTCTTATTAATTCACGAATGCAACTGCATGTAATAATTGTTTTAAACAGGTTCCAGGCTTGGAAAACTTGCTTAGGAGTTTTGGGTATTCCATTTTTGGATGTAGTTAGAGTGTTAGCTGCAGTATTATTACTGGGAAATGTGCAATTTATTGATGGAAAAGGCCTGGAAGTAGATGTTAAGGGGGAAACTGAATTAAATGCCGTTGCAGGTTTATTAGGCGTCTCTGGCGCTGCACTTTTTAGAGGTCTTACGACTCGCACACACAATGCTAGAGGGCAACTTGTTAAATCGGTGTGTGACGCTAATATGTCAAATATGACGAGAGACTGTTTAGCTAAAGCTTTATACTGCCGTACTGTAGCGACGATTGTTCGCCGAGCAAATAGTTTAAAACGCTTGGGATCAACATTGGGTACACTTAGTTCAGACTCAAACGAATCTGTTCACAATCAAGCAGAAGTTACTAGCCAGCATGCGTCCACCATTGGAGGAGGAACTAATGCGGGAAGTAAATCCATGGCAGCGTTAAATAATGCTGTGAGACATGCTACCGATGGTTTCATAGGAATATTGGATATGTTTGGATTTGAAGATCCTAAACCCAGTCAGCTAGAACACCTATGCATCAATCTTTGTGCTGAAACGATGCAACATTTCTATAATACTCATATTTTTAAATCCAGTATCGAATCATGTCGAGATGAAGGGATTAACTGTGAAGTTGAAGTTGATTATGTCGACAATGTTCCGTGTATCGATTTAATTTCTTCCCTTAGAACAGGTCTTTTGAGTATGTTGGATGTGGAATGTTCCATTCGAGGAACGTCTGAATCGTACGTCGCCAAAATGAAAGTGCAACATAAACATAATTCTAGATTATTCGATCCGAAGTCTTTAGAACCGCGATTGTTTGGTATCCAACATTTTGCTGGAAGGGTTATTTATGACGCGAGCGACTTCCTAGATACTAACAAGGATGTAGTACCCGATGACCTTGTAGCAGTATTTTACAAACATAACTGTAATTTCGGTTTCGCAACTCATCTCTTTGGCAGTGAACTAAAAGCTCTTTATTCGATAGAAAATGTACCTAGGGGCGTTAGTTTTAGAATATCACCAACGTCTCACACCGATTTATTGAACGGTGACGAGCCAGTCTCAACGCTGACGCAAGATTTCCATACACGACTCGACAATTTATTAAGAACTCTCGTTCACGCGAGACCCCATTTCGTGCGATGTATTCGAAGTAATTCACAAGAAACTCCCAATAGATTCGATCGAGCTACAGTCATGCGTCAAATTCGTTCTCTGCAGATTTTAGAAACTGTTAATTTAATGGCTGGAGGTTATCCGCATCGGATGCGCTTCAAAGCGTTTAATGCAAGATATAGATTGTTAGCACCCTTTGCGCGCTTGCATAGAACAGAAGAAAAGGTTATGGATGATTGCAATTTGATATTACAACATGTCATAGACCTTGTATCAAAACAACAAAATGCAGCAGTCTCAACCAGCTGGGCAATAGGCAAACGTCACATTTTCTTAAGCGAAGGAATTAGACAACATCTTGAAAAATTACGTTCTGAAACTAGACAAAAATCTGCGACTGTAATACAAGCGACATGGCGTGGCTATAGATTTAGATGTAGATGGGCGACTATGCGCCGAGAAAAAGAATTACAGGCGGCAAATATTAGCCGTCCAGCAGCAGGAGCAACTGCTAGACCTCGACCACAGCCTATCGCTGGAACACCACCTCCAGATCCCAACGAAAAATGTGATAATAAGATTATTCAACAAACTTGCAATTTATTTGGCTTAGATTTGGAGAGACCTCCACCTGTGCCACCTAGCCGTTCTTACACAGTGGCCGGTAATACTAAACTAGGATACCCCCAAACGCGAGTTATGAAAATGTCTTATCCCGAAGATGCAGGCGGCGATAACAGTCCTGTACTCTTAAAGGGCGAGACAGTTCTTGTAGTAGGTGCTTCGCCGAAAAGAGGCCATCTTATAGTAGAACATAAACATTGTACTCTTCATGTGCCGTTCCAGTATTTGGAGTTAAAACAAAGCGTCAATATTTAAAGCTTGCCAATTAATTTTAAGTCGTTTTAGAATAAACTTTTAGTCGTACTTCATAATCATTACGACCGAACAAATACAGATGTTTTATATTCATGTTTTCATTGTACATTTTCATTTGCATAGTTTCTGTAAAAACCATATTGCCATTTTAATCAATTTACTTTTAAGTCCTTGCCAATTTAAGAGTTATATTATTTATGTACAAATAATAAAAGTAATTTGATATACACTTTGGTCCCATTACGATACTTGTGTGTATTATCCATAGTGTAAAGTAGAATAAGATAATAATAAAAAATAAAAATATATTACCGTGCTTTATTATTTGCCTTATATACTATGAACTCTATCTATGTAAAGTAAATTTATTCATGTACTATGTGTATATATAAACTTTTCTATTTCGTCTTTGTTAATGTTACTTCTGAATGTGAACTGGGAATAATTTGAGGATTTGATGATTTTTCATTGCTGAATTTTTCCCATTCATTGTGTCTAAACAAAACAAAAATGCATCGTACTGTATATATTATTAGATATATTTATACTACCCTTTGTATATTTTTAGTTTCGATTTATAAAGGTCTCCTTCACTATCTGGTGATTTATGCAGTAAAATAAATATTGCCACCTAAAAGTTAATTTTTTACGTGAAATTAATTAGTTACGAAATTTGCGCGTCACCTTACTTCTAACAAAACGCATAAACTGCAAATACCAAATTCAAACCATAAAAGAATATTAGTTACAGACCGTAGTTTATCAGCACATCCACACGTATTTATAGTATTTGTGCCAAGTTGTTCCAAATTTTGAGGGACACATGCTGACATTGCAATTCGTGCACAACAAGAAAATGGTACTGCATCTTTTCTAAAAGTAGCCAAGTCGGGATAGCTGTCCGTATCTTCGAATAAAATTTCTGCTACTGAAGGTTTTCTAAAAACAATAATCAAGTTACATTAATGAATACCGGGTTTAAATGAAATCACATTCACCTATTTTGTTAGTTTTGATTTTAGATAAATGAAATTGTAGACATGTAGCATGTGCAAAAAACCGGATTATCTGAACATATGTACATTATTGTTTCACTTAAGGTTTCGCCGGAAATAAATTTGTTATTTTAAATGGAACACCAAATATATTTTTATATTTTCGGAAAGAAAAACCAATTTTGATTACACCATTTTAGCAAATTTTTATAACCTGAAGTAATTTTTGGACGAAAATTAAATTTTTTATTAAGTGTATAGTGACCTGGATAAATCAATTTTTATTATGTCAACAATTGCCCAAAAAAAATTCAATTGACATTTAGGGTTTAAAGGTTGCGAAATCGTTTTTTTCTTAAACTAAAAGTCAGTTTTTCTTAAATGGAACGATAGTGGTTCATGCCGTTATGTTAAGAGAGTATTTTTTAGCAAAATCAACAATACCTACCAATAACTTGGTTGTTTAATTCAGATTTATTTATAATAATACAACAAATTGTAACTGTTTATTAAGCAAATCTTTGGATATTTAATTTTTGTTGTTGCAATTTCTCTCAACTTTATCAAAAATTCTTAATAACTCGAAAATTGTTGCAGATAGGTATAGGAAACGCTAATACAGATTGATGCAGAATGTAATTTTGCATTAGAAAATGAAAAAAAAGTTTGGGAATTGTATTTGAAAAAAACGAGTTTTAGTGGTCTAAAGTTGTATTGAAAGAAAATTAAATTTTGGACCCTGTAAGTAATGCATCGATTGCAAAAATTCCAGGATGTATACCAAGGTTTCTTCTAGGCATGGTCTAAATTTAAGCGTTTTTTCTTCAAAAAATGGCGGCGTTAGATAATATTAAGCATCACAATGAAAATCAAAAAAATTTCAAAAAAGTCCAAAAATCTAAAAAATGACTGCACTTAGGTATAGGGTGCTAATAAAAGTCCCTCTAAAATAACGTTTTAAATCCAAATACGCAATTAAAAATATGTAGACCATTGTATTTGAAATAAGAAAGTAGACGTCAACTTCCGGTATTTGCGGAAGTGTCGCCATCTTGAAAATATTTTCAATAAACAGATCAGATGCCATTATGGTTATAACCAAAATTTCATATCCATACCTTCTTTCATTCTTCATATATTTTTAAGCACCGGTCTCAATCAATCACACTGTATTACTTATCATAAGAACCGTTTCGTGTCCTGTGCAGTGTGCACTTAATAAAACATTTTTGTGCTGTAAATTTTCGATATCGATTAAATTGTCAATTTAATGCAATCCCTTGTGTTTCAACAGCGTTTTCAGCGCACAATTATCGTACATTTTAAATTAATTATTCTACGAAGCATTCACCTTCTTTAACTCCAAGGAAAATAAAGACCACTTATAAAGAGGAACAAAGAGCCAGATTACTTTTATACTACATAAAACAACGCCATTGGTTTTTTAAAACACTGCATAAATTATTTAACAAAATATATTTTTTTCAAGAACAGAAAAAATCTTGATAATATAGTTCTAAATCATATTACATATTAAAAGTACTTTAAAATCATGACGCAACAGTAAATAATCATGTAAAAAGTATTATAACGTCAAATTGATAAGATTATTTTATTATAGTAGATATATTTAATTATTGGACCAAACTGAATATTTCGGTAAAATTTATATCAAAATATAAAAAATACAGATAATAATAATTTTGATATCAATTGTTTGCTTAAGGTAGTTTAAAACATGATGAACCAATCACAAATGATAAATAAATGTTATAACAACAAATATACGAACAATACTTAAACACTTAAAATTACACTACAAGTACACAACATTTCAGCTTTTTTTTCATAGCAATATTTGATATCAAATTATGGACTACAAAATACAATTTTTAAACAGGAAAACAAGTGGTGAAATAATTATTAATACCTACAGAAGATATCAAATCTGTCTTTATTGCGTTATTTGTAATAATTTTATTTACGTGTAGGACCCAACATTTGAATAAATATAACACATTGGTGTTGTTATTATTTAAAAACTTAATTGTTAGTTTATTGTAATCTCATATTTATACAGGGTATCCACCTAGTGCGTATTTCTTTCATATCTGGTTTAGTAATGAATTATAAACCAATAAAAAAAAACGTTGTTGGAGATCGTTAAGTACATAAACTAAAATATTTTCAGCTGTACCGAGTGAGACAATTAAATAAGCTATGATAATAACAAAATGCAACAAATAACTATAAGAAGTTGCATTTTAAAAATTTACTTATTTAAATCTACAGGTTAGCTAAATGGACCAAACAAAACAAACGCTATGTATTTAAAAAAAAATGCTGTTTTGCTGCTAGAATAAGAGTATTTTTGACAACATTTTCAAATTATTATTTTCTGGCATTGTTAAAACATTCAATATTAATATTTTGTTGAAGGTGTGTACCCTAATGTTTAAAAAAAACACGTAAACAACTCGGACACGAATATTTTTAGGTGCCAGAAATGTTTTATATTTTGAAATAATTGCATTATTATTCAAAAAATTAAAAATGTTTAAGTTCCTTTAATGCACCAAAATTATGTCGCTAAATTTTCTTATTTAATACTCCTATTATTTTTAATTCATTTATAAACAAATTGTAAAATGAGAATACGGACTAAATCAATTAGGATGTGGCTATTTGCACGGTATAATAATCGGCTATTTGCACATATGATACGTAGGTAGGTACTATACTTCTACTGTAAGCTGTACTGTACACTCCTGTTCAAAGCTGTACACTTGTACAAGTTGGACCAAATTCGAATGTTTTACGGGATATCTCGGTAACCATTTTAGTTAGCGAATATCTGATATTGGTCTCTTGGGTTATTTTTTTAAAATTAAACACGCTTGTGTTATCAGATTTTTTATATCTCTTTTCATTTTGGTACTACAGACGAGAATCGAAATTCTACGTTTTTGAAAATTTACTATAACTTCTGTATTTAAAAAAAAAAAGAAATCAATGCTATAAAGGTTTTTAGTAAAAATTTTAATGCTAAATTAAAAAAAAAATTCACGATCTCGACTTTTGAGAGATACAATTTTTTTTTAAATGAAAACTCCAGTAGGTCGTGACTTGATATAATATAGCATTTTTATATCGTTTCAAAAATATACTTATAGGTACAGCTAATTTTGTCACGTCAGAGTGGCAGTTTAAGGTAGGTATAAGTACTAGGTCACAGAGCGTTTTCTGTCGCGCGACTTGAGTCGCAC
Organism: Elmis aenea; assembly: GCA_947652605.1. NCBI lineage: Eukaryota > Metazoa > Arthropoda > Insecta > Coleoptera > Elmidae > Elmis > Elmis aenea. The sequence goes on along the minus strand of OX393577.1, from coordinate 36,692,669 downwards.
GTTTGTGAAGTACTAGCAATTGCATGTACGCGTACACACATACGACGACCAACGTCGCGCGACTACGTGTGTACGCGTACATGCAATTGCTAGTACTCCAACAAACGCGCGACTCAAGTCGCGCGACAGAAAACGCTCTGTGTGTGTGAGGCCTAAGCATGTGATATTAGGCTGGGCAGTTACCACAGCATAATTCCAAGGCTCTACAGATTTTTTGTTAAAACAGCATTTGCAATTTTCTCAATTTTCAGTAATTGAAAAACGAAAAATTTATATTGATCACATTTGTAGGCACAGAATTGTTTTCTCTACAAAAACCTAAATGCACTTTTTTTCTAAAATAATTAGGAGAGATATTATTACAACTTTTAAAATTTTACCATTGAAATTACTATGTTGCGTAATTCAATTCTATACCCTGCATTTGAAAAAAATAATAAATAAAAGATATTTTCTGGCTTTGGTCTTAGCAAATTTGTCTATATTATAATCATAATTAATTGAGTCATTGTGTCAAATTCAATGAATAATAACGATAGACAACTTGTTTTATTTTGGTGCAACTTACTTCTTCATTAATTTTTAATTCGTTTCCACATTGAAAATAAGTGTTCAGAATTTGCGTTTAAAATGGGCATAGCCAAAAATATTTAAAAAATAGTTTCTATTTCTTCGGGAAGATAAACCTTAAGCCGCCGTTTAAAAAATTTGTAAATATTTTTAATTATTTATTTTTCCTTATTAATATTAAGAATTCCTTAACTTCGTCAAAAAGCTTTTCCTAGTCAATATTAGTTCTATAAGTTTGTAAAATTTTGTTAGTAGGTACTGGTCATGTATTAGTCTTAATCTATATTTTCCTTTAAAAATATATCACTATATGTCTAAATAGCTTTCGTTAATTTCCAAAATTAGGTAATGGCAAGTTTCCAAAATTAACTTATCGCAAATTTCCAAAATTAGTTAATAAACGCAAAAAAAAGCTGAGGACCTATTTTTTTAGGTCACCGCTCTCTTTGTTTTTTAGCAGCAGGATGTTTCATTAAGGAGGGGGGTTAATAAAAACGGTAAAAAGAGCCGAAGACCTTTTTTTAGCACAAAATTTACAATTCTCCAGCTCTACAATGCTTATTGCGAACCTATGGGGGAGGGTTGACCCCCCTCTTCTGGCCTACGCCACTGGTGGAGTGATATAGCTTCTCTCATGATCGTATCCTTATTTTTAATCAAAGATGTTACGAGTGACTAAAGGTTCAAATAAAATTCTTTTCATTCATTCTGAGATAGTTATGCCAATCACGCGGATATATCTTCAACTCACTCAGTAAGTTAATGTGGGAATAAGTTTTCCTTTTCATTAACCAGTCTTTACACCACACACCACGTTTTTTCTTTTGCGTTTTTTTCTTGTACACAAGGACAAAAGCAGCCAAAGCGAGCGCATCGTCGTCCGAGCTCGACATATTCCAAGCACAAACTGACGCTTGTTCAAGCATGCTTGAACCGTGTGGTGGCGAAGGGCAAATTGTGCATGCTTGAACAAAATGATTGATCATGCATGCTTGTCAAGCTTGCAGTTGTGTGTGTACCCACCTTAAGATAAAAGTAAAATACATCGGTTTCAGTTAGCCTGTACTTACTTTCTGCTGTCAATCACATCAAAATCTAAACCACCCCAATCAATATTATACCAATCGCGATATGAATATGCCCCACAACATTGTAAGGCAAACTGCACATTATCAACCATTCCTTTTGATGTTTGTTTAAGGTGGTAGTTCCTCATTAGTCTCAAAATATCGTTACCAAAATTTGTAGTTGTTACTAAAGCATAGACTGCAAAAAAAGATCCAGAACAATGTAGAGCAGCTGACATACCAATTGCAAGTCTTTGGAAACATAAAGTGTAACCATATATGCGATCCATATTTGGTGATCTAAGAAAGTAATATTTAAGTACAAAATTTAAAACTTTATTAAAATATACATTTGAGCAGCTTTTAAACGTAGTGCTGTAGGGAGAACGACAAAACCGGCTATTAACCCAATACCAGTAGCAATTTGACTTCCTGTTAGGTATAATATTTCAGAAATGGCAAAAGCCAAAAATCCAGTAATTATTAATTGTCCAGCGCATACGATTGCCAAGAATGTGCATAATGTCCCTAACCATTCTACATTAGCTAATACCATTAAAAGCACTTACTCTAATTTTACAATTATAATATGTCTTGGACATATTCGTCATGACGTATGTCACTTTGACAGTCGTTAAAAATGGTAAACAGCAAAGCAAATTCTATCCGACTCAGGGTCGAACAAAAGAAATCTCTACACGCCCCTTATGAGTAGAAGTAAACCATAAGTTCCGTGTTATTAAAGGCTGCCATACACGATCTGTAAAAACTGAGAGGAAAAACTGATCAGACCGGCCTGTCCGGAATTCCTGATTCGGCCTGAATACCCCCTACGCCATACACGGTCTCTTTATGCTTTCAGTTCGGCTTCAGTTTCGCACGCGCCTCTATTGGTCAATAGTACTTAGTAGCGTGCCTTTAATAAGAAATGATATTATTATGGTTTATTCGGACGATTTGCTAGCTATTATTGCTATTGGGTTAGTAGTTGCCACTAAATGGCAGCAAAGAAGTACATGAAAGAGACGCATGTGGTGTAAGGAGTGGTTGTTGAAAAGGAGCACGTTTTCCCACATAAACCTCCTCTCGGAGAAAGTGTTGGCCAAAAGATTGGCACAATTGCTTAAGAATGGACGAGGAAATTCTTTGGTTCTTGTCCTCCTTACATTTCGTTTGCCAAAGACATGGTTCTGACTCGTATATGGAAATAAATTCACCCATGTTTTCCCGAAACATTTTGAACACTTATAAAACGAACTAACTAAACTTTAAAGGGAACAAACCTTTAACCAAACTAGAGAAAAAAACATCAAAACAAGCGACTAATCGTAGCGGCTAACCGTGCTGGACTGACGATTTGGCCTGAAGTGAGGGCATACACGATCAGTTTCAGGTGGTTTGAACAGGCCGTCCGGAAATCCTATTGAAGTTTCAATTTGATTCCGGCCGCCTGAACAGGCCATTTGCTTCAGGCAGTACTGACGGTTTTTCCCCACAAACGATCCGGAAATCCGGACAGGCCGGCCTGAACAGTTTTTCCTTTCAGGTTTTACGGATCGTGTATTACAGCCTTTAATGTACGATTTCATAGCACTTTAAAGAACACTTTTCTAAAAAATTATGCAAACTTTAATTGAGGCGTGTAAACTCGTTCCCCTAAATCGATGATTAGTGTCGTCGCAGAATTAAATGAATTTAGAATAAACAAATAGTTGATTTTAGTTAAGATCAATAAATTATCGTTAATACAATATAAACAAGTTTTTTTTTGAAGAATTAAATAAATAAGATTGCTATTGGTTGTTATTTAAGTTCATAAAAGTTGTATTAAAAAAAAAACTGGGCTTAGACAATCAAGACAACTTTGGAAACAAATAAAAAGTACTTATTTTAGTAAACTATTGATAAAATTTATTTTTTTTTACATTTGTGCTGTAAGGTGACTTTGTGTTTTAAGGTGCAACGTGATATGGTCCAAAATTATTAAATTTGTAAGAGATACGTTAAAAATTCAAGGAAATATACAAATTTATTTCGAGAAAAACGTTTCACACACGTTTTAAAATTACTTTGAATCTAGTTGTAAAATACAAACCTAAAAATCATTCATTATGTGTAATGCACAGAAAAAAATCTTTTTCCCAAATTTTATAGCACTTTTAATGCTGCGTAAAGGAGTTTGTAATTTTTTAAAGAAATAGAAGTATTATGAACTCGTTTGTCTTATTCTGAATAAGTTTGTGAAGACGATTTTCTTGAATTTTTAACGCTTCTCTTACAAATTTGAAAACTTTTTTTTTTAGAAAACAATATTTTATAGCACTGATTAAAATTATCCCAATTTTACATTTGTTTCGCCAAGTATTTGCTTTTTGCTGCCTTATAATGAATGGAATCTTGAGTGCGTTTAAACAGTTCTTTACAGGTACCTACCCTTCCATTAATGCAAATAATACACTAAGTAGGTAATGTACTTTTTCGGCGTCCGTCTAGAAAATTAGCTATTTTTGATTAGGCTGTAAAATACATCTTTACTGACCTAGATCTGAAAAGTATCCCAAGAGATCGATAAAAGCTTTAAACAATCCCATTTTACTGATCCCTAGAATGCCAAGAAATCAGAAAAGTAAATAAAAACCATTAATCAAGTGCCTACTTCAGTTTTTCCTTCCGATGAGTTCATTTGTTGTTGATTTGCGTTCTCAAATAAACATCATTACACCATCAAGCGGACTAGCAAATTTTACCTATACTTTGTTAAATTGTATAAGGAAATGGTTGTATATTTTAAGACTGTTGACACATGCACAAAAAATAATTTAGGTAAAATACCCGGAAAGTGTCTTTACTGAACTAGCTACTCGTTCGGTAAAGTACTACTTTCCGAGCTAGCTACGTAATACCTATTTGAAATCAGAATTCAAGTTATAGCCAACTATGTGAAAATCAAGTATGGTGCCCACGAGAAAAAGGAATGGTTTTGTTTAAAAAACAAAAGCGAATCTACTTAAGGAAAAATGTATAAAACTATTAAATGTATGATAAAATGTTATCGCAAAAAAGAAGTTCCGAAACTTTAAATTGTAATTATCGTAACAATAAAAAGCAGTTTTTCAGATTTTCACACTTGATGAAAATTGTTGTAGTTATCTGGACTATATTTGGAAATTTTTAATCAACATAAAATTTACCAATTTTGCTAAATTTTAATATATGCTCTGGTTCTCGTCACAAGCGATATATTTTACAACCGTTCTAAACTTTTATTGCTCTTTTGTTATTTATATAATATTTACCCGATCAATGATTATATTAAATGCATTTTGTTCCAATAAAAAAAGATACCTGGTTCTGCAAAATGAACTACAACACTTTATTTTGTTTGACAAAACATGTACTAGAAAATAATAAATCAATTTGAAAACATTTATTTATTTAACATGAAAACATGCACTGTATTTAACTAAACATTTATTTACAATGCGTATATTCTAACATAATCAACTTGAAGAGCTGCATCATTACTTCCTTGTAGATTCCACGTTGGCAACCAGTTATTTTTTCCTGCCCAGAAGTCCGCAGCAGCCTAAAATATAGTTAAGATATATTAGTTTCAAATTCAAAACAATAATTGAAAACATTGTTTAAGGTTTTGCCTTAAACGATTTTTAGTTATTTACCCTGGGTGAAGAATTTACCCATGGTTTACCACCAGGGTTTGTTGCTCCATCAGGAAAATATGCAACACCGCCGACCGCCAAATTTATAATAATATAAAATTCTTGATCAAAAGGAGCCATTTTTGTTTCACGTGCCCAAGGATTTGCAAAACCACTAGACTGCAATTGTCCTAGTTCCCAAAATCCACCAGCTGGTGGTGCTACAGAACCAATAGATGTGCCATCTACGCTGAAAGTAATGGAATCCGGTGTCCACTCCAAGCCGTAAGTATGGAAATCATTATTATATCCGTTAGCGTTATTTTTTTCCCAGTGTGTACGGGGATACTCATTTCTTGTCCAATCGGGTCCCCAGTGCATAGTAGACCCAACTTGCTGGGCGCCAATATTTACACCATTCATTACTAAATCTTTATTGCCCCGTGATTCTACGAGATCTATTTCACCAGAAGCCGGCCATCCGCTGTATGCATTATCTCGGGGCATAAACCAAATAGCTAAAAAAAAAACAGTGTTAACAAAGATAACATTAGCCTATAAGCAATTCTAAATCCTCCTATATATGACATAAATTTTTAATAAGTATTGCAAAAAAACTTGAATAAAAACAAAGTAAACATAAATTGAACCAATTTTCGAATGCAGTGGTTCTTAACATTTTAGTAGTTGTGACCCCCTTGATATCCTAAAATATTTTCGCGGCCCCCTAGTTTGTAGTAACAAAAATATTACTCCTATGATTTATTTAAGCAGATATTTCTCCGATGATTCGAGTAAAATAAGGTGCAAATTTTTTTTTTAAGATTTCAATATTTTAAAAAGTAAAAACGTTTTATAAATTTTTCGCGACCCCCCTTAAAATATTTCACGGCCCCTCAGGGGGCCGCGGCCCCCCGGTTAAGAATCGCTGTTCTAATGTAAATTTGCATTTGTCGTTGCTAATACAAAATATTTTAAAGAGGAAACAGTGGAAAATATAAATGTTTGTTTTGTGTAGGTCACAGAATCTTAACATTTAAAGAATGGACGGTAAATTCATGAAAATACATCAAAAGCTGCAATTTTTTTTACTACGTATACAGAAAAATAAAAATGATGTAGCAAGATTAAAACAAATAAAATATATTGTTAAAAATTATTTTTATGCAATACATACCGGGCCATAACCAGTCACCGCTAGGCATTTTAGCTTTAACTTCCACGCGACCATATTTAAACGAAAATGATTCTACAGTGCGAATACGGGCGCTCTTAATTGGATTTAATATATTGTCGGGATTTCCAGCTCGAATACAACCAAAGTTAGCAGCGTTTGTGCAACTAAAAAATGTGTCTTTAAATAAAAGTTTAAATTTTGTATTTTTATTTCTAACTGATCGGCAGGAGCTCCACCGTTGAGATCCAAAGTTTGTGAAGACAAGGCGGCTTCTCCCAGATGATCTGCAGTTAAAGTTGGTTTGATATAAAGGACGCCTTCTTCTACAAAACTGTTCGTGCGATTATTTGTATACCATTGAAATTCCCAGTTCTGTCAAATACAATTACATTACATTGTATTTTTAACAATTATTTTGCTCTTTACTCTACGTAAAATATTAAATTTTGTTGGTTCTCAATTTAAAAAAACATAAAATTTAATGTTTCACTTTATTGACTTAACCTACAATTAGTAATAAGAAAGTTAATCAGTAACTTCTCATAAAATTAAAAATAAACTTGTAAATTTGAAGTATAAACAGCAAATCAAATAAAAATTTTCCAGTTAAAACTTAATTAGTTTTTATCTCTATTTGTATGGTATACACATTTAAGATAAAATATACTTAATTACAAACATGTATGCGTAAACTAACAAAAAAACAACATATAATAAAAGTTAACGTTAAATGCTTGTCTTCTACATGAAAAAATTTACAAAAACTTCTGATTAACAATAAATTTTAATATGGTTTTTATTAACGTAAATTCAAGTGATTTCAATTTAAAAACTTACCCCTCCACCAGCTAATGTGACTTCGTGTTGCCATTTTTTCATATTTAATAAATCAAATTCTTCTTGAAAAATTATAGCACCAGCACACACTTGAGAAGGAGCAAATGTTCCACTAACAGTAGTAGGCGTTGGGTCGCACTGAGAGTATCCTCCAGGAATAGCACTCAGTGCAACAATCGCGAAGAGGTAATGCGTTATCATTTTCTGTAATTAAATTAACGATTACAGGACTTCTTTGGGACGTCCTTCAAAAATATCGTTTAAAAAAATATAGATATATTTCATGAAATGTAAATAATAAATTATGAGAATAACAAAATTAAAGTTATGAAACAGTTAATATTAAAAATATTTTCGATGTATATTATTATATACAGGGTGTAGACTCGGATCACGCAACATAGCGATTTCAATGGTAAAATTTTAAAAGTCGAATTCTTGCTCCGCTAATTATTTTAGAAAAAAAGTGCAGATACGTTTTTTGTAGAGAAAAAAATTCTGTATCCATAAATGTAATCAATATTACTTTTTCATTTTCCAATAACTGAAAATTATGCAAATTAAAAAACGCGTTTGGACAGAAATCTGTAGTGCCTTGGAATTATGGTATGACAACTGCCCAGCCTAATGTCACTTATACTGTCACTTTGACTCGAAATACATTCTTAATTATCCTTTATATTTTATCAAACATTTATTTTACACAATTAGTTATGTTTTCATTGCAAGATATGATAAAAATGATAATTAAGAATAAACTTCAAACGTCAAAGTGACAGTAAGTGTTAGTAAGATGGGCAGTTGTCGTAGCATAATTCCAAGGCACTACAGATTTTCGCGAAAACGCGTTTTTTAATTTGCTTATTTTTCTGTTTTTGGAAAACGAAAAAGTAATATTGATTACATTTATGGATACAGATTTTTTTCTCTACAAAAAACGTATTTGCACTTTTTTTCTAAAATAATTAGCGGAGCAAGAATTCGACTTTTAAAATTTTACCATTGAAATTGCTATGTTGCGTGACCCAAGTCTACACCCTGTATATTTCTTAGATTGGACTATGAGCGAACAGGAACTTGTGACAACTGTTCAAACCGTATAAAATTATTCATAGAGAAATAAAAGTAAGAACATTAAATCATTAAAATTACTATTAAAGAATAAGTGGAACATTTAAATAAAACAATTATAATTAGTATAAAAAAATCTACGAGGGCGCTGTACTCTGACTTGCCTAGGATGTAATGCCGAATTAACATTGGTATAGTAGCTAAAGCAAGTTACTAAATCAAGTAGCTAAAGCAGACTTGCTTTAGCTACTTTAGTGACTACTAATCAAATAGCAAACCTTGTCAAACTTTTGGTTTAGTGAGTGTTTACACAATATATACGTGGTCTACACCCAATTTAGTGAAATTGTTTAGTAATTGGCAAAAAAATTGTAATATTGTCTTTAAGTAATAGTAATGGTTTCTATTTGCTTTTCTCAAAACGCCACTAAATTGTTTACTTGAGCAAGTACTAAACGAAACTGTCGACACGTTACAAGTAGCTAAATTTCCTTACTTGATTTAGTTACTGGTATTGGCTGCTATACCAATGTAAATTCGGCATAATACACTAATTATTATATCACAACTGTGATAGATTCAGATCTAGGAGCAACACAGAGAAGGACAATTATCGCTTTCCGCTTGACACAAAGAAAACGAAAATTTGGCTTAGCTATAATTATGCAGCTAAGTATGCCGCTTGTGTTCTTACGAGTTTTGATACACAAATTTTTATATACAATATCAAGCGTTGCAAGAAACAAAATGAATTATTTTGAATAAAAAATACACAGATTTTTCAAAACAAACATGAACAAACCGTGCTTAAAATAAACTACATTGGTTTCAAACAAATTAGCGAACAAAAACGATATATAATAAATAATAATAATAAACTCTTTATTCCGTGGTATCATTCAGATATAGAACAGGTCAATGCACTACACAGCTCTTAATACGAATTTTAAAAAAACTAACTTAAAACCTATGTCACACAAGTAATAAAATTTTACAAACAAGCCTACTACTGCCTACTTTACGCATATAAACTCTTCTAGTTTATACGGAGCTAGTTCTACCATATATCTTTTCAATTCCGTTATAGATTTTTTATTAGTATGAGTTTTATATTCTTTAGGTAGGTACTTTATTATATATTCTTACTATATTGTTATAAGCGAAATTATGTACAGATGTAATATTTGTCTGCATCAGATTTAATTTTTCTTTTCCCCGAGTGTTATATAAGGGTGGTCCACATAGAAAGGCCACTATTGGGATCTCGTAAACGGTAAGAGCTACAAAGAAGTTTAAATTAGACAAATTGTTCCCTTTTCGGAGACCTATTCATTGATGCTTTAATGTTTTTAAAAATTTCCATGGCACGCTAGATAATCAACAAAAATCAAAATAGGCATTTTTTTTTTTAAATCGTTAATAACTCGGTTATACTTGATGGTACAAAAATAGTTTTGGGGGAAAAGTTGTAGATTTTTTTACGCACTATAAAATGAAAACATTCATTTGTTTCAATATTGTTTCAATTCTTAGATAAATTACAAACTTGCATTTTTTTTAAATGGAAACCCTAGTTGACCATGACTTTATGTGAAAGAGTATTTTTTTAGCTTTTCAAAAATATATAGTTTTATATATTTGTTGCAAAAAATAACCGAGATATGGCCAATTTTGTAAAAATTCGATCATCAAAGTTTGCCATGATTTCGTAAACAAGTGATGTTTGCAATTATTAAACAACTAAACGTCATTTCGAAGTAAATTTTTCAACTTTAAAGCAAATCCCTATATTATTTATTATTTTATAACTGTTTATTGTGGTATTGTGAACATGGCTAAATTTTAACTATTTGAAAAGTTTAATATGTTAGAATATTACTTTGTAAGTGATAAAAACGTAGCGGCTGTTTCAGAATTTACTTGGAAATGACGTTTAGTTGTTTAATAATTGCAAACATCACTTGTTTACGAAATCATGGCAAACTTTGATGATCGAATTTTTACAAAATTGGCCATATCTCGGTTATTTTTTGCAACAAATATATAAAACTATATATTTTTGAAAAGCTAAAAAAATACTCTTTCACATAAAGTCATGGTCAACTAGGGTTTCCATTTAAAAAAAATGCAAGTTTGTAATTTATCTAAGAATTGAAACAATATTGAAACAAATGAATGTTTTCATTTTATAGTGCGTAAAAAAATCTACAACTTTTCCCCCAAAATTATTTTTGTACCATCAAGTATAACCGAGTTATTAACGATTTAAAAAAAAATGCCTATTTTGATTTTTGTTGATTATCTAGCGTGCCATGGAAATTTTTAAAAACATTAAAGCATCAATGAATAGGTCTCCGAAAATGGAACAATTTGTCTAATTTAAACTTCTTTGTAGTTCTTACCGTTTACGAGATCCCAATAGTGGCCCTTCTATGTGGACCACCCTGTATACAGAAGCATAGATAAAAAATCACAAAGTATTACAGGATGTACCAATAAGAATTTGTTATTTTAAAAGATAAAGCTTTGGTCTTTATCACAAAACATGTCGGAAACCGAAAGTCGTTTTTAAATATTTTTGATCACATTTTACACTTATTTAATTGATTGTAAATGATTTGACTTACAAACTATTTTTTATAGTTAATTTTTATAATTTGCTATCGAATAATATACAATTGTCATTCGACTGCGAATTTTAAGCGCTTTTCTTTAAAATACCTATTTAAAAATAAGGGATATTTTTTTAAAAATTAATGAAACATTTCATTTTCAGTCGAACATGTCAAACAGTTTTTTGTTTTTGTACTAAGTTGATGGTTTTATTTATAAAATATTCATTATATCCGCCATTGAAAGTTAACAGAAGACTTGTGATTACTAATTTACTACTTTCTGATGTACCCTGGCTTTTGTATAGGCAGGCTACTTCGAATACTTAATGTTTGCTCTTGGAAGGAAACTGATTTGTGTTTTATTTGACAGAAACATATCATAGCTTTAATACCACGTATCTAAAAAAATCAAAATTTAATATTTCAAAAATAATTTAATACATTAAAAGTATATTAATATGCATCCTTCTGAATATTTTGTAATAATCACTTTTTTTTTAAATAAGTTACAGGATTGTGAAGCTCTTTTGAGAAATTCTGTATTTGACTCATGCAACCAAAGAAAGTTAGTGAGTGTAATAATCAACAGGTAGATAAAATTTATTAAAAGAAGTAAATAACTTTGAATTTAAGGGCTGTGCGAGTTATAACCATTTAAGTAAAACTTGATTATTTCTGGTTCCATTTTGATTTGTAGAACAATATTATATTTTGATTTTTAAAATTTCCGTTTTTTATCTGGACAAAAAGTTTTATGTTTAGTTACAATAAATTAATATGGGTCTGACAACTGATTTAAATATTGATGATTCGTATAATATAAAGTAACTCCACAGTCCACATACAAGAACGTCGCATTAAATAATACTGATACAATAAAAGTCTTATTAAATTCCATCTGTTCTCTATAGCGGAGGTTAAGTGGTTCGGATTATCTCAAGGCAAAACAAAATAATCAATCATATTTTCGACACGGTTAATTTAGTACGGTTTTTGTATTTAGGTAAATAGTTTAAAGTTCGGGATTATTTTAAAATAAATATTGCTCAACTAAATAACATTTAGATCATAATTAGTAGATAGCATGTCGAAGATAAACGAGGAAACATGAGAATCTTGTAAACAACAAATTTGTATTATTAGACTGTGTTAAAACAAAAAAGATTAATTTGGCTTTTTTTGCAGATTTTGTCGAGTTTTAAAACTTAACATTGCGCAACTTATTTTTCAGACATCAAATAAATTATTCACTACTATCTTCTGATGTACCTACACTTAAATGTGTAAACATTATTCAAAGAAATTACATAGGTACCAATTGAAAGAAAAAAACTTTCAAATGGTGTTAAAATAAAGAAACTGTTAATACAAACTTCTCAAAAAGTAAATAAAACTATTACAAAAAAAATTAATTCTCATTGAAAAGTATATGAACAAAATCTTATAGCCTGCTTCCTTAGCAAGGTTAGAATAAAAACCGAAAATTAAACAATTTCGTTTGACAAATGATGACCTTAAAATGGTTTTTCTGCAATGAAAGACATCAGACTGGCGATAGTCAACTTTTTTTTGTAAAAAACATAGTATACTGTTTTTATATACTTTCATAAGGAATTTTAATTTTAAGAAATAAGTATACACAGGATAATGTTTGGGAAACCTTATTTTCAGTGCATTTTTGTTATTAGGTACATCGCAACTGTTAACATGTAATCATTTTTGAAGTGTCAAAAAAATAAAAATGTTTAAAAATACATTAAAAAAATTAAACGTAATTTTTTCAAACACTGCTATGTATGTAATTTTTTTTTATTGCTTGATTTCTAATTGAAAATTTTATCAGAATAATTTTAACAAAGTATACTGGGTAAGTTAAAACAAAACATTGGCTATCGCCAATGTGATATATCGTATTAAATAAAAATTGTAACGTCATTTAATAGAAAATTTTCTATGATTTACAAAAATATAAGGTATATGAAAGTTTTTTTTTTAAATAAAATAACAAAGTTATAGGGACGCGACAGTCAAACTGAATCTAAGCGGTACACTATTTTGAACAAAAATATATTTTAACTTAATTTTATTTAGTTTACCTCGAGTAAAAAAATCAATAATGTTTTTTAAAGCAAAATTCCTTACCTAGTTGTTAGCTCACTTCACTGACAACAAAACAATGTCAGAAAAGAAATCTCCTTCTTTTATAATGCTTTTTAATCTCAAGCGTTATGAATTAGGATGGTTTTAGATTACCTGAATAAAATGAAACTATCTTGATAGATGACTTTTATTTAAGACAATGTTTGTGTTTGTAATCATTTAAAATTTCCTAGAACATTATGAGTGTCGTGATTTGCAACAAAAGTTTACTTATTTCAAAGTCATCAACGATTTAATCTTGGTAGGTACTTAAAATAATGCGAATGAAAATTATCATAAAACATCTTTAAGAAGATTATGAACGTGCAATTAACTCAAAACTGATCAATAAAGAACCGAGACCGTTTTATTGTTCTTAGCATTCACCGGCTTCTCTAACATTTTATTTATAAAATATTATAATTTTATAAAGCAGCAAAATAAACATTTATGTATTACTGGTTGTCATAAAAAAAAGTTTTGCATCATTTTGTGGTAGTTTTGAAACGTTACGACCATACAATTGAAATAAAACTCGTTAGCTTTTAATTATTATATATTTTGATGATTATAAATGTGGATTAACTTAATGACGTTAATTGTTTGGAACATACTACAAATATAATTGGGTAGAAAACTTATTAATAGTGAATAATACTATACATTTATTTTTATTTTTAGATACCTAATGAGATTGTTTCGCATACAACGTCAAACTTACATTTTTGTTTTGTATAACAACATTAATATTAGACGTCTAAAAATATTAACATATGAAAACATTGTAATAATCATAGCGTTTTTTTTTTCTTTGTAAAGCTGGCTGCCGTCTACCGCATTCTAAACGCCCTTCCTTCCTATCCCTTCAGTCATTATCCGTTAAGGTCTTTTTGTCTGTTGCTATTTTTACCCCAGCTATCCATCTCATTTTCGGCCTTTCCCTTCTTATACCGGGTGTTAACCACCAGCCGTGAACATAGGGAATTAACATTGGTTTTAACTTTTTTTCGGATTCCTGCTCCCCAATTGAATTTATATTAAAATTAATGGTAACAATAGAAAGATAAATTTATTACGCATCATTTGAGACCATTAATAAGCTTAAATGTTTAATATTTAGTTTATAATTAATATTTTAAAATTGGATTAATTTTACAAATATAAGTAGCCATGACAGCCAATCTGACATTTGACTTCATTAATTTTTGTTATTATCTGTCAATTTTTAAATCAGCGAGTTATTTCTTTAACGATTTTGATTAAAATGAAAAAAAAAACTATAATAGAGGAAGAGTTTTAATGGGGTTTGCATTTAAAAAAATTGAATTACGAGCTTTTGAAAATCAGGAAAGTTGCCACCTATTTATGAACACCCTGTATGCGTGATTCAAACTTTTTCGTATCGAGCTAATTGAGCAATGTTTTCTGCATGTCCTTACCAAATTACAACGATGTGCTTCGAAAAATGACTTCAGGAGAATTTTTTAAATAAAGACTTAAAACCTTGAAAAATATTGGAATTATTTTTTTTTAGTGACAAGGCCGCAGGAAAACCTGTAGTATTTTATATCGATGTAAAGCTAAAATTAAGGCGGTCAATAATATGAAATAAAAAATGGGGTGTTGTATTTGAAATATACAAGTTGCTATTGGTTCCAGAGAGGTGACTCACCCTGTATATTTCAAAATATTTTTATGGTGTTCGGAAGAAAAAGCTGTATGGAATACCGTTTGAATCAACTTTCTATCTCAAACCCTTTAGCCACAATCGACCGATCTGCCACTAATGACTCACCCTGTATATCAGAGTTTGGTGAGTGCTTCTATTTGCAGGCATTCTGTTTAAGTGATCGCACCAAATCAGTGGTTCTTCTTCTTTAATTATATCGGTCAGGTTCTTAACCACATTTACACTTTTCTGTATTACCTCGTGTCTTATTTTGCCATAATCTTTGGTTGACAAGACCTTTTCCAAAAGTTCATTTTCATTGCTCGTACTTTGTCTTTTAGAAATCTAGACATGGTCCATACCTCTGCTCTGTATATAGCACAGCTTTGCACAAAACATTTGCTTTTCAAGGAAATACTTTTGCTCCATAATACTGAATTTAATTGTCGAGTTGTTGCTCTCCCTTTTCCTAATTTATTTAAGATAGCTTTAGTATACTTTACATCTGAAGTTAATGAAGATTACGCCTAGATCATCGACAATTTTTATCCTTCCTTTCAAGTTTATAATGTCTTTACCAGTATTTGCAATTACCATTTATTTATTTTATTCTTGAGGCTTTCGCGGCCGTTATCCATAATACAATCTTGGTTTCCGGGTTTGGAACCGCGTCTTCTATATTTAGAAGTAGTTGACGTTTCGACCATTGTGTCTTGGTCTTTTTCAAAACGTCGTTTTGAAAAAGACCAAGACACAATGGTCGAAACGTCAACTACTTCTAAATATAGAAGACGCGGTTCCAAACCCGGAAACCAAGATTGTATTATACCATTTATTTAGTTTTTTCAACATTGATATCCTAATGCTACTTGTAAAAATTTTTTATTTATTTTTTTGTTAGGTATGTATTCAGCATCCTATTCGTCTTCTGCCAAAATTATTTGATCGTCGGCGAATAGAATTTAGTATATATGTTTTTTCCCAAATTGTAATTTCCATAGCGTTGCATTTTCTAGACAATAAGTTAAGAACCTTATTTAAGTATAGTTTAAATAATAATGGAGACAGTGGACGTCCCTGACGTTTAATAATAAAATTATTCGAACGTCTGTACACATAGGCTAAAATATATGTTTTTGATTAATGACATTTTCAATCTGATTTTCATCATTAGCGATGCACATGTTAACGCGATTTGCGAAATTGACGTATACACGTTGCAGTAATGTCTTCTCCGTTGATCCTAGCAAAGGATAAATATCGTTCATTTTCACTGAACAAATGTTTTTCTTCAGCAAACCTTAAAAAAAAAAAAACAAGGCGATTACCTTGTTGTACCGAACATTGTCTGTTCACCCCAACGTTTACGTAAACAAAATATTACCTATGTGTTTAGAGTTTGTGCCTACCCTATAGTTCACGGGTGTCAAACTCGCTGTCCGCAACGAACATTTTTGCGGCTCGGCCAATATTATTAAACAAACAAAAAATTTTTTTGCGGCCCACCTTAAGTTAAACCTTGTTTGTATGGCCCAAGTTAGCCATTGAGTTTGACACCCCTGCTATAGTTACACGAATAGAAAAATATAATTCATGTAGCAGTAGTTTAACTACTGTAAAAAAAAGTCATGATTCGTGAACTAAGGGTGAAAAAAATAGTAATTACAGCAAAACATTTATTGATATCTTATAGATACAGTACAACACTTAAATAAAATATTTATTTACAATGCGTATATTCTAATATAATCAACTTGAAGAGCTGCATCATCGCTTCCTTGCAGATTCCATGTTGGCAACCAGTTACCATTTCCTTCCCAAAAGTCAGTAAGGGACTACAATAAAATACATCAAAAATTTAATTAATATATTCATTAATTAACAACGTTTTTAGACTCAGTTTTATAATAAAATCGGTTTAAAGGTTGAACTAAAACAGTATTGCTGAACTTTGAAAGGTTAACATATACATACATAAAAAGTATTTAGAGGACCCATAAATTTAATGAACAATTAGGTTAGGACCCATAGATTAACGCTATACTTGCCATGCATATTGGACCGGTTACGTAAGTAAATTAACGAGTTCTATTTAATAATTATTTATAATGATGTTATTTTATTGTGACAGATGTATGATTGCATGTATATAATGTATAATATATTACAAATTATTTTCAAAACGTGGTTTTATTTGTAGATATGAGAATTCCTGATTTATACTTGCTAAAAATGCGGGAACCCGGGTAGGTCAAATAATAATTACTCGATCATTCGGTAAAATATTAAGTACCTAACGTAAATCTACGTGAGCAGTCCTATATGCATACACCAGAGGAACGTAGATTTACGGAACCGGTCCGATATGTGTTAAGTGACACTATTAATTAAAAACTTATTTTGATAGCGTAATTATCAGTCAAGAAAAATTTTTGATGATACACAGAAAACTTAAAATTATAGAATTATATTTTACATACCCTGGGTGAAGAATTCAACCATGGTTTACCACCAGGGTTCTGTGCATCATCGGGAAAATAAGTTACACCACCAACAGCTGTGTTAACAATTACATAAAATTCTTGATCGAATGGAGCCATTTTTGAAGCAAATCTCCAAGGATTTGCATAACCACTAGATTCAAATCCTCCTTGTTCCCAAAAGCCACCAGCAGGTGGTGCCACACTGCCCAAAACTGTTCCATCTAAAGTGAAAGTCATAGCGTCTGGGGTCCACTCCAAGCCATAAATATGGAAACCATTGTTATAACCGCTGTCGTCGTTGCGTTCCCAATGGGTAGTTAAAAAGGCATTTCGAGACCCATCAGGTCCCCAATGCATCGTCGATGAAACTTGCTGTGCACCAATGTTTTTACCATTTTGTGTCAAATCTCTATTGCCACGTGATTCTACAAGATCAATTTCACCAGAAGCTGGCCATCTGCCGTATACATTATATTTGGGCATTAGCCAAATAGCTATAAAGAATACATAACATTGATAATAGCAGAGGATACTTTAATGTTTTAGTCTATTCAAATACTAAGTTTCTGATGCAAATATTACAGTATTTACAAAAGAAAATCCATCTACAACGTATGTGGTTGCTAGCAATGACAAATTTTTTGTAATGTAAACAAATCGATAATTATAATTTATAATTGTATAATACAATTAGTGTAACAAAATAAGCAAACAAATAGGGCGACTATTTCATCCAGGTAACTATAAAATGGAAGAAATAACTGGGATCATGTTCACAGACGACGTAATCTAGATACTCTAAAGTTTAAAGTCTAAACCATTGCCCCACAAGGGGAGGGCGGAGAGGACTCTTCTAATCTGGGAGCTGAACAAGTTGATCTTACTGAAGTTATATGCGTCGACAAATCCAAATAGGTTTTTCTAAATAATTTTTTTTTAAATGAAATTGTATATAACAAATATTACTTTTTTGTGTCATCATTTAAACTGACTTATTTTATCCAAAATTCTGTAGAGCGGAAGGTAGGGGCCCAAAGATCCTGGCGTGGGGGCTCACTTCAGGATGTGGGGACAATGCTCTAACTCAACCATGAATTAAAAAAGATCAACATGAAAATAAATGCAAAAAGCAAAAACTATGATCATCACAACAAAGAAAAAGTGCACAACATCACATTAGAGGGAAATAGGTTAGAACAGGTAGATAGTTTCCAGTATAGGGATTGACAAGGATATAAGTAAAAGAACAGGAAAAGTTGAAAGAATGTCTTATAACTTCAGAACAACATTTTTGGAAACAGAGAAATTGTAATAGGGACAAAAAATTGTAATTCCAACGTTTTTGTTTGGATGTGAAAAGCGGATATTCTCAAACAGAAACGGCAACCGTGTAAATGCAGCTGAAAATGGTTTCTTAAAAAAAAACGTTTTTTTGCAGTAGGTACCTACTTTCATTGTTTTGCTCAACTACAAAAATAAGCAGTGCTTGATTTTATTTGGCATACACTTGAATTCTGAAAACCATTAATAGGCCTTTTTCGCTACTGCAATTCTTGATGTCATACGTAGAAAAAATCTTTAGCGCTGTAGAAAAAAAAATTTATAAATGTGCTATACTTACAAGGCCACAGCCAATCACCGCCAGGCATTTTGGCTTTAAATTCCACACGACCGTATTTAAATGCAAATGATTCCACTGTACGAATGCGGGCGCTTTTAACAGGATTTAATACATTGTCGGCTTCTCCTCCTTGTCGACGGCAGCCAGAAAAGCCAGCGTTTGTACAACTGCAAAAAACGTTTGTAAAAGTGTTTTTTTTATATATATATAATTTTTACTATTCGGCAGGAGCGGCACCGTTTAGATCCAACAATTGAGTATACAATGCAATGTCCCCTCCCAGCGCATCTGAAGTTAAAGTTGGTTTGATATAAAGGATACCATCTTTTACGTAACTGTTCGTGCGATTATTAGTATACCATTGAAATTCCCAGTTCTGTAAAATATATACAGTACAATTTTTTATCCTATTTACAATTTTAAGTAACATTTTAAGTTTGTTACGATTTTATGTTTTAAAATGAAAGTTGCATCGCATGGAGCTAAGTTTAAAAAGTATTGCTTTAAATTAACAAGAACAAAATGAATAAATTTCGTCGGTGTTGACCGAAAATCTATAAAATAACATTTTCATTATAAACAGAAAATCACATATTATGTCAAGTAAGATCACATCTATATCAATCAAGAGGTTTAAAAGCCCAATAATAAACAAAAAGCTGTACAAAAAATATAAAATTCATAATAAAATATTAAAAACCATTTATCTAATTATCTTACGTATTGCAGTTTTCAGCGAAATAAAATAACGAAAAAACCAATTTTCGTATTTCAAACTATTCAAATAAAATTACTTGTGATTTTAATATTGTCTACGATAATTTTTTGACATATTGCTAAAACTTACTCCTCCACCAGCTAATGTGATTTCGTGTTGCCATTTTGCAAAATTTAAGTCATTAAATTCTTCTTCAAATATAGGAGCGCCAGCACACACTTGAGAAGGAGCAAACGTACCACTTACAGTAGTAGGCGTTGGGTCGCACTGAGAGTATCCTCCAGGAATAGCACTCAAAGCAACAATCGCGAAGAGGTAATGCGTTTTCATTATCTGTAATTAATATTATTAATTATAAGAATTTCTTAGGGCGTCCGGATAAACGTCGTTAAAAATAGTATAGAAATATGACCTAAAATATAAACAATAACATTTGCGTTATCAGAAATAATACTTTGTAAGGGTGATTTATTATTCTCTAGTCTTTTTTACGATATGAGTTATTAACCGTCTTAAGCCATAAGCTTATACGTAATTTACGACTCCATTAAGAGACACTAATAAGCGATTTCAAAATTATATGAACCACTTAAACGCTAACAAACAAAAACAAATCAATTAATTGTTTATTTGGAATTTCAAATTTGTGTGATACTAAAAATTTTTAATGGAAAAATTACTTACCAAATTTGCAAATACGAATTGACTTTGCAAGCACAAACCTTGCAATATAATTTAATTAAAAAATCTGCTGCTTTTATAGTTGTGTTTAATCTCTGATTACATTAATTTGGATGAGTTTAAAGTGGCCATGTACGAAAAATATATTAATAGTTGATTAATATCAGATATATTGTGCCATTGTGCCCATAAAATGACTGCGTGTACCGTCTTAATAGCAACAAATCTTTATTGTACTGTGACGACCGCATTAGGTAGTAATGTGTATAAATAATTTTAAATAAAAGGAATATTTTCAAGCTATGCATTTTCAATAGTTATTTTGGTGGGAATTTGAAAATTAAAGAATATTTTTAACTTAAGTTTGTTTAGTCTGTTTCTTATCGATCATTTCTTAAGACATTCGTTTAGCCATGGAAAGTTTACGCTATTAAATACGTAAATAATATAATCAAAAATAAAATAAGGGTGTTAGGGTTATTTCGTGAGCAAATAGTAAATGAAGGAATGCAAGGTCGGCTAAAGAAAGTATCGAATGACTTGATTGAAATACTGTATGTGAACCACAATCTCAATGAACATTTCTAAGGGAATCCCTACTAGTTTATTAAATGGGCCACAGCCACAACATCTTTCATTGTATAATTTGCATCGATTTTAATGACAATGTTTGGTTTTGTAAAAGATTGGCATAAATGTAATTTTATTATTATTTGATAGATATAATTTGAATGCAGATATCCATATTACGAGTATATACATTTTCTTGAATAAAGATATAAAATTAAGTTGTGTTAAAAACTGTAATGTGTCTGCTCGTTAAACTAAAGTATTGCAAATTTTAATAACGATCTATTTTTGTATTTATTGTATTAGTTTTACTCCTAGTCGATAACAGATTTTTTTATTCTCCATACCTTTATACAGTCATCCGCACAAATTCTATAGTTTTTACTAACTCAGTCTAGTAATATTATTGGTACAATTTTAAAACAAATAAAAACTAGTTTTTAGAGCATTTTTATTAGGTTCAAGGACAATAAACTTGCAAAGTTAATTTCTTTAAAGAGCATTGTGCATCAGATTAAATACTGATATAAATTATGAAGTGATCATTCCAACAAAATGAGTGTCGCATAAAATATTTGAATTGTTTGTTACTTTTCCAGTTCTCTCCAGCTAATAAATTTATCGCATACAGTCCGATACAAGTTAAAAATGTCCTAAAAAATTACACAATTACAAATTAAAACAAATTTTGCTTGTTTAATTAGCTTTTAGAAAGCTGAGTACTTTATATTAACAATCTTATAGTTTCAGTTCTCAAAGTTCCAATATTACAAGCTTCATGTTGTTATATGTCAGGGGTGGCCAAGCTCCTTGATAGTCCGAGCCATTTTTCAAAATTTGAAATTTTTCGCGAGCCGCAATTAAATATGTATTTAAAAGGTATGCAAAAAAGGTATTAAATTTTTTTTTTTACAGAAATTATATTTATTGAAAACATATAAATAAAAGTACAAAATATGTGTATTGAATTTAAATATTAAAAATTAAACACATTTATTTTACTTCTCTTGATAATTGTTTAAAATTTGGCGAATAATTGGTGACAGCACTTCTCAGTAATTCTTTGAGATGCTGGTTAGTTAATACTGATCGGTGAAAATCGGTCTGGAGTCGGTCGATTAAGGACGATTACGCCACTGTTTATGTTCGTTCGCGCAGTTTTCGATGAGTCATATCATTCTTAACTTGGACGGAAATGAAATTTGTTACAACGTTGCACTTAGTCTTTCATATTTGTTGTCAGTAGTTTAAAAGACATTTTGAAACACATACGGAACGATAATAATTTTTTTAAATATAATAGCACAAAAATGAAAAGGGAACTCGGGTACATTTATCGAGAGCCACAAATAATCCTTCAAAGTGTGAGTGAATATACACTAGCAAATTTTCTAAGTTTACTAAAAAAATTTTTGAATTCCAAATCGTTTATCGAATTTACTACGCAATAAAAATTAATATAAAAATGAGTTAAGCATTTTTTGCTTTGTGTAAATAATAAAACATTTGAAGCACATTCAGACTGATTGAAAATGAGACGAAGTTTTATTTGTTGACGTTTCAGTATGTATTTTCTGATTGATTTTAATTGAATTTGCAGTGATCAAAGTAGGTAGTTCACACGGTTACTAGGTGCCGCGAAGTCGCGACACCTATATTGACAGTGCGGCCTTTGACGTAAGCCTAACATACTTTTTTTGTGCAATCGTACTAGAAACAGCTGTTTGACGGACGCGTTAGCAGCCATAAAGTACTGCATTACCGGCGTTATCCTTAGCAACGGCCTAAAAAGTAACTTTTCAGGCCGTTACCCTTAGCAATTTTTTAATTCTATCGCACAAAAAATGTAATATGCACCTCGGCCAAAACGTACTTTTTGGCCTTGATACATAAATAACTATTTTGTGCGATTGTACTAGAAACAGCTGTTTGACGGACGCGTTAGTAGCCATAAAGTACTGCATTACCGGCGTTACCCTTAGCAACGGCCGAAAAAGTAACTTTATCGGCCGCTACAGCGTACGAAAAAGTAAATTTGCATTAAAGCTAACAGTATACGCCGTCATCTGTCAGTGACAGAATGTCACGTAGTTTCTAACCTATATTTTTTTAAAATACTAAAAATTTAAATTGTTTTTAATTCGATCGCACAAAAAATGTAATATGCACCTCGGCCAAAACGTACTTTTTCGGCCTTGATACATAAATAACTATTATATTTTGACATAACAGACAAATAATATACGTTTGTTTATCATCGATTTCCAATTTATCATGTCCTCAATATATGTTCCAACGATTTTAGATCATTATCAACAACATCCTTGTTTATGGGACAAATCTATTACCGAATATAGCGACTTCAAAATATAGTTGCTCTACAACACTCGTTGCTGCAGTTACAAGAGCGATGCTCAAATATATCATTTAAAGGTCTCTTCACACACATCAGTCACGGCGCGTCTCAGTTGCGTCAACCTTCAGTCATAAAAAATATTCTTTCTTGTAATTTAAGTTGATTCATCTACACTCGTCCGGCGCAGTTACGAATATCTCGTCAGTCTGTCAGTCACAGTTCCGGCGCCTGACAGTCAAACTTGCTATTTCTTCTTGCCGATATTGCCTGACGTCTGACTGACGTGTGTGAATAGGCATCGTGGGTATGACTGAGACAAAACGGTGACGGATCGGAGGCGGAACTGAGACGCACCGTGACTGATGTGTGTGAGAGACCTTTAAGCGTGAACACCCAGTGCCGCGACATCGAATGTCAAGCGATGTCGTGACGCTAGTGTCACCCTGTGAACTACCCTTAATGTGCTTCCATTGTTTCTTAAACCAAAACAAACAAGAAACGTTGTACAAAGGTATTTAGCGCACCACCATTACTTTTTTTGGTTTTTGTTTTATTTCAGTGTTTTGTTTTTGTTTTTAAGTCAACTGCAGTTAGCCTAGATCAGTGATGGCGAACCTATGACACGCGTGTCAATAGTGACACGCTGATCCTTTCTGGGTGACACGCAACGCACATTTCGTTAAAAAAAATATTCACAAATCTCTCTTTGCATTTGTGCAGTTCAGAAAAACACGTTTTATGAAATATCCAGATGAAAGTATTTTTACAAATCTGAAGTTAGATGTGTTCAATTGGTTAGATTTAAATGACTTGGAAATGTAATTAGCAAAATTCCAATACGGGAATAACAATTCTGACAACTACATTCTGAGAGTGTGGAATTCCATCCCGGAAACTTTTGACGCTCTGAAAAGACTTGCCAAAGCTATACTGACAATTTTTTCATCAACATACCCTTGCGAAACTTTGTTTTTGACTCTAAATAAAATAAAAACGGACAGGAGGAATAGATTGGTTGATGAAATTAGTGCTGCTTGCGTATAAATAAACTTCCATAAAAAAAACTAGCTTTAAAAGTAAAACACCGAAAGTCATTAAATTACATGTATGTTACAATTTTTTTATTCCATAAATTTTGTACTAAATAAACTACAAATATGTAGACATTTTTATTTGTTATGATATTCCACGATAAAAATGATCGTTTATCATTCATCGTATTTTTACGTGTACAATATGATATGTTTCCAATCAAAAATTGGGGGTCGTTTTGTACACGGGTGCGGCTTATATATTAAAAATCTTAATTTTGGGTTCAAAAAATTAGGGATCGTCTTATAAACAAGAGCGTCTTATACACGGAAAAATACGATATATGTAGCTTACACGCCCCTCGCGTATAATCACCTGAATTTTTAATTTTTGACACGCCGGTTTGAAAAGGTTCGCCATCACTGGCCTAGATTAATCCATAACGAAACAATTTTTTTCGTAAAAAAATCATGCGCTACTTTTTTCTGAACTAGTTTCTACTGACACTACTGAAACATATCTTTTGAATTGGTCCAAGAATTTGTCGGTTTGTTCATTTAGCATTTAAAAACCATTTTAATACAATGCACAGAAACAACAGTGATCGTCAACCCCTTGAACCCAAATAAATTGACAGTTCTCATATTGCAGTTAGTATTCTATTTGCACATTTTATTAAGCAAATTAAATAAGAAGATAACTAGTTTAAATTTTCTTTCAACGACAGCAATTACTGATCAAGCAGACTGAAAGTTTTTGAACAGTGAAAATTATTCCGTAAATTTAACTTGTCAGAATCCAATTTTTAAACTTTAAAACTTCAAGCAATGAAATACATAGGTTGCCTTAACCCTGAGGACCGGTTTGACCATTAGGCGAGTCTAGGCAATTGCCTAGGTGCGCCAGGTTATGGGGTCGCCAAATTTCCCCATAAAAAAGGGTAAAATATTTATATGATATACGTAATTAGGTATATTTTTTTTAAATTAAATTGTTTATGATGTTTATAATGGTGTAATATTTTTATAAATATGACCGTGATTCATAAATATTGCGAAAAACTTCGAAAGGCAATTCCTATCATACCGAATATTAAGGTATTTTTATAATATGTTTAATAAAATGAAAACTTAATTTAACCGTTCCCTTTTGGGGGTGTAACTCCGAAAGAAGACGTTTTAGGAAAAAAAAAAAAATGAAAGCCCTCCCTTAATTTTTGATAAGGAATTAACTCTTGAAGTTTTTCGCAAGAAATTATAAACACTACAATTACTTATAAATAATAGAACTGGCCATGGTTTGAATTAATGAAACGCTCAACATGGGGAAGATGCATAATTTTATTTATTTATTTTTAATTAACTCAGTAATAAATAGAACTTGCAGTCTTGAAAAAATGTATTAAAAATTAATTACAAATCTACTTCACATGTTACATATAAAATTATATCAACGTTTCACTTATAAAAATGATGCGAATAATGAATGATAAATTGAAAATAAACGTCTAGTTTTACTTAATGCACTATAAAGCCCAAATTTTTACGTAATCCACTAAAAGTTCTTTATCTTCGCCCCATGTCATAGTCCAATTACTTCGGGCTTTGTAAAAATTCTTCTGACCCTTAGGATCTTTGTTAACCCACGGTTTCGTTCCGTCATCCTTGTCTGGAAAACTGTGACCTCCAACACCCACACCTAGCACTACGTACATCTACAATGATTAAAATATAAAACCACATATTCAAGGAATTTATTTTTTAAGGAACATACTTCTTTGTCAAATGGTGCAAATGGTCCGGCTCCAGTTCTCCAACTCTCTGCAGAAGTCAGTTGCAACTCTTCTTCTAGAGTTGCAAAACCTCCTACTGGAGGATCTACGTTGCCAAATACTTGATCATCAACACTCAATGTAATTCCATCTGAAAGATTTATTTTACTGTAAATTCCTCCAATAAGTTATGTACTAGCTAGATGATTGCAATTAAAAATGTTTATTTTTAAATATAACTTTACCATACAAGCAGCGAATGAGCAGAGCTGGGTATTACTCGAATACTTAGTGTTTTGAATAGTATTCAAAATACTTTTTTAGTATTCAGTATTCAGTTCGAAAAAATTTTGAGTATTCTTTATTCATAATCTTGGATATTTTATTAGTATTCACTATTCAATACTTTTTTAAGGTATTCATGAATACCGAAAGTATTCATGAATATCGAAAGTATTCATGAATACCGAAAGTATTCATGAATACCGAAAGTATTCATGAATACCGAAAGTATTCATGAATACCGAAAGTATTCATGAATACCGAAAGTATTCATGAATACCGAAAGTATTCATCAATACCGATAGTATTCATGAATACCGAAAGTAATTATGAATACTTTTAGTATTTATGAATCCAAAATGTACTCTTGAATACTCTATGGCAGGAGTGGCCAACCGTTTTGAGAGTGTGTGGGCGCAAAAAAAATTTATGGTTTGCTGTGGGCGCAAGGACTTTAAACTTAAGCTGTCATACCTGTCTGAAGGTTTTCTATAATTAAACAAAAATATGTCCCTATGGATATAAGCCGTAAGCCCTGTACATAATATATGTACCTACAAGGCTACATGCTACATGTATATTATACATACACTTTTTTGAAGACAAGACCAATTAATTGTTGTGTTTTATCAAAGCAAGGAGAAAAATTAAAACTTACAAGATAAGGTAAATACTTAAGGAAATTATTTTATTATGACAGCTGACCAATTTTAATAAACATATTTTACTTGAGACTATTCTTCGTGATGTGAAGGCTAACACTGTATTTTTTATTTAATATTTCAAAATCTGCATTGTATAATAGAAAACTATTACTCATGCTCATGCTCAGATCCTCTGTTAGACGTGATCTAAATTTATTTTTAATTAATTGCATTGTCGAAGTGCAGATTCGCTTATGTACAAACAAAATAGATTTAATCTTAAACGCCGATTTTTTTAATATATCTACAGCTTAAATAGCAACTTAGCAAAATCATTTTTTAATTCTGTAATTTCTAAATTTTCTACTTTTGCTTTTATAAATTTACTTTTTGTATTCATAGCAGTAATGTCAACATCGTGAAATAGATTTGTAAATTCGTTCATTAAATTGATCAGCTAACCTCATAATATATTTAACGTATAATTTTAAATATAACAAAATTGTTTAGCCGGAAATATTTTCAACATTTTGGGAAAACAGCCATAGAATTTTTTTAAGTGTGATATGCAAAGAGTTAAATATGTTTTTTTTGTTTAAAATATATAACCAATTAAGAAATGTTTTGTTTTACTTTGGTATTCAGTATTCAGAAAATAGTATTGAATAATTTACCGAATACTTTTTTAGTTGGTATTCAGTATTCAAAAGTGGTTGATTATTTGCGAATATTTAGTATTCAGTATTTGAATACTTTTTTCAGAAGTATTTAGTATTCAGTATTTGAATACTTTTTTTGTCGGTATTCAGTATTTAAATACTTTTTCGGTATTCATACCCAGCTCTGCGAATAAGCAAGTAAATTGAGAAAGTACTTTCTGATATCGCTTTTTATCTGATGTTATATCATTACCATCTGGGTTACCCGTCACCCCTTATGACAAGTTTCTTTGAATAAAAACTATTTAGTAGCATAGTAAAATTTGCACATTTAGATATAGATCAGCAATGTTATAGCAAATTTTTTGACTACATAGTGAATTCGCAAATTTTTTATCTAAGGTACTAACTCGTTTAGAAATAACTTTTGTGAAAAGTTTATCCATTTCTGGTATTTTATTTATATTTCTCCTTCGGATTTTTTGTTTCAGTTATCACTTGTAAGATTGTAACTCAATACGTATCAGAACTAATATGTTCGAAATGCTTTAGTCATTTAAAAAAAAATTATATGACCTGAATACGTTGAAAGCTAAATGCGTTAAAGTAAACAAGAATTCGCCACGATCATTGACCAACAATGTTTTTTTCTAGGACATAATGCACTTAACTGAGTTAAGAGCATACACATGAAAGCCCACGTGATATTCACACAATACACGAACCAAAATTCAATTGTTCCACTTAATTTATAGTAGGTACTCGATTAGATCATAATAGTTTTCACTACAAAATATCAGATTGCATGTTCAAAATATCAACAATAATAATAATAATGCTGTAAACAATAATCTAAAAACATTTTTAATGTTTCACAAAGCCGTATGTTTTATATTACCTTCTTTGATTTATTAATATGTGCGTATAAATTCGCGTTGGTTGAAATCAGAGAGAATCAGTGTATATTTTTAACCTTCGCTAATACAACAAAATTGCATGATTAATACGTACCTTAACTAGTACCTAAAATATATATTTATGTAAATGTTTATTACTAGTGATTATGACAGTCAAGTATAGAGGGTGCGCCATACGTCATTGTGTTCTCATTTACAATAAGAGATACGAAGTTAAATTAGACAAGGTACTCATTAATATTTCCATTTTTTGAAAAATTACGACACGCTAGATACAGACGAAAAACTATAATCATAAATTTTTTTATTTGTCAAATATCTTCATTACCGAAATTAACAAAACAAAATGCTAAAAAAACTGAAGAGACTCTTACAAATTACAAAATAGCGACATTTATTTGTTTGTATTATTTAGGTTCTTAGATAAATGACAATGTGGAGTTTTTTTAATGGATACTATATCTTGTTTTTACATCATTAACAGCTTATTTATTTCTCATTTTCAAAATGTATAGGTCTGCATATTTATTTATTATTTTGTATCAATCAAATAAAAATTCAAAGAACCTGTGTGCTGTGAAACAAAAAAATAACGTATTATTTCAACTTAATAATAGTTCATGTAGAACAGGCCCGTGAAACCTTTTAAGCCAAAGGGCAATTGCAAATTTTATGAAATCATAACGAGCCGCAACACTTTCTAGTGGATATAGAGATTTTTCTAAGCTAAAGCTAAATACAAGTTAAGCAGTATTATATACATCCATTGATTCATCAAGACAGAGAATAACATAAAAAGTTATTAGCAGTATATTTAAGATTAATACCACGTGTTCAGCCATTTCATATATTTATCTTGCCACAGTAAATCTAAATAAAATAATATTACAAAAAAGCTTTTTTTTCAGGGCAAAAAAGTTTACAGCCATTTTATACATTCTTTTATTAAATTACAATCAGAGAATGGTTTCAGATGTTTAGTTGAAATATTAAAAATTTCATAATTGCTATTGTTGTGGGGTCTTGTTATTTATACGCATTTTGAACAACTTTTTTATCCCGCTAAGTTTTCTCTCATTTCCATTATTCTTTCTTTTCTTAAATCATCACACAATGTTATACAACAGCAATGCTTGTGATATACAACTACTGGGCCGCGGGCCGCATAAAAATGTCAATGGTCCGCATGCGTCCCTCAGGCCGCAGGTTGCACAGGCCTGATGTACATCGTAGCTCCAAAAGTGAAGCAATAACACCCATTTTTATTATTCAACATCACATTATGTTGTTTATCACAGTTTATCTCAAAATAATTAAATCAATATAAACTTTTTGTTTAAGATATATTGTTTTAGTCTAAATTTTATAACTCTGTGTGTTGTTAAGGGTTCTTATTTGTCAAATTGGATTAATTTCTTTAATCAATATTTTTTATATTGTTTGTACTATTTTTCATTACACAAAAAATTTAAAAGTTTTGTAGGTTAAAATAAGAATATGATTTTTTGAAATAATAAAAATAAAGCAATAATTATTTTTTAAGTTATCTTCTAGGCTACTTTAGTTAAAACCACTATTGCAAATTATCGTTTGTTTAAAAGCACATATCCTTTTAAGGGCAATTTTGACATTATTTTAGACAAAATAGTAAAATAAATATAAATCGCAAAAATTTTCCAATCGAGGAAAAATAATCTCTTTTATATTATCAAATTAAACAATTTAAACAAATGAATGTAGGTAGCTATTTTATGCGTTCCACAACTTTTTGTTACAATTTTATTCTTTGATTAAAGAAAACATTTAAGGTTTTAAAGTTAAACAGTATTTCGTCTACATTAAGCGTGCCTTGAAATTTTTCCAAAATTTCAAGCTTTGTCGAGCAGTTCCCTAAAATAGGATCATTTTTATAAGTTAACCGACTTAGTATTTCTTATCAATTACGAGATCCCAATGGCGTGTCTAACCCTATAGGTATATGAAAAAAATATTAATGTTGTCGATGTCATAATAAATAATTGCTCACCAGGTTTCCATTTAACCTTGAATGAATGAAAATCATCACTCCATTGGTTTTCGCTTTGAAAACGTCTTAATGCATAATTGCGTGCAGCACTGGAAGATCCTAATATACACCCTCCTGTTAATTCTGTATTCATATCCGCATTTCCTGGGACAAAAGCGATTCTAATTTGACCTGAATCATAACCAGGACCATACTCATTAAAAGCGGGAGTCAGAAATAGTTCTGTAAGGCAAAACGAATAGTTAATTAATTATTTTAATATAATCATAAGGCCATAAAAATTACGTGGATATATCCAATCTCCTTTGGGTAATTTTGCTCGTATTTCTATGGTACCATACTTAAAAGTAAATTTATCTTTGGTGGTTATCTGTGCCGACAATACCGGTGGTAAAATAAACCAAGCGACTGGTTTTTGAGAGCACTCTTGAGAGTCCTTAACTCCCGTGCAACTATAAAAATGATTTAAGAAATGATATATAAAAAACAAATGCATACGTACCTTTCTCCCAAATCAAGTCCATTAGGTGAGCTTACAAATCCTTCTTCAGTTAAAACTGGATTTATATGGAGCAATGCTTTGTTAACGTAGATCTTTTTTGGATCGTTCATGTATATAGCAAATTCGTAATCCTTAAAAAATCAGATTTTCAGCACATGCTTGTATATTTACTTACGCTAGGCTTACAGGGGCACCAGCAAACTGAACAGTTTTTTTCCATTGTGTTAATGAATTATTTGAAAACGATTCAGTAAATATTAATTTTCCTTGACACGAACGCAAGCCATTAACTTTTGTTCTTGTTGCTTTGCAATTAGGATTTTCAGTAAGCGGTGATCCAGTAGGCGGACTTGGGGTAATAGTTGGTCGAGGCAATTTCGAAGTTAGCCTTTCTGTAGTTCTTGCTGGAGTTCTTCTCGACGGAGTTGTGGCCACAGTTGTACGTGGTGTGGTAGATGTTGTTTCATCCACAGTTAGCTCTAACATACAATAAAAGATTGTGAGCTAATAACATGTGTATATCCAGTGTTACGAGGATCAAGCTAAATTTATTAAGCATTAAATACACGACCTTTCCTCAAATTTTATTTAAATCATGTTCATCATTCTTATTTTTTATTTCCCAAAACCTTCCACACAATCGTTTTTCGAAATACCTGCAAAATATGCGGCAGTAATAATCTCTTCCTCAGACAAAAATTTTCTATCCCACAAATTTCTTTTATATCCAAAAAATAACCAAAAGTCGCACATTGCTAAGTCAAGTAAGTACGATGAATGCTTTAATACTTTTATTTTTTTCTCAACCGTATGAAAAGACACATAGGTACCTAGTCTTGCCATAAATAGATACAAGTTTTTGTTTTACTGTATATAATGGAGACAACTAAATATTTTTGATTATATTATGACACAACAAAGGCGCGTACTTACAAAAGTAATAACGCAAATATTGTGCAAAATGTCTGTCTTTACCCATACGTTCTTGTGAACGTTTCGATCAATACAATTACGCACAATATCCATTGACAAGCTGACCGCTGCAAGATTTTTTCAATTACTTAACACTAAAGAGTCTTTAGTGCATACTACCCCTTCAAAATAAATCACAATTTACTTATTGTCAAGAGGATTGGGATCTAGACTGGATAAAGACTAATCTAACCATGACTCTCTTTACTGGTATGTACACAAAAAAAAAACGTCGCTTATCACAAATTTGGAAGAAAATTTGATTCACGCTATCATTCAGAAGATTCACAGTTTCAGAGCAAATTATTGTATGCTCTACTTTTTGAAACTCAAAAAATAGATGCAACACAAAACGACTGACAACTTTTAAAATGCAGATGATCGTGGAGGATTATTCTAACAGCTATGGATCTAATCTTAATTTAATGCTCCTTAACTGCATAGGTGACTTTATTGTCATCCTAAATTATCTTTTTAAGAGCAGCTATGTTGTTACGATTTTTGTTTCAGGCTTGTTTTTTATTATATCTTGAAAAAGATTACGATAACATGGTCGAAACGTCAAAACGTAATCTCAACGAAGAAGATTGTAAAATGAAAAACGGCCGCGGAAGTTTGAAGATTAAAGCTATAACGTTCTTTATAACAACCACAGGAGGGCGTTCTGTCCCTCTTTGATGCTGAACAGAAATCCTTTTGCGTTTAAATTCTTTATACTAGCATTTAATTGTAATAATGGAAGGCACTTGTTCGCTTAAAGCAGAATCCAAACTTTTTGCAATTATTAGCGCTTAAACTCTTTAAAATCGTGATAAATTATAATTCGAAAATCCTCTCGCGTTAACTCCAATTTTCACCACTTCCACTATTTTATGAAAATAATAAACCAGATTCTAACGAACTTCACTTTGACAATTAAACCTCAAATAACAGGCTACGAACTAAATAATACGTAGGTGCTAGGTGTTAGCCGTTACATATCGATATCTCTTGTAGTTACTGAACGTTTTTATTTTTCTTAGCTTCTAATGATAAAAATGTTATATTATGTAAACCAATAAATAGCAAATTTCACTTTTGGAGTTCTTAATACTGAAAGTGTAGTATGCCCAATTGCAATGAAAATATTACAATGCAACGTCATCTTACAATTTCTGTTATAAATATATGCTTTGCATCGTTTGAAGGTACAATGTATTAAGTGTGGCAATGATGTGGTATTACTTTAATGCACAATGATAAAAGTGTCTATGAGCAAACGACATAAAACAGTTTGGCCCTGAAGCTGAGCGAAACGAAAAAATATTAAATAGAGCTGCAAAATCCGTTAATGATATGAACAGCAACACGCACTCATGCAATGTAAAAAAATGTCCAAGTATTCTTATATTATCACGCACTTACACATCCTATAATTTTATAGTTTTATATCCTCCCAGCAATTCCTATTCACAATAAATATTAAGAGAAATTTGTTTATTGCGAATTTCTGATTTTATTTTACGATACTTTTATCTTTTCATAATTGCAATAAAACAATCGCTTTATTAGAAAATAGTTATTTAATAATTTAATAAGACCGGAAAATGGTACTTTACTGGACGAGCCGTAGGCGAGTCCCGAAAGCACACGAGTCCAATAAAGACACTTTACGGGTATGTTACGTACAATATTTTTTCTGCGTCGGCCACTGACACAAAAATCACTATCGTCACCATCCATAATTAAGCAATAACTTAACAAACCACAGGTGAAAACTCGTTTGGTAGTATAATGACACTTGTTCGACAGCGCAAATCAACAAAACAACTCATCACCATGGCAACCAGCTACTTTCCGGCCTAGGCCGATTAACACAACTCATTACTATGGCAACCAGTTACTTTCTGGCCTAGGCCCATAAAGATGTATTTTCCAGCCTAAAAATTGATCGGTAACAACTGATTTTCTGGACGGACGCAGAAAATAATTATTTACGTAACAAGACTGGAAAGTAATACTCTACTGGACAAGTAGGCAGTTCTGGGATGAGCCATGGTTGCCATGGTGACGAGTTGTTTTGTTGATTTGCGCCATCAAATAAGCGTCGTTATACAACCAAGCGAATTTTCATCTGTAGTTTGTTAACTTATTGTTTAAATACAGATGGTGAAGATGATGATTTTGATGTCATTTGGGGACTTTGCTTTTAGGACTCGCCTTTTTAACACGTTAACCGCCGTGTGCATCACGGACGATTTGCACTACATTTGTTCAATGTGTGAATCACAGTTGCTTCGCACCAAAATGTTACTTTCAGCCGCGCAGTTCACCTGTGATTTATGTCATAATGAAATGCTTATGGGCAATGGAAAAGTGTGGCCTGGTGAACAGCTTTATATAGTTAGCGCGGTCGAATTTGAACTACTTTGTACTACAGGTGGCCAGTTATAGAGGGTCATGTTTTACCTGTTTAGACCAAATTTTAAGGGTACTAATATTGAATAAAATTATAACAATGGTGCCAAATAAAAATTTATAATATATGTTATTACAAATTTGTCAAATCACATATTATTTCTCAAAAAAATGTAAAAATAAATTTTAAAAAAAATTTTTTTTTTTTTAATTTAAAAAAAATTAAATAAACAAAACATGAAAAAAAAACAACTAGGCGAAATTATGACTTGACGATTACAATGAACAGTTATGCACAATAGTAAAACAGGAAACAGTAAAATTTTTCTCACTGAACACACGTGTGCACCGCCCGGCCCAGTCAGTAAAAAAGTTCTCCTCAGGCCGCGCGATGCAAAGGTGATTCGCACCTAAAAAACCGATTTAATTGCATGAAAAAAATAAAAAGTCATAATAAATGATTATTTTATATTATTTTTAGCAATTTACAATAAAAATATAGGGTGGCCCAGAAACCACCAAAAAATTTAACATTGCGGCGGTTAACGTGTTAATAAATGTCTTCTAAAATTATACGACTTACCCGCTACAGTAAAACTTTGATCGTCCCTTGTATAACCCAGCTTCTTTTCTCCATCAAAATAGTCAACATATGTCCAATAATAAATAATATCTCCTGGTTTCAATCTGGCCGTTTTATCTGTGAAAATCCATCTACCACTCCTGGATTTTATTATATCTCTAGCAAAAGTACCGGCCTCTCTGCCATCAAACTCCTCGTTAATTTTCCCATGAAAAGCAAATAGCGTTATTCCCGGCACATCTATAGCAGACAGTACATATTACTATGTTAATTAATTTTTTAAATAGTAGAAAGCATTTTTTTATAGCTCATTACATTAAAAAACTTAAAACATGTTTCAGTTTATTAAAAAAAAAGTTTGTCTTCACTGAAATTATTGTGCAACAAAAAGCCTTTAAGTAACAAATTATTTAATTTTGTAACAATTGACAAAATTTGTTGTATTAATCTTATGTGATACACTATTCATTAGTATACCATTTACAAAGTACAATTTAAAAACAGGGAAACAATAGTTGGAAATCTCAATTTGGAATACATTGATTTTTTTGTAAAATAGAGCAAATTGTTGACGAAAAAGAATTTTTAATTTTTTTTATCAATCTACAAAAAACAGATATTAACTTATACACCAAAAATAATAGAGACGATTTTAGCTTCATTGTTCATCTATGTATTGGTAATTTTGTGCCACTATGAACAATATACATACAGGGTGTCCAAAAGGAATGGAATATACTATACAGGGCGAGTCATTAGTGGGGGATCGGTCGATTGTGGCTAAACGTTTTGAGATAGAAAGTTGATTCAAACGGTATTTCATACAGTTTGTTCTTCCGAACACGATAAAAATATTTTTAAATATACAGGGTGAGTCGCCTCTCTGGAACCAATAGCAACTTTTATATTTCAAATACAACACCCCACTTTTTATTTAAGATTCTTGACCGCCTTCATTTTTTAGCTTTACATCGATATAAAATACTACAGGTTTTTATGCGGCCTTATCACTAAAAAAAAAATGATTTTCAAAATTCTTTATTTAAAAAAATTTCCTGAAGTCATTTTTCGCAGCACAGAGT
The DNA here is from genome assembly GCA_947652605.1 of Elmis aenea. Classification (NCBI taxonomy): domain Eukaryota; kingdom Metazoa; phylum Arthropoda; class Insecta; order Coleoptera; family Elmidae; genus Elmis; species Elmis aenea. The sequence continues at coordinate 36,656,569 of OX393577.1, read as the reverse complement.
TGTAATGTGGTAAGGACGTGCAGAAAACATTGCCCTATTCGCTCGATACGAAAAAGTTTGAATCACGCATACAGGGTGTTCATAAATAGGTGACAACTTCCATGATTTTCAAAAGCTCGTAACTCAATTTTTTCAAATGCAAACCCCTATATTTTTTATGTCGTCAAATTCGTCTTTAAGAGAGCTTCATTTTTTGTTAAGTATGTCCTATACCCAAAACTATTCGAGATATTCGACATTTTTTCTTCATCGTTATTGAAGCAAATAGAGTGTCGTGGAAATCGAAAAAACTGACTGTTGACTTCACTAGCGACAAAAACTTGTCATTTATATCTTAAATTATTGCATTTCCACGATGAATTTTACTTTACAAGAGCAAATTGATATGGTTTATTCACCATTTCGTGAATTTAATTAACCAAAAAGTTCTGATAAAAAAACCAACAGGGGTCGCACTTTTCAGCCCCCTGTGAAGGTGTGAGATGATTGAAAATATTACTATGTGGGAAACCTTTTAATAAGTATAAAACATCTACCAAATATCATTCTTCTAGAATTATCCAAATTTGAGAAATAAAATAAAACCTAATTTTATTACGGGTGTTTAATTTTCGATAAGGAATCACCACCTACATTTTTTTGCAATATTTACGAAACACCCTGTATAAAAAAAGTAACTTTAAGAAGGTTTGCCTTAATTAAACAAAAGGTTTAGCTTTTAAAATAAACGAGGAGGTTTCTATGGTGGGCGTCGAGTTTGGGACACCATGTATAACACTTATTTTCTAAGGTTTATGTATTTAATTTTAATGCAAAAATTAGATAACAATAAAAGAGTTTTAATTCATTATCTAAAAATTGTTATCTAGTAGTAAATTAATTTCAATTTAATGTCTATATCTAGCACAGCATATAATTTAAAAAGCAATAACAATGTCAGTGAATAAAAACAAAATAGTAAACCATTGAATCATCATCCGTAAGTATTTTACATACAATTTGTCTTGATCAGAAAAACACGTCCTAATAAAAATTGAAAACAACGCAATCGAAACTATTCAAAAAGCGAAACGTTGTCTTTTTAGAAAATCTGTATAACATTTATCTATGAAACATAACTACCATGGGATGTTTGTTTTTTTTAAGTGGTTCATTAAAACGTGAATCATAACAAATTAATTAGTGAAGTAAGGAAGAATCGGTGTCATTTTTTGTTTTGTTTTTTAATTTCATTATAAGACCAGAACTAGTCAGCTTATTACAACTTCTGCATTAATATTATCCATATTTACACAAAAACGTCATTGCTTAATACTAAGTATTATTTATTACTCACAAATTATTACTCTGCATTTTGTGTATCCAATAGCTACAAAATTATTTTTTGTTCGACATAAAATTAATTAATTGTATCTACTACTTTTAGTTGACGTTAATATAAAATAAAGATTTCTGTTTTTTAATACTGAACTTTTATAAGGTTATCAACTATATATTTTCGTGGTTTTACGATAATTCTGTTTACAACATTTTTATAAATTCCATGCTCTTAAATGTATGCACCTTTAAATATAACTGTCAACACATTAAGATTTATAGCCTTGGCTATTTAAATGATGGACCCGAATGTTGATAATTACCTTTTTACGTAAATAGTTAAGGAAAACTAACTGCTGAAATAAATACCTGGAATAGAAACTCTGAAACCCTTAGGTGTATATGCTTCTACATGAGCTTCTGGAACTTCAAAGTCTGCCTGGCTTCTACAAGATGATAAAAGACATACAAACAACACCCACCATGCGACACGAGTCATATTTACTAACTACTGCTTTTATTTACAACGAATGACCTTTACATGGTCGGCTAATAAGATTAATATCGTAATCCGAAGACATGTCAAACCAGTTTATTTTTCTGCAGTCCCACTAAGGCCGAATTCGTTGTAATGACACAGTCATGCGAATCTATTTGGTGTACTTTATTGCAAAGGTTTTTCCGTGTCAATACGAACAAAAAATTCCAACTAAATATTCTTAGATTGGTATAATAAATAAGTATAAGCATTTATGTTTGACCTAATATTTTTACAATCTTCAAATACAATAATTTAAAAACAACTTGTACGTAAAAAGTGGAGCAACTCTAAAAGATGTTATATGTGTATTTAAATATAAAACAAATATGGACTGATTAAACATTTACATTTATAAAAATCACCTTGGAATTATTATTCTTGCGATTTTAAATTCTAAGAAAGCTGAAATATGATTAACTTCTACATAGTAGAACTAAGTTAATTGAACTTAAAATTAAGTGTTGAAATTGTATTTCTTAAATTAATGTTTTCTAATATATTAGTTACAACAGCATTAATTATAAATTTAAAAAAAAACTATTAAATTGTGCAGCAAAACAACTTCACTATGAACTAAAGTTATTGTAACCTTCAATAAAACTAAACAAAAAATCTGTAATGATTATAATGACTCGTAATTTGGAAGTTACAGTGTCGTCCTAGTTATTAATTATTCATATATATAACACAATGTTTCATTCTATTTCGAAACAGTCCATGAAATAAACAGCGGACTAATTTTGTTAATTTAATTTACCAGGTTTGAGAAGCACGACCAAAGTTAATACTTAATGTCATTTTGACCATTGGTATTAAACACGAGCCAAAAGTAACGTTAAGAAATTATAAAGACAATTTTAATTTAAAATAAAAACATTGGAATTTCCATGTAGCTACATCTAGTAGTGCCTGCCGTTCAGTTTCCCGAGTAATCATGAGAAATTCAAATAGTTCTTGAAACATAATTGGTTATATCTTCTGTACATTATGGTTGGCAGATTATGTACATAATACATTTCCAATACATAAAAAATAACTCAAAGGCGAACTTTTTAATTAATTAAATTTATTGTGAAACTTTCTGAACACCAATATCAATATACAAAATAATGAAAATTGAATTCCAGTAATTTTACAACATACAACTAAAATGATTTAAACTTAAATAAAAACGTCTTCATAAAACTATAACTGTACAATATTTTGATACAGGGCCGTTCACAGAAAATTCGGGCCCCAGGAAGGAAATAGACAACGGGCCCCCCTTTCTTTTTAAAAAGGTATAAATTTAAGACGCGCATTTTGATATACACAATGTAATTCTGTGTTATAAATACGGAAAAAAAATCATAGCAAAATGTTTAATATTATATATATAATAACCCAAGATCTCAGAGTTCTTCGGCTTTAGCTACATCTTTTCTTTCTCTTTTTTCTTCGTTTCTCTTCTAAGATCCAGATTTATGATGATAGGTTTCATCTTAATTTTATATCAATTAAATTTTATTTAATATTCGTTAATAATAATAACAATTATTAAAGAAAACAAAATGATATTCCATTGTACAGGGTGGCTTATTTTCGATGCCCATACTAGGTATCTCGGTTATTAGCACATTAGCAGAGATAGAAAAAAACTAAGTACGTAGTCTCGATTTATTTTTTCGAGAGAAATTCATTGCCGTAAACAGATTTTTGATATCTTTTTTAATTTTCGAAATATAGCCAAAAGGCGATTTTTGGCACTCCAAAAATGTTAAATATCTCGCTTAAACAAGAAGATACAGAAAAACATTCAAAACGTTTTTGGCATGATTTTTTGTCCTTTATAAGACAGCGATGTTTAATTGTTTTTTACTCATATCAATACCGATATATTACACCTTACTTTCTTATTTTAAATGGCAACCCATAAGCTAATTATATATTTTCGAAAAGCGCAAAAAATAAGCTTTCGATTCATGTCAAAGCCAACTATGGTGGTATAAACTACAGGCCTATGGGCCTCAATACAGAAAAAGCCGCGAAGTCCCGGTAGTATAATCAGTGGTGAGCTATGAAATTTTTAACAAAGGGCTCGCTCATAGTTTAAAAAAAAAAACAAAAAAATAATGTTAATTATATGTTGGGGAAAAAATGGCATTTTAAATTCAAACGTGAATAATCGAGTGATTGTACATAATTCAAAAAATTCTATTGTGCGACGGGTTATTCTAAATTTAATCGTCATTGCTTGATAGGCATGACTTCGTCGCTTTACAAATGTATGTAATGACAATGATTTTAAGATAAATTTTTTCTTGAGAAAATGGTTAACAAGAAGAACAAGGGGCTCGCAAATTAAGGAATAATTTAAGAAAGGGCTCGTGCGAGGCCCCGCGAGCCGCCTACCGGACACGGTCAACTGGGCGACGGTCAACTGGGCGACGGTCAACTGGGCGACGTGCCAACTGGGCGACGGTCAACTGGGCGACAGGAACTTAAAACTTTTTTGATTTCTCATCTTAGCACACGGTTTTACGGATTGTTTTTGTAAATATTGGTAAAAATATACTTACTTAATTTTGTAGAACTATATCATGCAACAAAATTTGTAGAATAAATTAAGCAAGACATGTTAAGAAACGTGGTCCGAAAATAATTTAAAAATTAAGAGGTATTATTACACAATATTCAAATAAAGAGAAAAATACAGTTTTTTTCATTCATTTATTAATATTATTTTGTAACTAACAAACATATTAACACATATCAGATATACAGGGTGTTTGAAATTTAAGTTTAAACATGGGAATCTCGCGTATAATAACATCTAGAGCAGGGGTCGCAAACTCAAATGTTGGTATGGGTCAGTTAATTAAATGTATTGATACTGCGGGCCGTGTTCACAAGTGTGGACTTTTTTTTTTAGGTCACAGCCTCTCTTTTTTCAATTTTTTAGTTATTTTAGAACAGTAGTGGTAGTGACGCGACGGAATGTATTCCACACTTGAAATCGCGGGCCGGATACAGAGCCTTCGCCAGTTTGCGACCCCTGATCTAGAGTTTAGGTTTAAATTTGATATAGTAACTTAATTTGGTGCTCATTAATAATCCGAAAAGAAATTTGAAATATCTCAAACGGCATCCAAGAAAATTAGGAAATGCAATTTTTGAAGATGATCTATATCACTTTTGGAACAAAACAATTCAAATGTTGTTTTTTTTATCTCGTCCAAAATCTTCGCAAGCATTTAGCTTCATGCAATCTTTTAACACGATATAATTCTGATGCGCAATTTGCTTTGGATTCAAAAATGATCACTTCACTTGCTTTCGTTCCAGAAGAAGATATTGTTTATGCCATTTCTGAACTTGAGAATTATTTATTCAATGAATTTGAACCAATTTTAGAATGGTTCACGAACACATACATAGGTCGCCTAAGAAATAACAGAACCAGGGCTCCACCGATTTTTCCCTCCTACGTTTGGTCTGTGTACCAAAGAACAGTAAATGGAAGCGACAGAACAAATAATTTTGCAGAAGCCTGTCATCGAAAATTGCAATTGAACTTTGGCAGTAGCATAAGTCACCCAAATTTGTGGATTTTCATAAACGGGCTACGTAAAATTCAAAAAATTTATGACGTAGACTATGAAAGGGCCGCGGCAGGCTTTGAACGCCCTCATAAACGTAGACGTTACAAAGAAGCTGACCGAAGGATTTTGGCTAAAGTTGTAAATTACGATAGGGCTAATTTAATGGAATATTTACGGGGCATTGCGTATAATTATAATATGAATTAATAAATGAAAATTAGTTATTTTGTTTTAAATGTATAAGTACTTTGTTTTGATGTAAATATGTTTGTGGATTACCAAATAATCGTAATAAATGAATTAAAAAACTGTATTTCTTCTTTATTTACATATTGTGCAATCATACCTCTTCAGTTTTAAATTATTTTCGGACCACGTTTTTAATCATATCTTTCGTAAATGATTCTACAAATTTCGATGTACGATATAGTTCTACAAAATGAAGTAAGTATATTTAACCAATACTTACAAAAACAATAATTAAAATCGTGTGCTAAGATGAGAGTTCAAAAATGTTTAAGTTCCTGTCGCCCAGTTGACCGTCGCCCAGTTGTCACGTCGCCCAGTTGACCGTCGCCCAGTTGACCGTCGCCCAGTTGTCGCGTACCGACCCCCTACAGCCTACAGCTCACCACTGAGTATAATAATCCTTCACGAACGGCTGGGTTTTGGTGGGCGCGAGAAATACACAATATGATGACATAACATCACAAACGGACACCAGCGCTCTCATAACACTGCGACTCAAGTGTGAACTAGGAGGAAAGAAGTGGGAAGGAACTATCATTCAATACTATCAGATATTAAGAGAACGCTTTAAAAAATTATATTTTAGTCGTCTCTGTTCTCATAAATTTTAACAGTTTTTGGAAAACATAATATTGTGTATTAGCTCGAAGCCGGGCCTTTAAAAATGTTGCAATTTCTCTTATATTTACCAAAAAATCTTAGTAACTCGAAAATTGTTGCAGATAGGTATAGGAAACGCTAACACAGATTGATGCAGAATGTAATTTTGCATTAGAAAATGAAAAAAAAGTTTGGGCATTGTATTTGAAAAAAACGAGTTTTAGTGGTCTGAAGTTGTATTAAAAGAAAATTAAGTTTTGGACACCCTCTAAGTAATGCATCGATTGCAAGAATTCCAGGATGTACTCCAAGGTTTCTTCTAGGCATGGTCTAAATTTAAACGTTTTTTCTTCAAAAATGGCGGAGAGATAATATTAAGCATCACGATGAAAATTTAAGAATTTTCAAAAAAGTCCAAAAATTTTAAAAATGACTGCACTTAGGTATAGGGAATGCTAATAAAAGTCCCTCTAAAATAACGTTTTAAATCCAAATACGCATTAAAAAATATACCATTGTATTTGAAATAAGAAAGTAGACGTCAACTTCCGGTATTTTCGGAAGTGTCGCCATCTTGAAAATATTTTCAATAAACAGATCAGATGCCATAACCAAAATTTCAGATCCATACCCTTTTTCATTCTTCATATATTTAAGTACCGGTCTCAATCAATCACCCTGTATATACTATAAAAAACGCTTGTGAAAATTAACAGGTTTAAATATTTTGCTTTCCATGTTTATGCTTATTTTATCAAGAAGATGACTAGTTTTAAACATTTAAAAAATAATGCAAAAACCGATATGACGCCTATAAGAAATAATAAAGTTGATGTTCAAAACAAAACACGAAATAATTGTTAAAAAATTAAAAAATAAATAATTACATTATGTAGACCTATAAGAAGTTAATTACTATTAATTAAAATATTACTATTTACATTAAACCATATTGTATAGAAACATTTTACATTTTTTGGGACAAACTTCCAACTCAATTAAAGCAAAACAAAATATTATAATTCCATGCGTACAAAATTTATTATTAACAAAATAATTTCTTCTTAAATACATACGTAGTTTGTTTATGGCACACTTTTTGCATAATACAGTTATAGAGCATACACTTTAATGGATTCTATTTGTAACGCAACTGCATCTCCTACCCAGGTTTTCAACCAAGTGTTTCTACTATCGAAAAAGCTCTTCAAAAGATCCGCTTTTCTGTTTCCCCATGGTTTATTAGATATACCGCTCTTATAATTATCGGGAAAATCGTTAACTCCTCCGATGCCAACACCTAGCGAAATGTAAAACTAAAAGAAGAATGTTATTGCAAAATCATGTTATCTTTAAAAAATATATATACCTCTTGATCAAAAGGTGCACCTTGGTTGTTCCATGGTTTCTCACCTCCAACTAATGTTGCATAGCTGGAATCACCCCCAATTATACCATAAACATCTGAATCCACTCCGACAGTTATTTTACCTAAAAATGAATTACAATTAATAATTTACATATATCCACTTTTCAAATATGTCACATATGCAACATATACAAACAAAGAACAAACATTATCTGAACATTATGTAAACTTGCACATCGTTTTAATTTTCGCTAAAAATTTTTGTAATTTTGTTACTTCAAATGGAACATCCTTTATATTTTTACACCTTTTTGGTGAGCTATTCAATTAATGTCATCTAACTATAACTCTAGAACTTGTCATTCAATATAAAATCTAAGGCATCGGTTTTCACATTTTGGCGTTGTTAATGACGTCATTTCGAGATAGTTCAGTAATACATAATGAGAATGGGCCATCTTATTTAGTTTAACATCCTTGATAAATACTCGCATACGTCATATTGACTGACGTCATTTACAAAAATGAGGATAATTAGAACGCCTTGAGCAGCACTTTAAACTTTTTATACACACAAATACATAAATATAATGTACATACAAAAATGCACACAATACACCAATTTATATTTATTGAAAATCTACTGGTGGAAATAAAATTTAATTTCTAAACATTGTAGTGCAAACAAGTTTTTATTTTTTCATCTCTTGAAAGTTATACTAGTAATTTCTTCTCGAGTCACTAATTGTTTAAGTTTCAAATTACTTGGTTCCCAAAGAAGTGTAAATGTATGGAAGTCTTGATTAAATGGCGTATTACTGCTTGTTGATTTTACACCAGCGCTTCTTTTGGGTTCAAAGGGATCGAGAACTGCTCCACCAAAAAGCCATCTTGAACCAATATCCTGTCCAGAAGTTCCTGTTAGACGATCGTTACCCCTAGAATATGCTATCCACATTTTACCAGAATCATTTCCATATTTTTTTTGCACTGGCTCAAGATAAAGCTCTAAAAATAACTTTCTTTAGTAACATTATAATTTTGATCATAAGTAAAATACAAATGTATTTTAAAATTAACGAAAGATCTAGCGTAAACAAAATTACCCATTACAAATTTCTGGTTCTAGGACAATTACCCCCTGGATAATAACCCACTGTTTAAAAACCCCCAATAAAAATAAAATAATATTCAAATGATTGCGGTAAATGCACCTACAGTTTTTTATTTGTGAATTAGATAAATCTAAAACGACATATATTTAGATGCCTGGAACTGCATTGTTACATCTAACACTTGAAAATGGATACAAACCAGCGCAACAGAACGGTGAACCGATCGGCGATCCGATTAAAGTAGTGCAACATTTCAGCGAGCCTGCGAATCTTAGCGGATTGCGGTTTTGATACACTTCTACGTTGCAGGCTCACTGAAATGTTAAACTTCTTTATTCAGATAGTCCATAGGTTCGCCGTTCTGTTGCGCCGTTTTTATAAAATCATGCACATTCAATTATTGTTATTTTTAGCGTAATGTAATTTTTAAGTTAACTATGATACGTATACATTTGTTATTCAAGAATGAACTATGCTACAATGAGTGTGGACGATATAATTAATTTAATTTAAAATGCAGTAACCGCTTTGAACATTATTTTAATCTGATTTAGTGCGTTAATAACTCACAATCAGTAAAATATAATATCGATTTTTTTTTATAGCGGGAGTTTGTTTGATTCATATGTGTTTGTAAATAATTACCTCCTGTATTAAGCGTGCTTATTTACATCAGGGTTGTGGAGTCGGAGTCGGAGTCGGAGTCGGAGTCGGAGTCGGAGTCGGAGTCGGAGTCGGAGTCGGAGTCGGAGTCGGAGTCGGAGTCGGAGTCGGAGTCGGAGTCGGAGTCGGAGTCGGAGTCGGAGTCGGAGTCGGAGTCGGAGTCGGAGTTTAGGAGAAATTTCTGGTCAGTGGAGTCGGAGTCGGAGTCGGAAAAAATGTACCGACTCCGACTCCGGGTACAACAAACAATTGCGAGGTGGTCCTTTGCCGCAAAATTAAAACTCAAATTTTAAATAATTTTTTTATACTTATTTTTTTTCTTCTTATATTACACACCATAAAATGTCTTAGTATTTAATTTTTCCGGAGTCGGAGTCGGAGTCGACCTACTAAAATTATCAGGAGTCGGAGTCGGAGTCGGAGTCGACTTTTTTTTCCCGACTCCGCAGCCCTGATTTACATAATGATTATCGACTGTAGCACACGAAGCTAGATGAAAATATATTTTTCTTTCTATTTAGATGTTTTACGTCACATATTTAAGTGTATAAAATACTTGCACCTAATTTTGGTGTCAGTAAAACGAATCCTATTCAATTAAACTGACAAACTATGATTAGCACTTTAAATGCATTGCAGTTTTGTTGAGACTACCTACTTTTAATTTGTCTAATTTTATTATCAAATTAATTTATACTAACGTGGGTATATCCAATCGCCTGCTGGTAGCTTAGCTCTTATTTCGACTTTTCCATATTTAAATGAAAATTTTGATGATATTCTGGCAGATTTCACTGGTGGAAGGAAAGATACAGCATAGTGCTTAAAACTACATTCAACTTCAGTTTTTCCAGTACATCTAAAATTTTATTGTTACTTGCATACTATTTTCATGTAATAAAATTGAGTAAAAATTATTTTTATGATATTTTTAAATAATACTAACCGTTTTCCTAAATTTAATTCTCCTCTTATACTGTTTTCAACTAAAGGTTTTAAAAATAACCTTGAATCTCGTATAAATCTGGTATCATCTGAATCTTGGTAAGATGAAAATTCATGATCCTAAAAGGCATACATTTGTTTTCTTTAAATGTGTGTATGTACCTAATATTATAAAGTAATATTTTATAACTAGTAATTTAAGGAATAAATCGATTATATCAAAAATACAATATGAAGATACAATTCAACATCATAACACAGCGGAATAAAATTAAATAAAATTTGAGCATCCACTGCTGTATACAAACATATTTTTAACCTATATTTTCCATCTATTAAAATTTGTTGTTGGAAATATCAGTTTTTTAACGCAAAATAATGACAACACAAGTTATATGTACTGTATCGTGTCCGGAACTTTCTTCGCACACAATTCTTCCCCCCCAATTCTTCGTCCACAATTTTTCGCACACAATTCTTCGCCTTACAATTCTTCGCCGCCACAATTCTTAGCCGCCACAGTTTTTCGTCGCATACAAACATATCACAAATTTTGTTTATAAATGTGATTGTTTTTATTTATAACCAAATTTTTACAGATTATTTTATATTAGGTTAGGCTGGGTCAGGTTAGGTAATTTTAATTTTCATTCGTACTAACATAAACAAGATTTAAAATTACAACATACGCTATTTATGTAGCAATTTTTAAACATGATATTAAAAGCAGGAGTATTACCTAATATACAAGAAACAACTTTAGGCTAATGTAAAATAATCTGTTAAAATTACGTTATAAATAAAAACAATCACATTTACAAATAAAATTTGTAATATGCTTGTATGCGGCGAAAAATTGTGGCGGCGAAGAATTGTGTAGGCGAAGAATGTTCCTAGACCCGTACTGTACTGTATGTATTACTGTGAAAGACCGTAAATTGGTATATCTTAGGTTTCACAGAAAAATTCTAGCCCTTAAACCAGTGGTGCCCAACCTTTAACTGGGCTCGAGCCAATTTAGAATTTAATATTTTTATTTTAAACGTTTTAATGCACAAACAATAAAAATTTGTAATATGTTAAAGAAAATGAGGCACATCAAAAGTTGTCGCGAGCCAAATCAAAAGGCACTACTGCCTTAAAGCATAGTGGGGTATTGTGGGGAGCTTGTAAACAGTTCCATTTCAGGCTTTAACGTTTGTTTTCGTGTAAAAAAGCTTTAACTAATCTTAAGCCTTCGTTCGTTTGGTCAGTAATAGCGGGTCAGTTTAAAGGTTGGTTAAAGTTTTTTTTTTACTTAAGCTATGAAAATGAAGCTAACTTCGGATTTTCACCACCTCACCACGGTAAATGCGAGGATTTACCGGTAAAACCTAAGATTTACCGATGATCGCGCTTTTTCAGTGTGTTTAAGTATTATGTGTCAAATACAATAGTTGCTACAATTATTATTAAAAGCATACTACAATTTTAAAACTTATTTTTCTCAAAATGTTCTTTGCTTTTTATATAAAATCAAATTTAAAATTCAATTTTTTACTAAATTTAAGAACAAAAGTATGTTATGTTATTATGCTGATACCGTAAAAAGTTATTGGAATTAGTCTATAAAAAAACTGTAAGGGTGTCACATGCCAACTGAATCACCCGGTGCAATAATAAAATATGTCTTAATAATTAAGCATTTATTTATAACTAAATTTTTCTTTTAGCGATTCCATCATTTAAAAACAAAAAATTAAACAATTAAAGTTAAATTAAAGTATCTTACCGGTGGCACATAAGTAGGAATTCGATGCTCCACTTGCCATTTTTCAGAATTTACAGAATTACTGGTAAACGTATCTTCAAAAATCAATCTTCCACTGCAACTGCTCTTTCCACCATCTATAGTTGTTTGTGTACTTGAGCATTGTTGCACTAAGGACGATAATGAAACTAATTCTAAAAAAAATATCCACTTAAGAAATCTTCGTAAATATCAATTCAATAATAATGAAATAAAATACGATTCATTTATTTTAAACTTTTAAACGTTTTGTGTTGTAAATTATTATTAGAATCAATTTACAGGAGTACCTTTTACTTCCCATTTTTCGTTATCTTTTCGATAACCAAGGCGATCTCGTTGAACAAAGACCCAATAATACACCGTATCGCCATGTTTTAATTCAATGTTGGGGTTGTAATAGACCCAATAACCATCTTGAGAACTTTTCACTTCTCCAAAAAATTCACCTTCTTCCACATTACCTATTTCCTTATTGATTTTACCATGAAATCCAAAAAATTCTACCTTATCTGAATCTATAAAATACATTAAGTTGGCAATCAAATACTAAACGAGATGAATTTTTCTTTCACTTAATTCACTTCCTTTCATTTTCCTACACTAATAATACAATTGCACCTAGGAACCAAAATAGGTTAGAGTGGTTAGAGTATACATATTGAAGCCAAATTGCGTTTTTCGAACCCAATCACATCAAAATTTAATAATATTGCAATTACTTTTTTTATTTATAAATGATTTAAAACCAAAACAGAAGCAAAATGTGCGTAAATTTGCTTTATCGTTTTGTATAAAGAATATATGCTACGTATAAAATAGCCTTTGAATGTATGCTAAAAGATTTATCAAGTTTTGAACACTGCACTCCTAAGGCGATTTTCATTTCGCTGCACACATTCTTCATACTTGGTCGTAGGTCGCCCATCACAAGGAGCAACATAACCAAAGAAATTTAAGACACTATGCCGAATCGTTTGTTTGATCCCCTCAGTCATTGTTTCATTATTTCATGAGAACAACAATGGAAATTACTTTACAGTAACAGCAGAGTAGTATGTCCAAATGAAGCGCTTTTTGACGCCTTAAATTGCCGAACACCCAGAGATTATCAACGGGACATGGTTTCAACAAGATGGAGTGACTAGTCATACTGCACCATAATCGATGAAAAATCTACGTTTGTTTTAAAACTGCATTTTCTCCAGATAGAGAGTTCTGACAGAATGCGATTAACGAATTGTTCGGTACAAAGTTTTCAGGTACCCTTTTCGCGAAATATCGTGGTACTCAATCAAAAAAGTTATTACAAAATGCCTTAAATTTCCGTGAAAATGTTGCACCATGTGATGAGACCCGGAGGCCTATGACAAAAGATATGAAAAATGTATGCAGCAAAATGGGTAACATCTAAAAGAAATCTACTGTTTAAAACTTGATAACTTTTTGAACATAAAATCAAATGCTATTGTATACGTTTTATATTTACTTCAAACAGCATCCCCTTAAAAGACATATTGACGATAATCTACATGTGTTGTATGGGTAACTTTGTTATTATAAGATTTACATATAGACGGTTAAATTAGGAAAGTTGAGCAGAATTTCAAGAGGAATTTAATGCCATTTTGACATTTGACCTACACCTTCAACTTTTTTGTATATTTTGAAAAAGTAAAACAAACAATTTTTTTAACAGTAATTAATTCCATAACCACCTAGGTTAAAATCAAAATGTGAAATGATTTCTGTGGATAGTTTTACGAAAAATTAAAAACAAATATCTAAAAAGTCATGCAGCACTTATTTTTAAGATATAAGCCAAACTTGACTTTTATTAAATGGCAACCATAGTTGGCTATGGGTTCATTAAAAAAAAAAGTTCTGGTTTTATTGAGGTATGGTTTGTTACGTTTAGCTTTAAAAAGAAGTAAGTTATTACAATACTATTGTATAATAATAGTTGCAATTGAAAAGAAAAACAAAACATTACATAAATAAACTAGCTCTACTCAATTAAACACAAAAAATTAAAAACTTATTAATTTAAGATATTTTTTGCATTTTATTATAATTTATGATTTTGCTACATCCCCGGGCCTCCAGTCTGAGGGCCCCCTTTTTTTTGTTTTTGTTTAATATGCATTTTAACGGCAAACTGCAAATGAACAGCAAAATATGTTTTTTAACATCAAAAACGTGGCCACGTTTTTTGTTGTTCTCATCATAAACATCAGATTTTTCATTCACAACAACCATACATCAATGAAACGAGAAAAAAATCTCTTTTTAATGAACCCATAGCCAACCATGGTTGCCATTTAAAAAAAGTCAAGGCTTATATCTTAAAAATAAGTGTTGCATGACTTTTTAGATATTTTTATATAAGTAAAAAAGACGTGATGCGTCCGATTGGTTTACACCCAGTATAGAGTAAATTGGTTCTTTCGGCTTCTCATTGCAACGAATTTTTCAGATATTTAAATGAATAAGATTATCGGCAAACTTCCTCTACTTGTGTAGTGTAATATGGTAAACATTATTAACTAAAATTAATCTAATTACACTAAATTAAATTATTATACAGCTTGTAAGGGCAAAAATACTTCTCTTATGCTGACCACTCGATCCAACGCCGCAGTACGATTCTGTTGGATGTCGCATGAGGCCATACACGTTACAATCTGGCAGTATGAAATTTGCAATCGTGCTGAAAATTCGAACGAAAATATCACTTTAGCAACTCTAGCCGTTTGTGTAACAACAGAAAATAGAAGAAAATATTACTTGTTTGTCTGCAGTCCCAATCGTACAATCTTGCTGAATCGCGCCATACACGGTTAAAAATCCTTCAATTTCGTCGCATCCAACACAATTGTACTGCGGCGTTGGATCGTGAGTGTCCAGCATTAAGCATTGGTTTATAATCTTTTAACGATGCTGTGTGTACATACTAATGACACTGATAATGCATCACTAGACATTTTAATTTTTGTATAGTTATTAGCTTAAATCGATGCACCAATGGTTTGTAAAAATAAATATAAGTGAGTGATATCATTAGGGAATTCCTGCTTATTGGCCCGAGGCAATGAAATGCTATAAATCATTTTAATAAAAACAACAAAATAATTATTAATGGTAAATCTGAATGTATTCATTCATTTAAAATCAGTACAATACAAACCTGGAATAGAAACTCTAATTCCTTTAGGTTTGATGGCTTCTAATTTCACGGGTGGAACTTGATACTGCGCTTGTGTTAATATAAACTGAACCAAAATGAAACCACAAACAAGTTTTTCGTACATTTTATTTTGGACGTTCTCCGAACCACTGTCAACTGCTGCAGTCTTATTAAACTGTCATCGAGATCCAACAAGTTGTTTAGCATAGTTTATGACCTTGTTGAACTACAACTTGTTGAAGGCTATCATTATGCTTATCACATTATTTTTGTTGATGAATAATAAACAAATTTTGTCTGTACAACACAATTTGAAAACCAATAAATTTATAAACTTAAAATATATTTTTATAGTAAAACGACAAAAGTTTGAAACACTTGGTGATTTAGCGCAACACTTTAAAAATGACTCGACTTTCTCTCTTTGACGGTAAATTTTTAAAAATTATTATGTGTGAGGCATAATTAATTTTCGAGCCTCACCATTGATTAGTGTCTTATTTCAAATTAAATTTGTACATAATAGTCTACATACAGAAAACACAAAAATTGTTCTACAATTTTCGCGATATTTGTATCTTTATTGCGATAAACAAATCTAATAACAATAGTCAATTGTTCTGTGTAGCTCAAGTCCAGGGTGGCATCATAAATTAAAGAACAATATTTTGACTCTTAACTATTTCTGAAATATTTTTTTATGGCTTTAGAAATAACATCTTGTTGTGTTGAATTAATCAAACATTTATTACTTAACGACATTTTAAGTTCGCTTTATTTTGTACCGTTTCCAATCAAGACAACCGTATTCATTAGTAAGTTGTGTATGTTGATCATTAAATATTTTACAATGATTTTAAAAAAAAAGACGTTCATCGCGATTTGGAATAAACTAAATAACTTCTTGTGAGTTTTTCTCCATTTGGTAACATTCAATAATAATATGATTCTCGTCTTTAGGATAATCCCTATTACTTGACGAGAACAATTATTTCCAACTAAACAATCTCTAATTTTTATGATTAGGTACATATTTCGGCCAACTACTTGGATCGCTAACATTAAAATTGACAGTTAATTCGCAGTTTCGGGTTCATGGTTTATTGAATCAGAATCCAAAATTTCTTTAACAGCAAGACTATAACTTCTGATGACATTATGGTGTGGTTCGTTTTAGCATTATGATATAGTATCAGGTTCATCAAACTTATCTTGTTGCACTGTTCATTTTTTATACACATATACATAGGTATAATGTTATACTTTACTTTTCATGTGTGATATATTTGTTTTGTTTTGTCTTATTATTCTTTATACTTTACTAAATGTATATAATAATTACAAAAATGATTAATTTTTTATTTGCATTCAGCGGTTGTTTTTTTTAAGTTTGCACGCGGCGGCCCTGTGCACCGATAAGCGAAATTTTGATTACCGATTAAACAGCCCTTCACTTATCGGCCGATTACTGATTAATCGACGGATTACTGACGGTTACATAATATGATTCATTAGGTTACATGCTTAATACACTCATAATATTTGTTTATTGTGACACAATTTTGATTTTACCTAATTTATTCGTGATATAGGTACTCCATAAAACAATTTTAAAAAGAAAAAAGTAGGTTATGCTTTTAAACTTAAGAAACTTTTTTATCTTTTTACATTATATTGTCAAAGCACCAGAACACTTTCAAGCTACATGAAAGTGTCGTCAGTTATTCAATTTTTGTTTAAATATATTAGGGTGTTATAGTAGTTCAAAACCACATGCGTCTTTATCAAAATTATTATTTTGTTTGTTGTCTTTGCATCAATAAATAGCAACATCAGCAGACAGACAAAAATTAGCATAACAGTTAAAAAATAAAACTTGTCTATAATTCAATCTATTGGCAGAATTAAATTTATGAGAACCGATAAATACCGCCGATTACCGATTAATCGTTGCATACCTAGTTGCATGGTTTCACTTACCTATGTGCTTTAATTTTTTTTAAATAACTTAGGTTAAATAAAAAGGTTATCAGTATAACCTTTTTATTATTAAAAGGACAGGTTACTGTCAAAAATTAAAACGTTTCGTGTAGGGCGTAGGGAATGGTTTTAATCTAAACCTTAATAAAACGGATATACTGGTTTTAATGTCTTAAATCTATCTGCAAATCCGCGCAAAAAAAACAAAAGTTTTAAAACAACAAAGTGCGAAAACTGAATTTATTCGGGGGTAATACCATAATGGTGCCTGTCCACGTGAGAGTAAACAACTCTCGATAGCAGCGTCGCGAATGATACAGCCAATCGCGAGTTACTCTCAGGGGCTGTATCCTTGGCGACGCTGCTATCGAGAGTAGTTTACTCTCACGTGGACAGGCACCATTAGAGGTTAAAATCACGTTAAAATTTGCCGGCCAAATTTTGTTTGACACAAGTTGTTGCTTAGTAACAATTAACGAGAATAAATTGACATTGACAAATCAACGAGTTTAAATTGAAAAGCAACGAGTGTTAACAAATAAAAATTTGGCCTGCTAAAATTTTAACCTCGAATGGTATTGGTAGCGAAAATTCCACGACCGAAGTGTGACGTTTAAACCATTTGTAGAAAACTTAACCTCTGATATTTTCCAAAATGTCATTTCGTTGCTATGGTTAAGGTAAACAAAAATGTATCCGATTGCAAATAGTAAGGTTCCTATTTATCCGCTGGCAAACGTGATTAATCGTATGCATTTGCATTGACATTAATGACAGGAGTGGAATTATCAAAGAAATTGTTTTAAAAAAAATAAAATTTATAAAACTTTTCTGCACTTTTTATTTTTCTAAATTTTAATATAACTCGAAAATTAATATTTTAAATTACGCACAAAGAAACAAAATTATAATCGATACCTGCATCAAATATGAGGCGCCGTTTGTGTCAAAAAGAAATTTGCAAAATAAATAACATTTTGTACATAAATTATACAAATATAAAAATATTTAGTCAATTTCACATTTCAATTTTTTTTTTTTTGACATCGGTAATTATTTATCAAGAAAATATTTTTATATATTTCGTGTACATTCCACTTTTTTTTTTTATATCGGTCATAATTTATTTTTCAAGAAAATGTTTTTATTTATTTGCACACCAAAAATTTTTATTTTATTTTCACTGCAATTATACAACATATGGCGCGCCACCCAACATTTGTGTTTAATTTAGAACTGCTGCTTGTTCAATTATATTAAATCATTAAATGTTAATAAGCTTCTATACCTATATAATGTGCTTCTGGAAATACCTAATATTTTAGGAATAATTGTCCATTTTAAACCAGATATCCTAAGGAAGCTAATTTGTTCTGCTGATGCAGGAAGCTGTGGTCTTCCAGTTGACATGCTGTGGATAAAATAGTTACAATTACCTTAAAAAATTGCAAAATAGTATAAGTATGTGCTTACTTTAAACTGGAAGTCGTAAACGTCAAATGTAGTTCATTTGCTTCGCAGCAGTTCAAAATTAAACACAAATGTTGGGTGGCACGCCATCTGTTGTATAATAGCGTACGTAATTGCAGTTTAAAAAAAAATAATTTTTGGTGTGCAAATAAATAAAAATATTTTCTTGGAAAATAAATTATTACCGATACCAAAAAAAAAATAATTTATGTGGAATGTGCACGAAATATATAAAAATATTTTCTTAATAAATAAATTATTACTACAGATATAAAAAAAAAAAAAATTAAATGTGAAATTGACTAAATATTTTTATATTTGTATATTTATGTACAAAATGTTATTTATTTTGCAAATTTCTTTTTGACACAAACGGCACCTCATAATCAAAAGTGGTTCATTAAGTATTTGACTTTATTGAGAATTTTGTGTCTTTAAACCACAAAATACTATGTTTCGAAAATAACTAAAAATTTTATTTACCTTTTCAGATTTTAAACGCAGTCTAAATTTGCATTACTTACTACATAATATAAATTAAAACTGTCCAACACGTGTTTAAATTTAACTGAAAAACGAACACGATTTCAGGGTTCATAAATAAGGGTAAAATTATGCAAAGCAGCAGATAAAGGATAAACCGAAACCTACCGATATATCTTTTTGTTGCCCATAGATGGCCCTACGTACTCTTGTTTATAGCACAAGCGACGTCAACCGTCGTTATGGTAGGTGGCGTCACGACGCCTTCGTACTTAATAATCGATTTTTTACACATTAGTATGTAAGCACCTACATATTGTTTATTTTAATATACGAAAAACGTAAATGTTACACAATGTTAGATTATGACGATGATTATTTTCTAGAAGAAGACAAAATGTACGTAACATGTATTATTTTAAATGTTCTGCTTTATAAATTTGCTGAATCAGTTTAATATTTGTCATATTTGTATTTGTAGATGTATATTTGTTGGTTGTTAGTGACTTTTATATCTAGAGCACAATCGTATTATTAAAGAATAACATTAGTTAATTCAATAAAGTAAGCTCCTATCAAAAATATAAATGTCGCTAACTGTTGCATACAACACAAAACATTCTATAAAATAGTTTGCCTTTCTTCATTTTACTTTTAAATTTTATTTATCAGCACTTGATAAAAGCTTCCGTTGTAACCACAGCCGTACACTTCACAATTAGATCCATGATATTGTCAAAACTGACAGAGACAATATTTCTATATTTTTTTTCAAATTGTGCACGTAATTTTTACCTAAGTTGCTTGTTTTAGTGTTTTCTTGCATGAGTAAAATAAGGAATAGTGCTTCAGTAGAATAAATTTGTTTCCAAGTACAATGTGGACCCCTCAACAATCTAACAATGATCCCTATATGCAGGCATCCCTTTACCATATATATTGCTCTCATCTGGATATCGAAGACAAATTGTAATTATATATTTTATTTCTTTTTGCATTTTTTCTTGCTTTATATTACAAAATATTAATTAATCATTAATTCTATATTTTGTTGTAATTTTTTTTATTACAAAAATCAATACATAATAATACCTGTTGCTCTAACGTATCACAGTCATCTCGCACAATTAAATAATATTTTGCTCTGGCCAGATTGGTTAAAGCATGCCTTTACTTAAAAAAAAAACAACAATTTCAAAGAATTACTACTAAGTACTAAATACATAAAAACGTTACTTTTCAATTTTTAAAGAATGTTTACCATTTTAAACGAAAATTAAAAAATTATTTGGTGATCCCTAAATGCATGGTTTAATAAATACTCTAGTTGCTTGTGGCGAATACATTTTGCCAGCTGGCGAATAGCTGCAACTAGAAAATATTTTTTTTAGTATTAAAAATTACTGGTGGCACAATTTAGTAACTAAAATATAATTTAACATAACCTCTTTTTCAAATGAATAATTTTTTTTGTACTGTTCTTCCTGGTTTTATTATTTTGCTTTTTCTTTTTCAAATTGTTTTTAAACAAAAAAATATCTTTCTAACAAGATAAAACAATATTTATCCCTTTATGTAACTTTTTGTTTCATTAAGACGTGACTATGCGCCAGAGAAGTTTATTTTGAGATTCAAAAGTGTGATAGCTTACAAAAATATGTGATTTACATAGGTATATGATAAAAATCAATTTAATTTCAAAACATATACAGGGCGTTTGAAAATCGAGTAAACATGAGGATTCCAAAATTTTTAGTTTTTCATGGTAACGACATGAATTACAATAACCAGGCTGTCTGATTTATTGTGATTGTTTTTAAAACGCAATTTTACTAATTTAACAATAAATGTAGAAAAAAATACCATGTGTGATACATTAATGAATTCAGAAAAAATCTATTGGATATTTTGGAAATAGCAAAAATTGGGCCGATAAGAAAGAATAAAGTTGGTTGTCATGAAACAAAAACAAATCGTTCCAGGAAAAATTAATGTTTAACATCCGATTTGGCTTAAAAAGTTACCTAGCCAATGTTTTTTACACATTTGAAATATTTTATACTGCCAAGGGGTTAAAGTCGATTTTAAAAAATAGTATTTTCCGGTTTTCCCTAATTTCCTGGAATACTGTTTGATATATTTTCAATTTCTCTTCGGATTATCGTTGAGCAAAAAATTTTGCCACTTTGCCAAATTAAAACCTATACTTAAGCTATTATAATAAGCAAGATACCCATGTTTATAAACTTGAATTTCAAAAGTAGGAATAGAAACATTTAAAAATTGTTTTATAATAAATGAAGTCCAAACATTTATTTTGGTTTCACTTATTCGTGTAGGTTCGATTCAGTATTGCTCAATTCGGATTACTAATATCCAGCGATGGGTTTAATTTTAATGATATAAAAAGTACATCATTAATTAGTCTCGTAAAATAGGAACCGATTAACTAGTAATTCATAAAAATCCCGATATTAATTTGGAAAACTTTGCATACAGACACGCATGCATGTTGTGAAAATATCACTCACTGAATTGCTATACTGCCACTGCATGAAGTCAATTTAAAAATGTTACGTTATTCGGCAAACGAAATTCTTAATTTTTGTTTTAGTTGATTAGCACCAAAAAAAAAAATTACTACTAATAGCTTTTATAAATAACAACTCAGTTGCAATAAACTTGAATTCTTACGATGTTTAACATGACTTAGATATCATATAAAATCGAATTAATTCGACTTACAAACAGCGATTAAAATTTTTTTCTACTTATGTACAGGGTGGTCCAAATTCGATGGGATTGCATGGGTATCTCGGTTAATATTTAAGATAGAGAAACGGTTAAATTACCAAAAATGTGCAGTTTTTTGAGACAAACTCAGAACCGTTTTCAAAAATATTCTATCATTTCCGGTTTTCCAGTTATTGAATAAAAAGTGTTTTTTTGTCATATTAATAATGTGTCATATCTCCGTTATTGTTGTAAATATCGAAAATATTTATGGAGATAATTTTTAGGTATTTTTGTTTAATTTGATTACACTAAAAAAAAGTTTTTACGCTCGCCGTTAAAAAGTTATGACACAAACTTACCTTTTTTTAAATGGGAGCGATAGTTGGCTATGACCTATTTAATTTCCTTATTTTTTTCTCATTCCAAATATATAAGGGTTGATGTATTTATTTTTAATAATACCCAAGTTACGAAGGTTTTTTAGTTTTTTTTTTAAAGAAAATCATAGTAGACTGTGAAAACAAAAAAAACAAGGTGTAAAACCTTATAAAACTCGTGGTACAAGTTACCAAGGTTTTGTAATTTGTTGTTTTATAAATATATGAAAATAAGAAAACAACGATATAGTCGGAATTAGCAGTAATGCAGTATATTGCTGTTTTTCTTATGTTCAAAAATTTTTGATGTTTATCTCAACAACAGATTTAAAAACCTTGGTAACTTGTACCATAAGTTTTATAAGGTTTTACACCTTGTTTTTTTTTGTTTTCCAGCCTACTATGATTTTCTTTTTAAAAAAAAAAACTAAAAAACCTTCGTAACTTGGGTATTATTAAAAATAAATACATCAACCCTTATATATTTGGAATGAGAAAAAAAATTAAATAGGTCATAGCCAACTATCGCTCCCAATTAAAAAAAGGTAAATTTGTGTCATAACTTTTTAACGGCGAGCGTAAAAATTTTTCTTTTAGTGTAATCAAATTAAACATAAAAATACCTAAAAATTATCTCCATAAATATTTTCGATATTTACAACAATAACGGAGATATGACACATTATTAATATGAAAAAAAAACACTTTTTATTCAATAACTGGAAAACCGGAAATGATAGAATATTTTTGAAAACGGTTCTGAGTTTGTCTCAAAAAACTGCACATTTTTGGTAATTTAACCGTTTCTCTATCTTAAATATTAACCGAGATACCCATGCAATCCCATCGAATTTGGACCACCCTGTATATGAAAGTTGTCATTTTCTCACTGCCTACCCTACATGAAAGTTTTACTTTTTGACACTAGTGGCGAAAGTTAATTTTCGCCACTAGTGGCGAAAATAATGTCAATGTCAAAATCAAATTGTAAAATTTACGATTATTTTTTAGCTTTAACTCATAATAAATTAAAATTGCGTTAATATTCTTATCAAATAATTTAATTTTAAGGTACCATTTTATATAAAAGCCTAAGAATGGTAAAAAAATTAATAATAAACATATTCCGTTTGCAGGTTATGATTTTATTTATGTCAATGTCAGTGTGGAGGTGTCGCTATGGAAATGAAATTATTAATTAATACTTTATACATACATAATAATTATTGTCATTTAGTTCGTTTACATCAACTTTAGTTCTATAATATAATTTTAAATTCGTAGAAAAAATAGCATTTACGACTTGAGATGAAATCAGTTTTTTTCGTTCGTGAGATTTGCTCACTCACCGCTTCGCGGCTCGTGAATATATCTCACTTCACGAAATAAACTGGACTTTCATCTCTTGTTGTAAAATATACTATTATCCGTGATTTTATTTTCTCCAAACTAGATATAGTTAAAACCTACATAAATATTTCGCTAGTGCTATCAGTTTTGTAGTTAATTTTATTATATTACTCACTTATATTGTTCTTCAGTGAAACTTACTAATACGAAAAGTTTATTTGAACGAAAAATTGTGCTTTTGTGATCTGCACCAATGGAAGACAATTTACTGCAAATACCGTAAGTACTGTTATATTTTTAACACAAGAATGTGCCACCACAACAAATTTTAAAAAAACAGAAACCCGTCCTGTTCAAAAACGAATACTGAAGAAGAAATAAAAGACGTTCAACTTGAAAATGAAACTTTAATAGAAAAAAATGAAGACGAAGATGTATTGAATTTAGAAGTATTAACATTTGACAACTATTCGCCATTAGTTACACCAAAGCAAAATACAATGTAAGCGTAACTGTAATTGGTAAATAATTGTTCAATAAAATTTTTGATTTTGTGGATTTAGCACAATGGCATTATAAACTTTTTTAAATTGTTCAATATTTAAAATCTAGAAATAATTTTAAACGTAAATTTATATATTAACAATATTTTTATTAATCGCACGGAAATGATTTTAATACATTATGTTCGTAAAAGATTTTATTTCAGTGCAATGTAATTTACCCATTTCGTTTATAACAATATTAAAATACGTTTGATATTTAAAAAAAATTAATTTACGATCATATAAATACAACGCAATGTGTTTCATATTTGCACCAACAAACTTGGGCGATTTTTAAAAACATTTTACAGAAAAAGTTGCTTCTAATGTTTTATTTTAAATTTGGCATAAAATTTAGTACCGGTAAGAGCTATTATTTTACAGTATTAAAATTAAGTGTCAAATCAACGAAATTTTTCAGTCACTATTGTTTTTTTTATAAACGTTAATACGCTAGAGTAAAACTACATAAAAAGAAAATTTTAGTTTTGTCCATGAAACTTACCGCCTTTTAAACAAAATAAAACAGAAATTCAAATTATCAATCAAATTCATAAAAAAATGCATAAAAAATTATATTAACTTTATAATAAAAACCTTAAGAGCAAAGGATTTAAAACGATATTATAATGCAATTATAAACTTAAACGTAAAAATCAGTAAAAACATTGAAGATTACAAGTAGTGACTAAAAATTACCAATTTATCTTCCCCAATGTGACATCCATCACTGATTTTGGCAATTTTTTATGATTTTTGTTTGAGAGTAGCACGTACGACGTACGTATACTATTGAGCAGGGGTCTCAAACTCAGAATGTATAGAGATAAGTCTTTTAAGTTCGTAAAATTTTTGAAAAGAAAGATAAAAATGAAAAATAAAAATGTGTTTGGTAGAACCTGCTGAAATAAATTATTACTGTAGTAGAATTGCCTATAATGACTAACTTTTAATCAAATATATCATAATTATATTCTTACAATGCATGTGAGCCGCATTGAATTTGTAATTATGATAACTTGACGGACCGTTCGAAATAGGAGGTGCCGAAAGGGCCCGCGGGTCCTCTGATTGAGACCCCTGCTCTACAAATTTATCACTTATTCCTGGTTCTTCTCTTAAAGAGGTGGTAGCTAGCTCCATCACAGGATAATTTAGAACTTTTTTTTTTAACGTTTACTTTTAAAATGAATTTAAACATCAACGCCTCAGGTTTGATGGTTGGTTGCACTTTGAAACATAAGGCAATCGTTTCAGCTTTGTAATTAATTTTTTTTTTAAATATTTTTGATGATGCCATTGACCGATTCATTTAATGTAGATAAAGCACGGCTTTAATAGAACTGCTTTATGTTGCAGGAGCACGGATATGCTGCACGCTAGAAAAAAAAACAACACCCCCACATTTCCAATAAGTAGCTGCTAGAATAGAATCTACATTGTAGAAAACGTAGATTTTCAAAATACCATTTTAAAGTAGCTCAAATTGCAATTGCAGTACCCATAATGTTAGGAAAAAGTTTCTAAATCTTTACAGATAGTCAAGTATATACCACTACGTAATTTTAGCTACTTTTCTTAACAACTCTTAGGCTAAATTATTAGTATTCACAAAGCTTTGCAACACCTTAGTTTTAGTAATTATTTAAAAACAAAAAGTGTTTTATTGTATCTTATATTTAAAATAAAATTGATATTTCATTAAGATAACTAAATACATTGTATTAGTACAACAACTACGAACTTTTTAATGCATATATTTAGAGCTAATGCTAAATAATAACTGTTAACTACTTTATATATTGTAGCTTATAGAAAATTAAAATACCATCAAACTTTTAAAAATTGGTTATCAAAAATACTTTCCATTATAACTTAAATCTTGCATTTTTATTGAATTGTTATTCCCAAACAATTTTTTTTAAATACTAATTTAAATTTTTAATAGCGCATACTTATTTTAGGGGAATGACTATAACGTCTGGGAGTGTTGCAATTAAGAAAGATTCTAATAACCTGATTGGAATAAGTATTGGTGGAGGAGCACCACTATGTCCTTGTTTGTATATCGTACAAATCTTCGACAATACAGCAGCGTCTAGAGATGGTACTTTACAATCTGGTGATGAACTTGTTGCGGTAAATGGACAGTCAGTTAAAGGAAAGACGAAGGTTGAAGTTGCCAAAATGATTCAAGCAACGAAGGTAATTTTTAATTACTTGCCACAATACAAGCATGATCATTACTACTTTTTACTCAAATTTAAGATAGTTTTAGGTTCTGATTTCAAACTTTAGCTTAAATTATTTCGGAACGCTTTAAGTGCTTTTGGGCCATTAATTTTCATTTATGGATTATGGCGCCACGTACAAATCAACTTTCCAATCGTTTTTCTTTTTGTTTCTTTGTGATGACTTCTTTGGCAATATTCCTTTTCATTAACTCCAATTAATTTTTTATGGGGTTCATGCCTAAGGAATCGACAGACCAAGATAAAACTGGTAATCATTTTTGCACTTTTAACTGTATGACAACGTGAGCTGTCATTTTTTTCAGTGGGAAACCATTGTTAAAGTTGAAGTGTCAAACGACTTTTCAAAACTTTTTTGCGCTGCTTGGGTTTATTATTTCATCAACATTTTAGCTTAACCTGACAAAACGATGTTTCATTTAATTCTCATTACATTTTTTCTTAGGGCCGTTATTATAAACGTCAGTTTAATAGTTGAATAGCTATCCTTCAAATAAATTTACTTGGCGAGTAAATTTATTCCCGCTATTATAAACAAAAATTGCCGAATAAATAGTTAACCGTGAAATAACCAACTAAAGTGATAAATAAACAAACACAACCTCATAAATTCATAAATCGTGTGTAGGTATATGCGATATTCTTATAATTATTTATTACTTATCTTTTATAATTATATTATTATTATAAGTATATTATAAACGGTTGACATTAAAAAGTAGAGTTATGTTTATTCGACAGTTAAAATTTATCCCATGAGAGGTTAATTAACTTCGGGGATTTATTTAACAAGTAAATTTATTTGACGTTTATAATACTCAAAATAGCTATTTATTCGGGAAGTAAATTTTATTCCATGAGTAAATTACTTATTCGTCGTTTATAATAACGGCCCTTAATATTTAAAGCTGTACATAATATTCACACTAATAAATAAATTATGAAATTTCGATTACACTATAACTTTTAATTCTAAAAATGTTTAAAAAAATAGAATAATAATGGTTTTATAATTTAGTAAACCGTGTAGCGATAATTTTAAAGATATTTAAAAATAAATGCCACTATCGAGAGTTTGTATCCTATTCAAGGCAACTAAGCGATTTTTTAAAACCAGTTAACCAAACGCGGTTAACCATTAGTTTCTGCCTAATGTTATGATCGTTAACCAAAATTAAAACCGATACTTTAAAAACTTGAACAAACGATAATTTTGACCAAAAAGTACCTATATAAATAAGTTTTTAACCAATTTTTTTTAAATACTTTATGGAAAACATAAAACCTATATTGTAAATACTATTTTTTCTGGCGTTTGTTTTCTTTTATTTATCTGCTAAATATGTTGAAAAAATGGTTTGTACAGCCAATTTTAGGACCAATTTAAGAGTGGTAAAATCCGTTTTTAAGCAAAACCCGTTTTAAAATTAACGCTCTCGATTACGGGGAATTTTCAACCTTTGTTTTCTTTTTTAATGACCTAATTTTATTACATAATATACCCGTTTTCGTTAAATGATCTCGGTGGCTGGTTGGTATGCAACCTTCCGAGTTAATCGGGAGGTCGTGGGTTCGAATCCCACGGCCGTCTGTCATCGTAGAGGTTTCAGGTGGTTCCCTCTAGCTACTATAGGCAAATGCTGTGACAGTGCTTCCACCTACCCTTACCTTACCCACCCTTTTCTTGTTCCCCGCCCCCTCCTCTGAGACGCTAGTGCCCAGAGATGTCGAAGCGTCCTTAAACACTCAATTTAAGAAAAAAAACAGTTGTTATGCCCACCGTAATTCTTATTTTTTTGTGTTACCGACGATGGTCAATTTACTTTGGACGGTCAATAAACTAACAACAGCTAACACCTAAAACAAAAACGTTTGGTATTATTTGTAGTAATTATTGTTTACAATTATTTTTTTGTTATACCTATAGGATGAAGTAATTATTAATTATAATAAACTCCACGCCGATCCACAACAAGGCAAAAGTCTTGATATTGTCTTAAAAAAAGTGAAACACCGCTTGGTCGAAAATATGAGTTCTTCTACAGCAGATGCGTTAGGACTATCTAGGGCAATTCTTTGCAACGATACATTGGTTAAAAAGTTACAAGAACTTCAAGATACTGAGTTTACGTATAAAGGACTTGTAGACCATAGCAAACGAGTCCTGCAGGTAAACACAAATCAGATTTTTCCAATAATTTGAGTACTACCATATAAATATCTCTTAGGCACATATGGAATTATTACAAGCGGTTAAGGCAATGGGTGATGTATTTGCAAATTTAGCTGTAAGGGAACCACAACCACGAGCTAGTGAAGCATTTCGCCTTTTTGCCGAAGAACATCGAAGTATGGAAAAAATTGGCCATGCTATGATTAAAACAGTTAAACCTGTAAGCAAAACAAATAAAAAAGTTGCCGAAATGGTTTATTTCTATTTACATTGTTGTAGGTATTAGCAGACATGGGAACTTATTTACATAAAGCCATTCCAGATACTAGACTAACTGTTAAAAAGTATGCTGATGCTAAATTCGAATATCTTGCTTATTGCCTCAAAGTAAAAGAAATGGATGACGAAGAATGTAGCTATGCAGCCTTACAGGAACCCTTGTACAGAGTGGAAACCGGAAATTACGAATATAGGTACAATATTCTAACATAATTTCGAATTTAATTAACCGCACCAAACATTAAAAATAATTGATTAATAATTTTACATTTTAAGCATGTTTATTAATTTTCACACCTATTTATTTGCACATACTTATTTACTTGCACAACCATTACCTACAAATTTGTCTGCACTTGTTTATTTTCACTTGCCTCGTCATTTGTTCACTTCTTTTCCTGAATTGGCTAAATGGTTTTTAATTGATTGTCGCTCGCTTTTTTATAGTACCATTAAAATTGTAATAAAACGTATTTCCCGATTATTCCATCCTTCAAAAGATTCGAGAAACCCGGTACTATTTTGTCGCTGTTGGGAGCTTCCCCCACTGGCCTTCCTAGAATACTGCACATACCTTCCTGACAGTTGTACTTGCACGCAATGTTTACAAAGCCGTTACTAAAGTAAAAAAACTTACAACAAACGATTTAAAATGAAACAATGTGTATTTTTTAAGCTTCGATGATAATTTTTAAATGATTTTTAGGTTGATTCTTCGATGTCGTCAAGTAGCAAGAGGACGCTTTGCTAAACTACGTTCAGACGTTCTTGTAAAAATGGAACTTTTGGAAAACAAACACGTTCAGTCCCTTGGTGGACATCTTTCCAAGCTCATACAAGGATTCGCCGAGTTACATATTAAAACTCTTGAACTAATGGAAGGACCACCATTATTTCCTGTCGAAGTTGACTTGTCTAACAGTGCTTTTCAATATAAATCGACTACACCAGTAGCGACCGTAAGAATTACCCTTAACAGTTTTAAAAAAGTTCTAACCGGTTTTATTTTTAGGACCCCGACGACGATGAGCATGATATAGAAAATGCTGAAGAGATCCAAGAGCTAGAAGAAACTAATTTTATGGCGAGTTTGATAGACGCCACTGTGGAATCCAATTCCGAACCATCTGAAACACAACCATTAATATCTGGACTAGAGAGTGTGCCGCTAGAACCAGACTATAGTGCTATGGATAATCTTACACTGTTGTCTTCTTTGAACATCAACGATTGTTCTCCCAACCATATTTTATTACCTGATTTAGATAATTAAACCTGAATAAATTATAAAAATTTAAAACTTACGTTTTTTTTAACTAACGAATATTTTGCATCATGCTTTTGAAGCTCTTCAATTTAGTGGTCAAAAATGATCGTTTTTTTTACAAAAAAGTAATAACAAGGTATAGCGTAAGATTATTTTTGCATTTTCAGTGGCGTGGGATATTTGGGGGGCTGTAAAAAAAGTTACTATACAAATAACACAATGAGTGCGGGCAACATATAGAAGAGTTTACCTGAAGGGGTTTGACGGGAAAATAAGAGCTAATTAATTGCCTTTTATTATAGTAACGCCTCGTCACCAACGGTACACTAGCTTAATCTTTCAAACTTATCATATTTCTACTAAATCGTGTCTCGTAGGGGCGTAAAAGTTTTATTCCGCCCGATACAAGTCCGACTGTGTCAGACACATGCATGTGCCTTAAGGGGTTAAAAGTTGTACTTGTTAGAAATAACTTACCTGTATCAAATTAATAATTGTACAGAGCAAACTTAAAAGCTATTGCAGTTGGAAAAAAATTTGCCAAAAAGTAGAATTTTTTTTGCTTGCCACTTTTATATTAGTTTTAATTTTTTGCCTAAAAACAAGCCAAGCAATTAATTTTTTTTAAGTACTTAATCATTTTTTTATGCCTTAAACTTTACAAAATTATAATCTCGTCCTAAAACATGAAAACAAAAGTTGTACACTTAGTCAAAGTGATATGTTGAAGCCCATCATTTTCATTCGCACATGTATGATGTAGTTGCCATGGTAATTTCACGTAGAAGCAATGTAATAATAAAATTTAATATCAAAATAGCTATAAAGTAATTACTTAACTGTTACGTAAAGTAAATCATCTGCAAACTCAATATAAAAGTAACAGGCATCATTTGAAAGGCAAAACTATTAGTTTATGACCCATTATTTGTAAGATACTTTAAACATTGTAGTATTTAATGAGAATACTTAACATTTACCGCATATACGAGGTGCAATTTTTAAGCTACATTCCATACAATTAGCTCATATCGGTCGTTGGACGCTCTACACTACAGTTGGGAGCATTATCTGTTTCTATTTAAAATTGTTATATCTAAATTATATTTAAATTAAATTTATTTTTTGCATACTTTTAAATAAATGTATGTTTTATTTTTAAGGATATATTACAACTAAATATTCACACCAGAAACCCAGCTCCCTGTCTTTATATCTGGCATATGTATGTATAACGTATAACGACCCCCGATTTTTAGGTGTATTTTGTGATTTTTTAAGGTAATCTTATACGCCGCCGGCGTAACGCCGGTATTAACGATATGTTATTTTGGCGTATAAGATTGATGGGAACCGTTTTGTGGATGGATTACTACAAAAAGCATATAATCCGTTATTCTATGAAATAACTAGT